>JAWWES010000081.1:3794635-3853953 GCA_035583135.1 Lophotriccus pileatus | reverse complement strand
CCCTGCTCCTGTTACAAACATTCTGTTCCTTTCTGCCAGGTCTGCAGCAAAAACATCCCTGTCCAAGCACGTGGAGGAAAAACTGCTTTGAAACCTCTGTGTTGAAATAGAGATGATAGGACGAGGATGCACAGGAAAAGTTGGGTGCTGGCTAATTAGACTCCATTTGTGAGCAGGTAATTAGGTGTAGCTGCAGCACTTTCTGCTCTCATAGCTTCAAGTGAGAAACATTCCCGTTGCATGGATGTCTCTTAACTCTGTGTTCTTCTGGGAAAAGCCTGTCTGTAAACAGCCTTAGAGCATCCCTTGAAGGGGGGGTGGAGGAAGGAAGGCAGGCTCCAACACAGGAGTCTACATCCAGGTCCCAGGAGTGAGATTCCAAGATATCATCACTGATGTACAGCTTGGACATCCAGGCTGCTGGTCAGACACCAGATATGGAGCATTTGGATACAGCAATTAATAAAAAGCACCTTTTACTGACAGTGCCATGGTGTGTCTGTGCACTGCAGGTCAGCCTGGAGGTCAGGGGTTCTCTGCTCTCCATCTGCAGAGCATGGCTGGGATACAGCCATCAGCAGAGAACAGCAGAGAACAACCTTCTTGGGAAAAGGACCCACCTCCCGTGGTGGAAACAACCAAGTGCTTGACGTGTTCACTGCACCCCCTCTGCCGCTGCACCCGCTGGGGCAGCAAGTACAGAATCCAACCCTCTGCCTTCACAGGCTCCCACCTCCTGCTTTTAAATCAAATTTCCCCTGAATCCATCAATTCTGTCACAGCCAGAGAAGATCCCAGCAATGCCACTTGGACATGTCTGCGTTTCGCACAATGAATGATGGAAATCAATGACCTATCTCAGAGCCAAGATCTTCTGAGATATCCTTTGAAAATCTACCAGATCCTGAAGTAGAACATCCCCTATTTTATATAGTTAAATATGATTTCCTTTACTCTGTGGGAGGCTCTGGAAGTCCCTCAAGGATGAAGCTCCCTTTAGCTGAGTGCCTTGAAAACACATATGGAGACAAGTTCCCTGCTTCAAGGACCTTCCCCCAACCTTCCGCAGCTGACTGGGGGAAGAGGAGAGAAAACCCCGCAAAAGAAGGAACGGTCCCCAAAAGTAAGGTGGAAGCGCCCTCTTGTGTCCTCGGAGTAGGTCATGTGGGTTCGTTATCCAAAAATAGACGGGTACACGCTGTCCTTCAGGTCGTTCTGCACAAGTCAGAAACACCATCGGTACCTACAGTTCAGAGCATGGGGAACAAGGAGTTTTCCCAGTGTGACACTGTGTTCCTGGGAGGAGATCAATCTCTCACTGTAAACACAGTGGAAAAGACCGTGCAGAGGTCTAATGGAAATGGGTTGTATGACACCATTGGGAAACCCAGCACGGACCCCACCATGCTCAGGCAGAGAGTTGTGGGGAGGAAAATGCCAGATAGAGGACAGCAGTGAGGGGATTTGAAAAAATAAGCTGCACAGAAAGATGAAATAAACTGGAATTATAACTTTTTAGCGCATATTTTTGCCTTCTGAATCCTTTCCAGGATGGGATGTGGTTGAGATACTGACTTAGGGCATCTTCCAAGCAAGCTTTTATGGCCTGAACAAGTTAAGCTGCTTCAGTGTTTTCCAATCCCCTCTTGACATAGTGCTCCTTCAAGTATGAGGACAGCAAAGAAGTGTATGGCATTGATGGCTTCCATCCATGGAAATGGGCTCTGACCAAGGTGCCTTGTCCCTGGACCTTTGTAAGCAGGACCCTTGGGCACCACTGAAGGAGCAATGTCTCGGGCTCTGCCCCTTTGCTCACTCAGCTGTGGGTGAGATGCACCAGGGAGAGCAGGGTGTGGATGGAAGTCTCTGAGGTGCTTCAGGACAATCCCAGAGGTAAAATATCTATTTGGAATAGTCCTGTTTGGAAGCAATAATTCTTGCAGCCCCTCCAGACCTGCCATTTTCAGTGTTCTGCCTCCTTTGTGTGGACAAACTTCCCAAACACACTTTGGGGGTACCCTTGGCCATTTTACAACAGACCCCCTGGAGTCAGGGGAGAACTGAACCTCAGTCATTTGATGTAAAGGGATTGCAGCAACCCATATTTGGAGGAAGAATATTGGTTATGGAAAACACACGCAAACTGCATGACAACCACTGTATTTAGAGTATTTGCTCCTAAAGACTTGAAGACAAGACAGAACAGGGTTGTAAACAAAGGAACTAAGCTCAGAAATACAAAGAGGTCAGAAGAAAGGAGATGCAGCAGGGGTTTGAGCCTGTGCAGTTGAGGGTTTATTCACAGCATCTGTCCACAGGTAACCCCTGAGTTTTCCACAGAGGCAGCAGAAGTATCTGGTTGAGCAGGCAGCAGCACTGCCAAATCAACCTCCCCCACCACGGCGTGTGCTCCGTGCTCGCTGACTCCTCTCCATCGACAGCCCACAGCTCCCACAGGGCTTGGTCTTGTCAGAGGCACGATAAGCTCCTGAGGGCACATGCTGTACACGCCTGCCGACACACTCCTCCATCTGTCCCCACGTTGCTGTAGACAGACGACCTCTCTCCTGGTGGGGACGTCCCCAGGGCTCCGTGTGTTTGACAGATGCGGGATGAGCACAGGCAGCCTCCGAATCCCTTAATGCACCATTTCCCGTGGCTGGAGAGCACTCTCTGTATTTTGAGTAAATGGTGGCACCACGGGCTGGGAGGTTTTGGGCTTCACAAATCTTTCTCTTTGCAGGAAACAAAGAGCTGGAAGCGATCTCTTATTTTTACCTATTCTGCCTTTCAGAGACGAGAAGAAGCACGCCGCTGTTAATAATAACAATAATAATAATAATACTGAATAAATCTCACTTGGAGCCTACTTTGGTATGCAAATGATTCCTCCTTATTTGCATCTTTCCAAAGATGCATGCAGATATGAAACCAGATCTATTTCTTAACAGTCGCATCAAGTTGGCACGTGAGGACCTCCAAGATAATTACACGGTATTTGGGAATACAGCTCCTCAGTGAGGACTCGCAGGCATTAAAGTGTAATAAAACTGATACTGAGCCAGTTCATCTATAGCCTGCAAGCCCTTTCAGCCCACTGTAAAAAAAGCCAGCAGTATACATCTGCACCTTTTAACCTACAGTTCCTTCTGATATCTGATCTTGAAGGTCAGACCAGGCTTGGAGGGTGGGGGGGGGAGGGGCAGGGGGGGAAGCTGGATTTTAGGCTAACATAAGCAGTTTTGAGTCCTGGCATATGCAAGGCTAATGCAATTCTGCCCTATTTCCAGTGCCCTGGCCCAAAACCCTTTCCCTGCTCCCAACCATGCACCAGGAGGGAGCTCAGCCCAAGAGGAGGCGATGACAGCTGCCAAGCGCCCCAGCCAGCTGGAGAGAGGCTGAGGATGGAGCAGGGCTGTCTGGGCTGGGCCCTGGGGAGGTGCCCCACCACCTCCCAACATCCCTGGATCCTGATGCAGCCTTTATGCTCCAGATACGCCCATGGCCAGACCCCAGCTGAGAGCGATGGAGCAACACACATTTCGCTCCTCGTGAGACGAGGCCGGCCGGGTTTGCCGCTTGCGCGGTGACACGGGACTTGAGCTACTTCTTGGCCCCTCGCGCACCCTGCTGAGCCTGATGTGGGGAGCATCTCCCCCTCACCTAGACATACATTCCCAAGGCAGATCTTAACAGATTTCTCACATCTTTGCTGCAAGGCTAGTGGTCAGGGCTCTGGCAGGCAGCAGCTGTTCAGCCAGATTCCCCAGAGCTGCTCTGCAGTGGTGCCTTTTCTCTGAGTCTACGTTTTCAGGCACAAGAGTTTGCACTGCCAAAAGCCTCCAGTGCAGGCATGAGGGAAAAAAAAAGAAAGACATACCAATGGTCACCAAACCTTTGCACACCTTTCAAGCAATCCAAAAATACACTGCAAACTGTGCACAAGAGAGTGTTTATCACGGAGGGCAGAGATATTGAGAGGTTGTTGTTGCCTTTCCTCTTTCTTTAATATCAGTGAAGTGTGTATGCTCCAGGTCCTTAAAGAATAAGGAGGGAAGCCTTATATTATGGCTTTTGCCCCATATTATGGCTTTTGCCCCATATTATGGCTGCACCCAGCCCCATGTATGCCCACAGAGCACAACAGCACAGCACATGCACACTGAGTAGTTTGCAGACACACTCATACACAGAGCCCCACAGTGTTTCAGAGGCAGCCAGGAAATATTTTCTCCTCACAAGAGATGTACTTTTGCTGGTTTTAATTTTCAGAGCTTCCCAGGGGGGGAATAAAAAAAGATACTTTTCAATGAGAAATTGAAGCCTGAACAATCTGCGGTTTCGCATTTTCCTGGGTGGAAAGAGGGTGGAAGAAACATCCACCTCCGAACACTTTCATAAAACCATCTCAGGCAACCACCCCTTTTCGCAGGGAAAAGCCTGTGAAATAAAAACATGATCAGCCTGAAGGGACACTGCAGTCTAATATGCCAGAATATGATGGCTTATACACCAAAGATGGAAGAGACACTGCTTTTTCCTTGAGAAAAAGCAGTGCATGGGATGAGCAGAGCACTCAGCATAAGGAGAGTTACCCAGCTTTTAACTGCATGATCTTATTGTATTCAGAATTAAAGTTAGCTATAGTTCTTCCCTCCCTTCTTTAGTTCCTTCCCACCATTTGACCCATTCCATCATTCATTTTTCACTGCCACGTAAATGGGCGGTTTCCCTTCTGTGATAAATAAGTGAAGAGTCAAGAGATGCGACTCGTACCTGTGGAAAGATATGGAAGAAATCAGGGGGATTTGGGGAATGGCCATTCTACTTTGAGACCACCTCAGGAAAGTCTGAGGCTTTGATCCACAGGCACAGTTGCAGCAGTGCATCCCAATCTGCAGAGGAAAACCAATGTTCCCTTCCCTGAGGGTCACATCTTGACTCCACTGAAGACCAAGGTTTGCTGCCTTTCATTTGCTGATGCCAAGCAGGAGCTGGAGTTGGCCTCAGATGTCCCCATAACCTGAACACTTTCATCGCTGTCCATCTCTGCAACTCAACCTCTGTGTGAACCTGACAACGTGGAGGTCCAAAAAAAGGTCAAAATTTTCGATCTTCTTCTTCCCTTAAGAAAGCCAGAGGCCATCCAATTCCTTGAAGAGAAAACATGGTATTTCCAGCCATACCAACACCCAGCCACTAAAGAGGTCCCCCAGAAAACCCAGTGCCCCAAGCTTTCCACCCTGAATGAGAAAAAAAACCCTAAAAAATCAGAAAAAAAGGACTTGGCGATCAGAGAGTATTCAAACAGAACACATAACTGTGAAGGCTCTTCCAGCAGTTTTCCCGTGCTTGCTCCTGCAGACCATGGATTTGTGTTTCAACACGCTGGGGTGAAACTGGGGTGAAATTGGAGCCCCGTGGTCCCGGGGGCACGGGCAGCCCGGGGTGAGCACACACGTGGGCTCCCTGCCCAGCACGTGCCAGCGCTGTGGAAGCTGATTAAAATGGACCGAGGGATGTGCCAGCTGTAAATGCAAAGGCAGGTCTTTTCAAATAAGCCCCATTAGTTCCACATGTGCGTTTGATAGATAAATTTTATTTTTTTTTTGGTTACGTAACATGAAACCAATAATTATGGAAATGACTCTGAGGATCCAGATACTTCCCCACAAGAAAAAGACGGAGAGCAAACAATACCAGAGACTTTGCAGGGATTTTTCCTCCCCTAGTGCACCCATCCTCAGTAAACTGCTCGTGCAGAGCCCTACCCAGCGGACCAAAGGAAAGGAATTGGCTCTGGGAGCATCAGCTCCCTGGAGCTGCACAGGGCCTTCGGCTACAGGATTAAAAACTGGCTATGCAGCCACATACCTGACCCTGAGGCCACACAGGCAAAAGGCTCTCCTCACCCCCAAAAAATGTGGAGAATGTGCTGGAAAGAGTGCAAAAATCTGGTTGTTTCCTCCACTGTTTGTAGATAGTTTGCTGTAAATTCCCTCACCGGGGAATCAAATCTGGAGGAGACGCACATCCCAGTAGGAATTTTTCAGAAAAGTATTTATGTATCAGTCTGTTTATAACAAATAGCAGATCTCTGTTCACACCCAAAATGAGTTATTCCCTCTCATGCTCTTATCCCACCATCCCTGCTCACACTCCTTTGACAAGCAGGGCACAAGCCTGAGTGCAGCAATGCTGGGCTCACGGGGGAAAAGAAAGAGGAACACACACATTTTTAGTGCGAATACAGCTATCAAAACAACATTATAAAATTAGGGGAAAAAAAAAAGTAGAGGTGATTATGCAAACTACTGTCCCTGTCTGGTCAGCACAAATCCCATGTGGGCTTAGGTCAGTCTGTTTGACACAGCTAGAAATGATTGTCTGTGTTAACCATTAGTAGCTCCCCGTTCAAAGTTCCCTGCTGGCTGCCTCTGTCCCCCTGACAGTATTCCCTCTGTCTGGCTCAGATAAGATGCAGGCAGCATTTCCCACCCCTGGCCATGTCCATGCTGGAGATCTCAGCACCTCAACAGGGAATGAGACACCAAACCACAGCTGGAACATCCAGCCTGGATGTTCTGCCCCAGAACTGAGCACCCTCAGTGTCCTCACAGATTGTCTGACCACAGCAAGGAAAACCAAAGGGCAGACCTTATTGTTCCTAGTGTGGTGGGCAGGAGATGTCCTGGGTAGGCAATGAAGCCTTGTAGTGCCTGGAATAAAACTCCAGCCCATATCATGGAAAAGTTGGAACCACAGGACAAGAAAGAGTGGATGGCTCTTACAGGTAAAGTTGTGACCCTATAGAGGAGCGTGGCAGTGGCATAATTTTCTGC
Source organism: Lophotriccus pileatus (assembly GCA_035583135.1). NCBI lineage: Eukaryota > Metazoa > Chordata > Aves > Passeriformes > Tyrannidae > Lophotriccus > Lophotriccus pileatus. The sequence continues at coordinate 3,847,111 of JAWWES010000081.1, read as the reverse complement.
CTGTGGAAGCATCTGAAAGACTTTTTACCTCCCCTCTCATTTTCTGCAGGGAAATCCTCATTGCTTAAGGGAAAAGAGTATGATTTGGCTGTTTCTCATTGAAGAAGAGAAGCCTGGCTTCTTAAAACCTCTCAGCTACCTTCTCTCACGAGACGAGACCCCAGAGAGGTGTCATCAGGATGGAGGTACACATAAGTAATGTGGTTATTCCCACCTTTCTGCAGGAAACAGAGGAGATATTTGGGGTTGGATGGTCTTTCTGTCTTGGCATACCAGGCCACCACATTTTATTTAGAGTTAAGGACATCTGGAAAGGCCCTTCCAGAGGCACAGTCAGTGCTGAACTGTTTGCTGCTCCTGGAGAACAGGAGCAGAACAGACAAAACACAACCTGTGTCCCAAAAAGGGCAAGGGTTGCTTGGGCTGGTGACTGAAAGGAGCATTTGGGCACCACAGAGGCACTGAATGACCCTCACAGCATCTCTTCACCCCATCTCCTCCCCACCTGGGGAAACTGCTGAAGCTCAAAAAATCATGTCCCATCAAAGCTTTCAGTTTCTGCACAAGATCTCTTCCAGCTTCTCACAAGGCAAGACACAAACCACAAGAGTCTTCAAGAGGAGTAATTTCCCTTCTTGGCTTGTGGGAGGAAAAGGTGTTTTGGGGACTGGTACCTCTAATCTCTCCAACCTCTAACTAGTCCCTCACTGCCATGCTCTGGTATCTGCAGGTAAATTCAGGCACTTTTCTGTGTAAATCAGTGAAAATACTTAGAGCAGAGTGAAAATGCTTGGAGCAGCCTGAAAATAAGGACAACAAAAGAAGAAGAAGAGGAAGGAATTAAGACATCAGGGATTTTGTCATGGACAGCAGGGACTAAGAGGGCCAGTCTGGGCAGCTCAGCAGTGTGCAGGTGTGCACAGCCCTAACCCATTTCTCTCTTCCTAGCATGGACCTCACCTTTTCTCAGCTCACAGAAACTGTTTGGCATGAAGAATTCCTTCCCATCTTCCCACAGATTCTTGCCAACAGAACAAACCCAGTGCAACCGCTAATAGCGAAGACTAAAATCACTGTCAGCTGAGCAAGGCCCCCAGCAGAGACAGTAGCTGAGGAACCAGCCTAAGGCCCTGTAATCCTGGCAAAAACAGTTTCAAAACACACTTTATCTAGCCAGTGTGCCTTTGAACTATGCAGAGAATTGTTTCACGCAGCCTTTTTATGAAGAGCGGAGATGGATAGCAGTAGTCCCCAAAATAATTCACGGGGCTTTTAGCAGCTTCTGTTACTCAGTATTGGATGGACTGCAGTGTTCATTGTTTCATTCTGTCAGCCAAATCCTCCTCCTCTAAAATAAATAACTAATAAGGATGCATCCCAGGTTCAGAGATGTTTTGCCCATTCAATTAAAATCCTTCTACCCTCCAACATGTTCATGTATTTACAGTCCAGCAGCTACTATACTCCACGGGTATTTTCCCATTGCCATGCAGGGCATCCTGCACAGTCCTCCAAGAATTCAGTCTGGCTCAATGGGGAACATCCATCAGGACAGAGAGACCCTGTCTGGCACAAATCTGAGCATGTACAAAGCTGGGGCCGAGCTTTAGGCTGGTTCTTAGGCACTGCTGCAAGGAACATGACTGATAGCACGGGAGGAGTCCACCATGTGAAACCAGACTTGCTGGATCTATCCACAGGACAGACAATTAAAATTGTTAGTGCTTCTCATTTGTTTTAGATGCTGAAATAAAAGCTCAATAAGGAGGTTTGCACCAGTAAGAGCTGAATCACAACACATGGAGAAGTGCAAGCTATTATTTCACGCAGCAATGGCACCAACACTCAATTTGTTTATCCAGGTCTGCTTTGCCCTGGCTCACTGGCTTCTCATCTCAAGGGTTTCTTGCTTAACTTAAGCATTTCTGGGTAAATTATTTTCCAGCTTTTGATGTCACATACAGCTTTTCTTGTTCATAATAAACCAATGCAGTGATCTGCTCCTATTTGTGCGCTGGCTTTGCTGCTTGGTCAACTTTGCAGCATGAGCAGAATAAATCCCAGAGGGAACTTCACAGTAACCCAGTTATTGTTAGGTGAAAAGCAGCTCTTTTTGTGGCCATGATGCTTTTTGAGAGGGTGAGGAGGCTACTTTTGCCAAACTCTGACTTTAAGAACACTTAGACATTAGCTAAATCAAATCTCCTCAGAGAGGCCTGCCCTGTGCTTCCCCCAGTAACTAAGTATTTCAATTCATCTCATCTGGACTCTAGCCTGCCTTTTGCTTTTGCCAGGAGCAGCAGTGTGTTCCCTGGAGCTGTTAACACCCCTGAGAGAGGCCTTCTCCTGCAGCTCATGCAGAACCTCCCCAGTGAAGCCACAAGCCCAGGGGACTGAGAGTTGAGCTGAAAGCACTCTCTGGTTTGGAGGATGGATATATGGACCTGGGTCAGAAGCATCCCTTTGAAAATCCCCATGCAGACAAGCTCATTCCTGAGGCAAGGTGGGGACATGGATTCCAGCAGATTCCCACCTAAATCTAGATGGCTGTGGGTACCTCGGGCCAGGATTTGAACGTATCCAGTGTTTTTATGAGGAAGAATGAGACCTCAGTAATTGGCGACAGGCTGACAGGAGGAGGGAGGAGGCTCCATCTCCTCCACTCTTCAGTGCCAGCTCTCCAGCTCACACCATCCCCACTTGCACATCAGCTTTTAATATTTAATTGCAGCTTTGCCAAGGGACTTTGCCTCCTGTCTTGCAAAGAAGGGGGAGAGGAAGGAGTCAGGAGCTGGAGAGCCCCGAGGAGACTATCAAATGGCAGCTCTCGGGCGGAGGGAAGCACTGTAGCACGTAAGTGATTTTACCCAAAAACAGATCACGGAAGATGGAATGAATTAATATCAGAAAAATCCTGTAAACCCTCAGCAACTGGGGGAGGCTGCGCTGGTTGTGGGAACTGTTCGGGGTGGGCTGAGGAGAGCATTTCATCGACTGCCTGTACTGTGTTTAAGGAAAAGGGCGGACAGGGAGCACTTCCCTCCTAACAGGCTCATTTTTGCCACAGAGTAAATCCCTCGAGGGCGCTTAACCTGGAATTGTTTAATGTTAGACACCACCACAAAAATAGGAAACAACCCCCGAACCGTGGGAGGTGGGAGCCCATGATCTAACAAACCTGTCTCTTCTCTAACGCCGTGGGAAATTAAAATTTAAAAAATAAAAGTGAAAATTTTAATTGGAAAATAAAAAATTAAAAAATAGAATAAATTTAAATAAATAAATAAATAAATAAATAAATAAATAGGAAGGTTTTAAAGCGACTAGTGAGAAATATGTCTCCCTCCCTCTGGACTTGCTTTCAGATGTCTTAAAGGCCTGAGAAGGGAGGCAGAGATCCTCAAACTGCTAAATGACACCCCTATCTGCCCCAAAATCCACCCCTGTTCAGTACACATCTGCAAGTGGACACCCAAACACAGGTAGACAATGACTCTGGACGCTGACTAATATTCAGGCCAGCGCCGGAGAAATCGCTGATGAAACACATTTTACAGGCAACGTGGCTTTCAGAGCAAATACTTTCAAAATGTAAATACAAGTATTTAATAATCCCGTAGTTCAAACGTCTGTGTCAGTAATTAAAAGGCAATTACATATAACTTGTAGGTCCCCAGAGCTCTGTCTAAATTCAGAAAATGAACCCCAGATGACCCAATGTACTTCCAAGTGTCAGATCAGTCACTGCAAATACAATGCCTGAGACTTCTGCTGCACATTTATGAAGTCTGGAAAACAAGAACATTTTTGGCAGAAGAGGCCAAGGGGTGCTTAAATCTCCACTAACTGCCTGAATCCAGAGCTAGTTCAGGTCTATGCAATGCTGGAAATGTAAGAAAATTCTAGCTAATGATGAGTATACAAAATTCCACCAAATACTTTTAAAGCTTTAAATAATTTAAAAGGTATTTGGTGGAATTTTGTATACTTACATCCTTTCCTTCTCACTGTCACAGAGATGAACTTGGTGATCTAAGAGAACGACGTAAGTGGTAGAACTGAGTGGGTAAAAACCATTCCCTGCATTAGGAGGGATTTAATTTAACTTGTGTCTTCTTTAACCCCATTTTATTTTTTCAGAAGTGAATTTATTTGATGAAGTTTGCAGATGTATCAGTGAAGACAGCATTTATTCCAGAGCCTTTTACTGATGCACCAGTCCCATAAGTGGAGATGGACACAGTAATTGTTGGCTTCTTTCCCCTGAATCTTCACATCCAGCACCATAACCTTTGCTCTCTCGTTTCAGTGCCAGCAGACAGAAAACATGGAAAAAGCTGAGAAGCTGAGGCCAGCTCAGTCCTTTCCTTCTCTGTGCCGTTCTCCAAGGAGCAATCCAGAGATCAGAGCAGTTCTTCTGAGGAAAGCTGTGTCCGTCTCTGAACTGATTGCCAGGTGGGTGGTTAATCTGTGGCTGCAGTTCAACTCAGATCTGAGGGGCTCCAGGGTGGACTGTCTTTCTCCCATCTCCATAACCAAAAAATGTCACTCAGATAAGGCCTTTCTCAAGCACAGCATCCCAAACTGTCAGGTCTCAAGGAAGAGGTGGGTATTTTCTGCCACAAGTGCTCTTAGCTGTTATATCTTTCCAATGCATTATTATGCCTTGGAAGAAAAGTCCTGATTTAAAAGCCAGACACACTCGACAAAGATCGCTAAATACAATGACACAGAAGAATTTACCCTCAACCCCAACGATTGGAGCATTCCCAGGTGGACAATTTAAGCTTTTAATTGATAGCCTGTAAGGTGCCACAAGGGAAAGAGCAAATGCTGGAGAGATAAGCTGATGAGGAGGCAGGAGAGGTATGGACGTTGCATCCCCTCCTGGTTTCTCTCAACTGTCTCTAACCAAAATCCTCCAGGGAGAGTCACATTTCAGCCTGAGCCCCTTAAGGGCTAATTTCTCTTCTGGTTACAACCCATGACTGAGATCAGACCACAGCACTGCCAAGCGTGAGACAAATAAGATTAGGAACAGAACCCAAAGGACATCTCCCTCAACACAAGAGTGACAGAGCAGCTGTCAAGTCTGCCTCTTGAAATTCCCCATGGGACAGTTTAGTTCTGAATATCCCAAACTTGCTTAGTTTTCACTGTAAATGGCCATCTATCTGACAGAGTCTTTGGAGAAAGCTGAGAGTGCACTCCTCTCAGCAAGGAAGGGAAGGAAGGTGGTTTCTTCTGCAAAGGTCTCACTCATCACTCATCACTTATCACTGGTGTTGTATCAGGTCAGGGACTGACTTGGTAAATCCCTTTGTATTAGGCTAAACCTGAACAAACTGACCTCCTGGAAAGCCTGACCAGATCCAAGCTATAGGTCAGCAAAGTGCAATAATACACCTCTTTCAGGCAGTAAAACCCCCCAACACATCCTCCACCAGTGGGGAGATGGAGCCCCCCCAGGGACACATCTGCATGGAGCTGGGGAGGAGAGGGCTCACATGGATATGCACTGACCTAAAACTGGTCCTCTCTGGGGGGTTTCTCACATCTCTCTCACTTTTCAAGATTTCTTTTGGAATCTGTTGGGTTGGGGACTTCCAAAGGGTAGGGGGAAGGCAGAACGAGCCTGTCCACAATATGAAAAAATACATCCAGGCTAAAAAGGGATTAAGGGGCCATCTCCTGTCTTCCCTGCAGGTACCAGAGCATCCTGGACTGTGAAAGAAACATGACTAAGCAAGAACATCCCAAGGTGAGAGCCAAAGGGGGACAGGTTTTCCTAACAACAAAATGTTCCAGTTCTTGGCGATTAGAGACAAACCAAAACCTAATATTTTTTGTAATATCCTGTGCTGTTCCGAGGACATCCCAGAACAGGTTAGATCCAGTTGCCTTTTAACAGGCACAGGTGGACTGGCACATATAACATGCTAGAGGATGGGATGGAAGATCCATGTGTAACATTCAGGTTGCTCTGAAGTGAGTACATTGTATGGGTAAGAGACCATCAGCTGGTGTAGGACCTGGCAGAGGATTTAGTAGTGGTTAGAAGGTGAGGGAAGGATCCAGACCAAGGTAAAGGTACACAAAGTCACTAAGGCACCCACTGAGCTGGCAAGGATGACACTGAGGCATCTCTGCCCTCCTGCACCACCAGCTGGAGGTTTTTTTGAGGTTGCCCCATGCGTTTCAAATGACACCTACTAAAGAAGGTGGGTGATTGTGTCATCCTACCTCAGCATGCAGAAATCACTTTTTTGGTGCTTTTGACTGTAATGGCACTTAGACATCAAGTCCACAAGTAGATTTTGCTCACAGCTACATTTAGATGTCTATTTCAGAATCTTACATGGAATTCCCCCCTCCACAAAAGCTACTGTTACTACTGTTCTGACACCATGGCAAAGGTGCACCTCCCACCTACCAGTGTCCCTTATATCATATTTTGCTTGCAAACTCATTGGCACAAGGTGCAGCTGTCAGCTCTGTGTTTGCACGTTGAGTCCTGCTTTGTCATAAGGGGCCACTTACATCCTGGAATAGAAATGATAAAGTGATAAAATAACTCCCTGGAAGACAGATACTCTGGACTTTATTCAACTTTTCTGCTGAAGACAGGGTTGATGCCCACTGATCAGAGAAAGCTGAATTTCACGTCATTAAAAAAAAAAAAAAAAGGCAGAATCTGAAAAATTTTATTTTCAGTCCAGGTTTCTAAGAAGAAACTTGAGGTTTCTTACGAAATAAAAGATAGAGAGGGGGGTTTTCTAATTGTTTGGAAACACAGAATCATAGAGTAGCAGGATGCAGATGGGAATAAAACAATGATCCAAGAGGGAAGACAACCATTCGTCACATTTTTTCTACTCCAAGGCTTCCTTGCATGACCACGGACAAATGAGGAGGATACACTGGAAATAGGCAAGACAGGAACTTCAAAAAGGGGCTAGAATTATATTGTGTCCCTGACATTTAGTCAGAGAACATGAAGCAGAAAGTGTTGGGATACTCCCTCATTCCAAAAAGTTAGGAGGTCAGTAGATGTGATGCTTGAAGTAGAAGAGAGGGAAATAAAAATTTCATATGATTTATTACTGAAGTTACGTAAGAACCTATTTCATGGGGTTTGTTTGAATTTTTTTAGCTCATGGAGAGAAGACATCAGTCACAGGCCAATGTCCTTTCAGTGGGGAAAAACTATGCCTTGTCTCCAAGTCATCCCAGCAATATGGGCTCAAGCAACTCCATGGAGGTTCTTCCCATCCCTAACATCGGTGCCCCAACAAGGAATGCCAAAGGACTCCTGACCAACTCTGACACTCCTAAAGTCACTCCACGCTGTAAGAGGTTACATTGTGCTCCACTGCAGACACCATCTCCCAAAGGCCTTTTGAGGAAGAGGGAGGATGATGCCAGCACCATGACAACCATCCAGCCCCTGAGCATGGAGACCAAACCCTACAAAGACCCACTCTTCCTTTCCTCTCTTCAGAGCATCCAAGGGAAGGCACAGTGGAGTCCTGCCACCATCAAATGGAAGGAGTCTTCTGCAAAGGTTAGTAGATGTTCTTCAAAAGCCCCTGGAAATATATTTCCTCTGGGTGTCATCACTGTAAGTGGCTGGGTTTCGTGGTGGTGCTTCATCATCCACTGATATCAATCCCTAGGCTTAGGGAATAGGCTTCCCTGTGGAAGTTTATGTCTAGTGCCATTCAGCTCTGGGTGATTTAATGGTCTCAGGGACACAGGTTATGTGTTCAGCAAACTATTCTTTGGGATGATCCTCTTCCTGGAGGGAAGGAGTTGATAGGAATGGGCAGCCTAGATTGGGGAGGGACCCACATCAAGGGAACATGAGAGTTAATATCAGCATAAAATTGATATCATCTGGAATGTTAATTATGGATGAGAGCCTATCTGAAGCGGTCGTGTTCATCCCACTGCTGTGTGATATCAGCCCAGCCCAGTGATGGCTACTTACATGAGGGACTGGTCCTTAACTGCAAGTACAGCGAAGGGCAACTCCGAGCACTACTGGGTTGGAGGTACTAAAATCACTGTGGGAGCTGGTAAAGGAAGTGGATGGATAATCCTGACGCTTAAAGGTGGCATCAGAATCAAAGATGGGTAGAGAACATAGCTCTGGAAATGGGGTGGGTGGGAAGCAAGAAGCTGTGAGTCTTCTTGTATTGGAGAGTATTGGAGAGAACAGAGCAAAGCCAAGAGTGGGTCAGGACTACAGGAAAAGAAGGCCATCTTTGCCTCTGGAAACCCTCCCGTGCTGTCACCTTCCCCACACTGGGCCTTTGTGCAGTTCCCCTCCTCTGTTTGTGGGAATTTACCCGTTTCCCTGCTGTTGCTCCCACGCAGGAGGGGAAGCTGTCCCGCGAGAGGCCCGCGATCGTCTCCTCGGTGCCAGGTACAGGAGGTGACTCAGCCACGGGCACAAGCTGTGAGTTGGATTTGTTTTCGTACAGGTCATCACTGCTACTCTACTGCCAGCTCTACAGGTGCAACTGGGAGGTGCCACTTGTTCCTTACACGTAGTTGTATTTCCCACATAACCCAGTAGCAGGCACTGACTGGGTGATGCTGGCTGGGCAATCACGTGGATCCTGCCAGGACAATCACGTGGATCCTGCCAGGACTGGCCAGGCAGGAATACGGTCAAGGATAGGGAGTACAGAGAGCAGAAGACCCTGTGACTGCAGCCTTCCAGCCCTGATCAGTCCCACTGCACAGAGCTGGCAAATCCCAGCACAGCTGGGATCTGGGCCAGTGATGAGTCCATAGAGCTGTGCTGGCTCTCCCTGTGCTGTTATCCCAGCAGTTAAAAATAGCTGCTATTAAATACCAAGGCAGAAGTACGTCCATGTTTAGTTTGGGATGAGTAATATCTCCCTGCACCTCAGCCTTGAGGACAGGAAGAGGGAGAGGTTCCTTTGTACCTAACTAAGGAGCTTTGGCTGGGCTCCTCTTTGAACTTGGCAGTGGTGGTGTATCAGACACAGTCATCCTTGGCTTAAGATAGGGCATGTAAGGGATCCCTAGTGCTATGATATCATCAGGACTAAAGCAGGTCAGGGATATTTCAGGGCAAGAGGCATCTGTGAAGAGTGGACAGATCCAAGCTTTGCATGGGAAAGCATTGAATTTTGCCAAATTTTACTGTTTGATTTGGAGCAGAAAAAACAGCTCTCCAAAAATCCCATAATAACTGCATTAGACATCACTGGACCATCCTGCCTTCTTTGGGCCTGGATCAGGAATCCAGGGACCCCTTATACCATCTATTTAGGATTTGTTCTCTTTCCTTCCCATTTCTTTCTTGTCTTTCACACAAGAAAGGGATAAAAATCACATGCTGCCTGGATTTGAGGCACTGTATTTAATTACCCAACTACGTGGGAAAAGACGTCTCTTACACGAGCACACAAAAGATGGAGCTGAGGTTTCCACAGCATTGCTGGGAATTTGTTTTAATGTCAAAGCACATGATGTCACCACTCTATCTGGCTAAACACTGTCACAGTGTTATCTGTAGTGTGCCTTTTACAGCACGAGGAACGTCTTTTCCTCTGGCTGGCGAAGGATGATTCATGGTCTATCTTAGAGCCTTACACCACTCCCCAGCCCCTGACTCAAAGGCCTTGTAATAGCAGTGGCTTCATGTTGTTCTGCTTCACTGGGAGGGCTTTGTGTGAGGTCCTTCTTGGGAGGCAATTCCATCCATGGAGACAGGAATACGACAGCTACCACTTATGTAGGTGCTAGATTTGCTCAGAGACGGGAGTTGTAATGCTTCCTAAAAAAGTCCAGGAACCCGCTGTCCCAAATCTCCTCTGGGACAAGGCACGTCCCGGGCTATACCTGTGCCTTGTTGCGTCATTCCCATGGAGCGAGAGAGACGTCAGCGCTCCACAAGGCTCAGCAGGGACCAGGGCAGGTCTTCTGTGGGAACTCCCTGACCATCCCACAGGGACTGCCCCACAGCCCTTCCCCAGGGCTGAGGAGGGGACACTCAGCCAATGCAGTGACCTGGGATGGGGAACGCAGTGTCAAGTGGTTTGAAGCCACACCATAAAGTAAATTAAAAGCAGGGCATGGTTCTCAGGGTCTGCGATGCCACGACATGCAGGACAACAGCTTGGCAGTGTCCAAGACAGCTCTGCTGACTGGAGTTGGGCTTATCAGCAAACACATGTCCATGCCACAGTTCAGAGCTGAGTAACTACACACACAGCCAAAGCAGCAGTCCCTGCATCTCTTTCCAGGCATGGCACAGTCACCTCTGAGACACCACTGGAGGGCTGACTATTGCTCAAAGGGGGAGGCTGCAACACCCCTTGGAAAAGCCCATTCCCAGGCAGCTAAACCAGCTGGGCTGTATCCCTGGTCATGTTGATGGTATCAGATGATCCAGAGGAAGCTGCCACCAAAGACGTCATCAAGTCACTAATTAAAGAGGTCCAAGTGGCTGTAGTCTGCAGTAATGAGATTTAACTGAGCACTGGAATACTTACATGATGAACAAAATTCTTCCTAGGAATGAAGATGGCAAATCAAGGCACCGTTTTTCCCAAAGGGAAATGGCTGAGAGTTTGAGTCCTTTAATATTAAAAAGGAGAAAGCACCAGCTATAATTTACTGCAGGTAGAGTCTCCTGAGTACTCTGGGTTTAAAAATTAACAACTTCTAGACGAATTTTGGCAGCCAGAGAGAGGAAATTGCGGTCAAGGAAGAAAGAGGAACGCGGGCACACATACATATGCTTGTGCATGTGTGTATTAACACAGCTCCATTATTCAGGGCTTTCAGCTGAAGGGCACACGGGGATGTTACCTCGGTGCACAGCAAAGATGAAACAGGAGCCTGACGTGACTGCAAATCGCAGAGCGTCCAGGCAGCCTCCAAAATGCCTGTAATCCCCTCCCCCTCCTTTCTCTTCTGTGTTCGTTTCGACCTCTAGCCACGGGGAAATTTCAAAGAGAGGAAGAGGGAGCGAAGGAGAGGGCAGAAAGCAGTGGGGTCCCCCATCCTGCATGCAGGGAGACTCAGGTTTGGTTCAAGGTTTGCTTGACAGGGGAGGCTCCTTCCCCTGCCCGCTGCAGCACCCACACTTTCTGCTGCGAGGGGGTGCGGTGCCATCTAGCGACAACGAAACCGCCTCGCTTCGGTCCCGAAATTGGTCTCCGCAAGGATGCTCCGGACACTGTGTCCCAGCCCTGGCGGTGGGGGGAGGCTGCCACCCTCCCTCTCTCCATGTCCTGGGGCTTTCAGCCAGCATTCTCCCGTCTGCATCACGCTGTTCAGCAGACGGGCTGAGGAGAGCATCACTAGTGAACTGGAAAGATCTGAAAGGCGGAGGGGAAATGCTGATATAAGATAAAAGGCTGCACTCGTGCTACAGACGGCTCTGAGTTCAAGGTAGCTCTGGCACTTGCAATGATAGAGGCTCCTGCGGTAGAAATAATCCTTAAAAGCTCATTTCCCTTTCAGCAGTCGTTTTTCATGGGCATGACAAGGGGGAGTTGAATGTCGGGACTCCTGTAAGTGGCCAATCTGTCTAGCTCTCAGTGCTTGGTGCCTCTAGGACTCAGCCAGGAGGGAAACCCTGAGTAGAGCACCCCACATCAAAGAAAGAAGGGGCAGAAGCTGGTTCCATCCATCCCCTATCACCTCTCCCAGCCCCCAGGTTGGGTATGCTGGCATCACAGGCATCTTCTGGGGGTCTGCCATGGGAGTGTGCAGTGGTTCTCAGGCAGCCATGGAGGGCAGGGGAGGGATCAAACTCTGCTGATCAGCCTGGCCAGCTCTGCCAGCAATCAAAGCAGACAGACTAGTCCCTTCTATTTGGCTTTTTCTGGAAGCCCCATCCTCTACTCTCACTCAGTGTAACCTAAAGAGCCTTTCCCCTGCCAAGACCCTCCTGCCCTCTTCATCGGACTTCCACCAAGAACTACCCAATCTCAGCCAAGGGCTCAGGGCTGCCTTTGCTCCACACCCCTGGGCTGCTGATCTCCTCCATCATATTCTCAGTGCCTCTCAGAAAATCCCAGTGCCTCATTGATTTTTCTGTTCTCATTTCCTGCTTTCTAATTAGTTGCTGTCTTCCAGACAGGGGGAGGAAACCCTTTCCCCAGGAGCTGTGCAGATCTGTCAGGCAGCTCAGATCTCTCAGGGTCGCAGGAGCAGTTTGCAGGGACACTGATGGGGACACACAGGGAAGTCACAACCCGCAGCAGACCAGGTCCTTCACCCAGAGATGGAGAGACACAGCAGGAGTGTGAACAACCAGCCATGAGTGCAGGCAGAACGTACACATGCTGCAGATGAAGAGAGAGCTCCACATAAATATATGCATGCACCCCTTGTGTTCCTGCTGGGCACATGCACACCACAACACACACACACCCTCTGTGAGCTGCTGACTGAGCTGATACGATCTGCCCTTCACCTCCTGCCTTTATGTTGCTCCACCCACACGGAATAAATAAAGTATCTCAGGCCCCAGCCTGTCACTGTTTGCTGACTCCCCTGGCACCCCTTTCATGAGCTACCTGAGCAGGTGTGGGTTTGCTGACAGCCTGTGCCATCCCCAGCCCTCTGCCTCACCACCTGGCTGGCAACCAAGCACCTGTCTATCACCCTCCTAAAAGATCTTTCCTCTGACCCTCATTTATTGAAGGAAGCAACAAAGAGCACAGAGACCACTTCAGAAGGAAGGGTGATGATCTTCCGAGGCACCAAGCTTAACACAGACAGCAGGGGAACAGTATTTTGCAGCCTTGCAGGATGTTTAAAGAAACTGGGCTATGGTAGGGAGGAGCAGAGCCCTTCCAGGAGCCTCGGTGAAAGCAGATGGTCATCTGGAGCTGGATGTCTTGATGTGATGTGATGTGATGTGATGTGATGTGATGTGGTGTCACATGGTGTTGGCAAGGACACCACGTCACATGCTGGACTGCTGGAGATATCCCTGTGCAGGAACAGTGCAAACACATTGCAGGGAGGGTAAAAGACCCTGGACAAGTACCCCTACTCTGTGTTTCTGATGGTGCACTGGAAGGTTAAAACAGCTTATGCACTGGCAGATAAAACAGATAAGGTTTTTACCCCAAGGTCATCTGGTCCAGAACATCTCTGTGCATCTCTCTCCCCCAGTGCTGCTGCCCCAAGCTGTCTGGCACTGGGAGCTGTGGGCCATGGGCATGGCCTGGGAGGGTATGAGCAGAGTGGGACCCAGCGTGGGTCTCTTGCAGCCCTCGCCCTGTGTTTTGTGGTTCCAAGAACTTCTGCGTGTGTGTTTTATCTCAGGTGATGGTGACTTCTGGTACTGGCACAGTCAACCCACACTCTATTACTGGGTACATCAGCCACATCCTTATCCCAGCCTGCTAAAGGTGGAGTGCTAAAACAAGCCCCAGAGCCCTTGGTTATGTCTGTAGTTGTTACTCAGCTCAGCCAGGCAGGGTCCCCAGCTCTGATACACAGATGCACCCACCATTAATACACTAATTAACACCCATTGCCGAGCTGAGCTTTGAGGACATCAACAGCCCTCTGGGGTTGAGTGCTTTATTATTATCCCTCTCCAAACACTTCCCAGAGCAGCTACCTGTGACACCACATGGCTACAGAGGGGCTGCAAGGATGGGGACAATTCCCAGCTTGCCATAAAGCAGGTAGTGTGGGAGTCCTTCTTTCAGTCACTTTCCTAAAGTTTGGGGTTTTTTTCCTTCTTAGTTCTGAAATATCAGAACTGATGAGGACACAGGGAGATAGAAAATGTAGTTAATACCTGTCACCTTCCCAGCTTTTGTCTTAAAAGTTTGGCTGTGGCCAGAGGTGACAGGGGCCTGGCTGTGTGGATCAAAGCCTGAGGACATGACAGTGAGTCAGGGAAATGCCTCTTCCCCATGGCACCACGGCCTGGAAGCACCCCCCTTCTCGTACAGGGTTACACCGGGGGTATTTTGAATGAATAAGTTCTGAAAATAAGCCAGGGCCCCAGCCTTTCCCAGCCTCTGTGCAGGATTGCTAGGACTCATGATTGACTCAGCCTGGTGGAAGAGCAATTTCACTCTTCCCTAAAAATAGACCAAGTGGTTCATCCTCTCAACATAGCCCAGCACTCAGCGATAAAACCAGCTGCCAGGGACCCCTGGGAGGCAGTGAACGGGACCGAGGGTGTGGGGAGTGGAGCGGGACTCCCTGTGGGATACACTAAAGGCTGCCTGGCCGTGAGTTTCTCGTAGATTTTGGGGCTGTCTGTGGCGTGACACACCTGTTGGGACTACAGAGACCTTCCTGTAAGTAACATTGGGGTAGAGTAGAGTGGGGAGAAGTGTTGCATGAAAACTAACTTCAGGGTGATCCTGAAAGGGAGGGCAAATGAAGGTGCTTAGCACCTTGTGCTGTGAAAGAGATGTTGCAGCTTCTGGAAATCCATGGATTTTATTCTGTTGGCCCAGAGCTGGACAAACTCCACTCTCTGCTGCAGAAGTTGTGCTCCACAGATGGTGGCTTTGGCCTGGTTCAACACCCTCAGCTGGAGCACTTGGGCATGTTCCAGGCAGAAACAGAGCGTTGTGTTTGTGTGCTTTTCCTCTGTCTTGAAATACTGAAGTTCACAGCTTTGAGGCTTAAATTCACGGGGACAGATCTCAGTGTCTACTCTCTCGTTCAAAAAATACTGTTATTTACCATACCTCTGGTCACTGTGACCCCAAATGGGGCTAAGAATATGGGATTTGGTTGAGCCAGATGGATGCTGGGGGTCCAGGGGACATTTTCTAGACCCAAACCGTATTCAGGACTGGTAGTGGGTAGGCAGCACACTGTGGACTGTTCGAAAGGAAACGAGCTTTGCTTCATCTTACATCCATAAGGAACAGGAGGCAGGGAAGGATTAGTTAAGGAGGGAATTTCTTTCCTTCCCTCTTCAATTCCCATCTCCAGAGAGGGTTGGGAAATACGTTTGTGACTCTGAGACAAACAAAGGCTTCAGGAGCCTGTAGGGTCAGCAGCATTAATCTGGCCATACCACTCCCTGCTTGTGCTCACGTGTATGGAAGGTAACTCCAAAAACCCGTGTCATTCTGTAAGACAGAGCAGAAGTCTACCCCTGTGTGCATGAGTGTGTCTCATACCTTATTATCCATTTGTCAGGTCTGTGTTGTGGTCAGCAGGAGGGCCAGGACTGCAGGTCCAGCCCCTCACTCGCTGTGGGAAGGGCCTGACCTGAGCTGGAATTTTTTCCCTGCTCTTTTTGTTTTTACTCATGCATTGGGCAATAGTTGACATTTCCTTCTGAGATTCCCATCCTGCTGATTGCTGCGAAAACAACAGAAATTCCATAACTTTCCCCAGTTCCCTCCAAGTCTCCAGTTTTCACCTCAATCTTTGCTGAAAAACATGAGAAGTAGCTTCCGATTTTCGTCAGAAAACAGGGATTTAGGGAAAGAGAGGTGGAGTAGCCTTTCTTTCCCTGTGCTTCTGGTACAGATACCACTTTGCAAGAAGAGGTAAAATCTGAAAACCAAAGTGGGAGATGGTTCATTAGTGGAAGTTAAGGGGTCCAGCCTGGGTGGAATTTGTTTTCAGCCCTTGAATACTTGCAGTGTTTTGTAGGACACAGAAACTTCCTTCTGAGGGGAAACCAAGCAAGGATTCCCTAACCCTGTTACTAGGAGGGTGAAGATCCTTCTTTCAGCACCAGCAAAAGTCCTCAGTCTGGGTCTGAACACAGCAGCAGGAATCTCTGCATTACGTACTGTATCTTACTGGTATCTTATGCTTTTAGGCCAAACATTTCTCTCCTCTCCCATATTCTTCTGGCAATTTGCCTTATTCAGAAACAAACGGGAATTCCTGGGAATCTCGACAGCAACAAGTGGGTTGGGGTTTTCTCTTTAAAGGACACTGCCAAACTGGTACTGGATATGGCTGTTTCTTCCAAAACAGTACTGAGTTTTCTTGGCTGCCGGCGATAAAGGGCTGACAGCAGCCTGGAAACACCGGGATAAGAATAGAAAGCCAAGGGCAGGGTCTCGCAGCTCCTGGGAGCGCGAGGCATCCGGGCAGTGCCCCCGCACAAACACCACGGCACGGCAAAGAAATCCCTCCAGATGCACTGCCACGGGCCTGATCCCTGCTGGGCCCTGCATCCCAGGCGGGATGTGAGGCCGGGGATGCTCGTGCCCGCACAGACATTCCCAAGGTATCTCTTCGGAGAGGTTAGAGAGGGCTTCCCTTAAAAGGTCTGGTATTTGCGGCACGCCGAGAAGCCCTCTCCCCAGGCAGAGATTATTCCAGTGGGCAGCTTGGTGTTGCTTTCCTCGGGGGATGGGGATCTTAGAGGGAGGGAAGCTGCCCTCATGAATGGCCATCCTGAATTTCAGTCTGCGAGGGCTGAGATGCTGCGCTGCGGGAGGAGGGAGAGCAGAGAGAAGATACTGGCAGAAGGGTAAAATAGTCCTGATGGTGGGAAAGGTGAACCAGGGAAACAGGAGAATAAAAACAGCTCTCACTGGATGTCAAGCGGGGGTGTTTATCACCATGTCAGTGGAAAAACCCTCTGTAAATAACAGATAAAGAGTCACTGGAGGGTACGAGAATGGTGCTGGCGTGAGCGGGGCGTGACAGGATCCCAGCGTGACAGAGGGCAGGGCTGGGTACTGAGAGCCCATCGACAGTACAGCCCGGGGAGAGAGTAACTGAACATCACTCTGCCTTTATTAACCCTTTATTAACTTAGCAGAGGAACACCGAGAACGAGGTGATGCCGAGCACACAGTCAGGTCTGCACTCACCTTCTCTAGACACTTGGTACCCAAAAAGTGGGGTGATGGAGTGATGCTGGAGCCCTCTCTGAGGAAGGACAACCCCACAGCAGTTGGGAGGCCATGTCCCCAACCAGCAATGCCACTCGCAGCTGTCTCTCAGCAGAGCTTCTTGGCATTTTTTTTGTTGCCAGGAATAGTCCTCCACATTCCTGGATTTTTGCAAGGCCCAGAAATAGCCCTGAGCTGCCTTGGGGCAGATACTCAGCTCCTCCTGAGGCTAAATTTTCCCAACTCTTCTCAGAAGCTCTTTAAATTACCTGAGGGTCGTGATGTTGCTCCTGCAAAGTCCAGCTGATGCTGAGGAGCCACAAACATTTGCAGAAGTGATGGAAGATCATGAACATTCAGTTTGGAGGTGCTGGAAGTTGCAAAGAGATCTGATTTTGAAACTCAGGGCAGGAAACAAGATGTTTCTCAGCAGTTTTTTCCTTTACCTCCCTCCACCCCCTCAGATTTGCAGCTGTAACTTTACACACGTGCAAAATGTTAATTATTAGACTATAATTTAGTAGGCAATTCCTAAAGCATGAAATGATAATTTAAATCTTATTTCCTCTTCAACACATCTGGTCCTTAGTTACATTATTTTATTTTACTTTGTTTAGCACCTTCCTCTGGTTCTGGCACTTTTCAGCCCCATTACCATCCCAGAATTCATTTATTAGCCCTGTGCACCAGAGCTCCTCAAGTGATTAAAATATATTCTTATATCCTTTCAAAAGAGAATTATTTATATATTTTGATGTGTGTTAGCCATTACATTTATTTTCTGTACCAGAGATGCCCCCTATTTCCAAATCAGGGATCTATTGTACATGATGCTGTACAAACCTATTTGAAAGGACAAGGTGTACTCATGAAAGTTTGGAACTGAGGGGAAAAAAAAAGGTGGTTTTAAGTTGTATGATTTTTTGATCATCTAACTGTAGTCAGTGTTGTTCTCTACATCTGAGCTGGTAGGTGAGCCTGTGAAAATCTTAAGTTCTCACTTTTAAAGGCCGATTCCTAGCCCATGTAGTTATAACAAACAGGTAACTTGGACCAAAACAGTAAAACAACACATGATTTCTATGTAAAAAGAACATGTTTACCATTGCCACTCTGCCACATAATGGGCCAACCCATGGCAAAAAGAAAAAAGCTTATATTTCAAATCCTCGTGGTCCTCTGTAGGACTGAAAATGAGAGAAAGTACTGCGGTTTGCAAACAGAACAAAGTGTGATCCTGGTGTCAGGGGGGAGCACCCATGAGTGTAAGCAGGTGTTTTAGAGCATGATTCATCCTCAGTCTTTACTAGAGTCTGCCTAAAATCCCATTGATGCTCCCTGTTGCATCTTTGTCCCACCTTCTTTTTCCCCTTCTTTCAGAGAAAAATACATGATATTTTAACATTCTCTAAAGCCTCACGAGTGGGTCATGATGGCATTGAGAAATAGCTAGAGATGCTCTCCCATCCCCAAATCCTCACCACCCCCACCACCTCCAGGACTACCCCTCCCTGCTCACCTTCTTGGCAGCCTCCAAACTAGGGCAGCAGGCAGCCTGCCCCATTTCCACACCTCGTTCAGCATGTGTCTCCTCTGGCAGAGCTTCCCTACGGACCAGGGCCGCTGGTTTAGGGGTTGAGGCAGAGGTTTAAACCTTTCCCCGCTGACTGAGCACCCCCAATGGGCTGCCTGGCTCCTGGATTAAGCTGCAGCACTGGTTGCCCAGCCACCTTTTATGGGTGCTTACCCATCCATGTAAATTCTCCCAGCCCAGCCCTGGAGCAGTGCCGGTATTTGGGAGTCGCTTTTGTCAGGGATTCTCCAGGAAGAAAAGCTGGGAGGAGGATGGGGCAGATGTGATTCTGTACATGCAGCTGCCACAACCAAGGACAGAGGCACTTCAAAATAGGGTCCCCACGTGCAGGGATGTGCTTCCAGCTTCAGGAGGGGTCAGTGAGCTGCTGAGGTTTCACCGACATGCAAGCCAGGGACAAGCAGTTGGGAATGGGGACACACGTCCAGCCATACAGCCTGGGTCAGGGGGCTGAGCTGGTCCTGACCATCCAACTGGGGGTAGCTCATGGCTAATCCCATGCAGAGGGGAATAGCAGCTGCAGATTCCCAGGAAAACATCCAGCCCAGAACACCACAAACCTGGCAGCATTTCCAGGTCAGTTCGCCTCCATCTCCCTGGAAAAGAAAGTTGCTTTCACAACGTGAAGAAATCCCTATTTTATCCCTGATTCCCACAGTGCTAAGGAGTTCCAGGACACAGGAACTCCATGGCACAGAACACGCCAGGTAGAGCAGCCAACATGGCAAACCCAAAATTGACCTGCAGAGGAGCAACCTCAGGCAGCCACAGAGCAGGTGATGGAGGATGCTGAATTCGGGGTGAGATGGTCTCAGAGCACTGCTCCCTTCAGCGAGTGATGGAGCAGGACGGGACCCTGGCAGAGCTTGCCCCGCTGGACTCTCCCTTTCCCCTCCCAACTCGTGCAAGCCCTGTGCGAGCCCCCAGCTGATCTCGGCCCCGTTACACAACCCCCAGCTCGGGGACTGCCCGTGGGGCGCGCACACGGCCACACAAAGGGCTTTGCTTAGCAGCTGTGTTTGCTCAGGGCGGCTGATTTTGGGAGCAAAGCCGACGACATGTGGTTGGCCAGGCGACCCGGGAGACTGGTGCTGAGCTTGCAGCTTCCTTTTTTAATAGGTGACTCAGGCGCTGGGTAGCTCACTGGGGTTGGTGGTGGGAGCTGTGAAGGAGTGCCAGCGGCAGAGGTGGTGGACACCAACAGGTGGGTAGCGTTGTTTCTTTATAGGCTAAATAGGTTTAAATAGAAAGCAGAGTGACACAGAACTGCTGTGTTACTGGTGAGATGGGGTTTTCTCAGGGGAGGGCCGGGGGGGAGAAGTTTTGGTAGTGATTTGTTTTCCACTTGCTGGGAGTTGGCTGTCAGAGGTAACATGATTACGGTTCAAGAGACCTGTAATATCATCTTCAGTAGGAGACAGAGCAGTTGAGTGATTTATGGGCAATAATCGAAGAGGAAATGAGTGAACTTCTACATGAATACTTAAGGGTCTTTTTCCCCCATTGCCTTGCCTTTCCCCCCTGTGTCTAGAAAAATCAGTGAGTACAAACAAATACAAGGAATTGTTTTCCCCCGTTGCAAGTTTCCACGTCCCACAGCTTTCCCTGCCTTCCTGGGGTGTGACTTATGGGGCAGAGAGGCTGTAAACTGAGCCCGAGCTGCACATGGGTCAGGCATGGGAAGAGCTCAAGAAACCCGACAGCTGCTCCCCATGGAGAGTCCTAACATTGCAGCCCCTCACACGAAATGTGCAGATTCATCCGGCGCCAGACACTGGCACGAAGGACATTTTGCCGACAAACGCCAGCAGGGAGGAGCGTTCCCTGTATCCTTCACTTAGCAGAGCCGGCGGCCGCAGTGCCAGCCGCTGGGCGGGACGGGAGGAGGTGGTTTTCAGGAGCTCTTTCCTTCTATTTTAGCTCACGGGGGATGCTTTAATGCTGGAGGTATCTGGTTTAAAGCCCCTGGGGCTGCAGTCAGCGCCGGTCAATCAGCGCCGCGCGGGATGCATCACTCAGCGCTGGGTCGGATGCCGAACGTGCCAGCGGAGCCCTTTTGCTCAGCGAGGCAGAAATGTGGAGCCCAGGGTTCAAACTGGGCTTGCATCTCATGCACAACTAATAGCACCCTAAGCCTGGCCTGCATAACAACCTTTGGCGTTGCTTTAGCATCCCCAGCTGGGAAAGCTCTGCGCTCCCTCCCAGGGGACGCACCTTGCTCGCAGCTCTGGATGCGTCCTCGGTGCCGCTTGGGTGTCGTTATCCCCGCACACGTGAGAGCTCAGCTTTCTCGTTAGCGGAATGAACTGTTGTTCTCTGGCTCTTATCTATAATTAGCAATTTGGAGGGTGGCAGCAGCCTGTTTCGTCAGGCAGAGACGTGTGGAGAGACCAGACTTTGTGGAAGCGCGGAGCCAGCCGGCGGCCCGGCGGGTTGGAGCGGCCCCTATCTAAGGCAGGCGGGTTTGTGAGAAGTGATAAGCAAACAGAGGGCTGTGCACGGGCTGTGCACAGCCTGTGCACGGGAAAAAAAAAGGAAAAAAAAAAAAAAAAAAGAGACGGGAAGAGGAAAAAAAAGAAAACAAAGGCAGCGGTAAGGGAATGGCCTCAATGAAAGCCTTGTATCTAATTATATCTGTCATTAAAATGAGCCCTGTGGCCTTTCATCCATCCAAGCTAAGGGATGAAGGGCTCAGCAGCACTGACACTGTGCTGTTTTCCACTGCAGGGACTGGAAATATTCCTTCAGCTGCACTATTCATTCCTGGCTGGAGGGGCACGTTGCTTTTCTTTGTGCAGTATCTCAACCTACAGGCCTATAGGTCAGTACAAATTATATCATCTCAGTGGTAATACCCATAGACTGGGGAGGGTGGAGACCAATAAGAATCACCAGCCCAAGCTCTAGGACGTGGAGATGTTTTTGCTAAGGACTTTGCACCAAAGTGGTTAAGCACAGTAACATTGTGTCAACGTAGGCAGGGTCCCGGCCTTGCCATGAAGAGCTTTCCCATCTCCTAGAGGTAGTTTTCACGAGAACCGAGGATTTGTGTTCATTTTCCCAGTCAGAAAGGCTGCAAATCTGTGCTTGGTTGCCTTTCAGCTTTGAAGCTAACAAGGCTCCCTGACTCCCCACTGCTCTTTCGGGGAGGCTTAGCCAAACCTCATTACCGTACAGGGGAGAAAGCTTCTGCTTGCCAGCCTGATTGGACCCCTTACTGCTTTTCCACGAGGTAACTGAGCAGTGAAGGGGAAAAGAAAGAGATTCCCAGGCAAGATTTTCCAAAGCCCTCCTCAAAGCTTTCTGCAGCCGGTTCAGCACATGCTGCAAGGACTCTCCTGATGTCTGTAGGACAAGGGGAAACAGTTTAAACCAAAAGAGGAGGTATTTAGATTAGATATAGGAAGAAATCAGATATTAGATGTAGGAAGAAGTTCTTTACTGTGAGGGTAGTGAGGCACTGGCACAGGATTCCCAGAGAAGTTGTGGATGTCCCATCCCTGGATGTGTTCAAGGACAAGTTGAACAGGGCTTGGAGCAACCTGGTCTAGTGAGTGGCATCCCTGCTCATGGCAGTGGGGTTAGAACTAGATGACCTTTAAGGTCCCTTCCAACCCAAACCATTCTAGGATTCTATGATTTCCAGGGTGCTGTTCATCTCAAAAAGCCAGGATCTAGTCAAAATTTGGGGTGTCTTGAGTAAAGTGGGGAAAAGTGATGCAACCAGAGGATTGTTTTCAGCCTCTCAGCCTATCTCAAGATGCACCAGGTCTGCACCAGCCTTACCACTGTCTCCACTGGCTGTAGGCAGATAGTTCCTTTTGACTCGGTGTTTAAGCTGTGGACAGCAGAAATCAAGGAAAGAGGTGCCATATTTACATGGTGACTTAGCAAATTAAAAAAAAAAATGCGTTAAGGAAATACCTTCTTCTGTTTCCTTCCCTGGTGTCCCAGTGACCTTCAGCAGAACTGGGCAGCTAAATCTGTATTGCATCCCACTGCTTCCTCTTGTAGCCAGCTTTGGTTCATCATCAAAATGCCTGCACATACGCAGGAGCAGCTGGAAAAAAGGACAACAGAATTCTGGGGGTTTGGCTCCTTCCAGCAGCACCCTGGCCAGGGTCTGACAACTCCCTGAGGTCCCTCTGCTCTTGTTTTCATGGCTTTTTGGTGCACGTTTGTGCCCACAGGAACTGGTATTTCATTTGAAGCACCAGCTCCTGGAATCCTGTTAGTGCATAATATTAGCTGTTGTCAATTTAAAGTAAAACCAGAGTAAATTTTCTTCAGTATTTTAGAGAAAAACTTGAAAATCTGAATTTAAAATGCAGAACATAATGAAAAAGAGTCATTGGGTTTGTTATTTACTAATTTTCATGATTTGGGGACTGAGATTTGAGGGCAAAGAACGCTGGAGTGGCTGCAGTGCTTCTGATGTGCACATATTAAAAAGTACATCAGCCCTTTCCTGGCCGTGCAATAGGTGGATTTGTGGAGAGAGAGCCCATTGTTCAAACAGAAAGCATTGCAAATACCACGCTAAATCCGAATGCAGCAGCGCAAGCCTGCAGAGAACAGGAGAACCTTCTCGTGTTTTTACAGTGGTAACAGAGAAATGACAGCCCTGACTAACCTGGAGAACTGAGGTGCATCATGTAGGAGGAAAGCTCAGTATATGTCCCTGATGGGAGGTGGGGATGGCCTTACCTAGCAGGATAATGCAAAAAGAAAGTTCTTAGCTGAATTTTCTGTGAAAACTGAACCCATCAGCATTAAATCCATGAATTTTGACGTGAACCTCTCTCTGGGGATGGACACAGCTTTCATCCTCAGTGGGAGGGGAAGCCCCTGCCGTTTAGGGGGGTGAGGACCAAGGGGGATGGAGTGCAACAGGTAGGAATGAGGCACCATGTCCTGAACATCATCCAGAAGTGTGTGACTGCTCCAACCATCCAGTCCCTCTGTGTAGACCCCAGGATGTCTGGCTAATAGGTCACCTCCTCCCAGAGTGGCCATTTCTCCATGAACCCGATAGGGACAACCTCAGCTGTAGTATCTCCAAGGGAGACATCTGAACAAAGGTAGGAATGCTGAATATCTTGAGCATCTCAGCAATGCCATGCTGGGCTCCAGTGGGGCCCCATGGGAGCTGGTGCAGCTCAAAATATCAGTTCTCTAAATTAAGAGCAGGGTTTGGTTTTCTGACTCTGCCAAAGGCTCCCTGGGGCAGGTCTTGTAGTCTCATCATCTCTGCATTTCCTGAAACAGAGTCCCAGGGTAGAGGTGAAGATAAATGGACATAATTGCTTGAGAGGCACATCCATAGGAGAGTGGTGGGAATTGATTCAAGTTAAACATGTGTAGCTCCTTCACATCCTCTGACTCGTTTGTGTTTGGTGATGGCCTTGTCCAGGGATGCAGGAATGGGTCTCTGTGCTCCACCATCGGGATGGTGGCATCAGGTCACTGCCAAACGTGTGACTCTCATCCAGGCTCAAAATACATTTCACCCATAGAAAAGGTGGAAATGTCCGTGATTTTTCTCTGAACCAAAAGGGTATGATGTTAAGTTTTGGGGGGGAAGGGGGGCAGGGCAGGAGCTGCCAGGGGGGTTGGTGTGCAGACGGCAGAGCCCGTGGTGCGATGCTCACTCTCCAGGCTAGCCCTGCCCTCCCGCCTTTGGCTCGGGGCTCACAGCGCTCGTCTGTCCCTGTTTCAGATGATCGGGCACGGTCATTTTTAGACACATCAGACAACACTATCCAAATACTTCACCAAGGACGAGGGAGGTCCTCTGCGCCCTCCGTGAAGGAGCTGTCGGCTCTCTATCTCTCCCAGACAGCTGCCGCTGCTGCTGACGCCGGCAGCCCCGCACAGCCGGTAAGCACCAGCATCCTCCCCCTCCCAAATCACCAGCGGCATCCCAACAATGTCCCGCCCAAGCAAGTGGCTGTAAGAGAGTGAGAGAGAATGTGTCTGGTGAAGTAAATCTGCGGGAACACAGAGTTTGGTTTTTTCCAAAAATGACCATTTTGTTATCAGAGGTGCTGATATGAGTATGATTTGTAAGCTGTGCACAAACACATATTATATACATATTAAATTCACATATATACACACGTACCAAGCACACACACACCAAGCTCACACACATCTACAGCCACTAGCCCATACAGCTTATTCATATATAAGATTTCTGCTTTATTTGCAGCTATATATTTACACACATCCATGGAGGAAATATTTAGCACAGAGCAAGACCTGCATCTCCATCCTATCCCCCTTCCAACACACACACGTACACACATGTCCATATATGCCACACTCAGGCATAGCTGTGCAGTGCAACCTCCCTCTGTTCCTCTGTAGTCCTTAATCTGGAATCCAGGGATTTAATCCCCCACTCCAGGATGATCAATGGGCCACGGGATAATTCAGGTTGTAAGGGTTAAGAGGTGCATTTTCCCCATTTCTCCAGTTCCACTGGTGGGATGGGATTTCATATCTTGGCCATTGCTGCAGGCATGTTCATGTTCCCCTCTACTCTCAGGCTTTTATGGGGTTCAGAGATGTGGTCTCTCAAGTGTGTATCGGGACTCTGTACTGGACAAGTCCAGGCTGAAACAGATCCAGTTGAAAATAAGTGAGTGGAGACTGCAACTGGAAAATTACACTAAAAAAAATTAAACCAATGAATTAAGCACTTTGTAATGCAACTACAAATACAGATCAGTCTTGTCTTTTAAAAATTGAAGCATAAAAAAGAACAGAGCCTAAATCAAACTTTCCCAGTTTTGATTTACCCTAACTCTAAAAAAATGTGTTTGGGGCTTTATTTGTTGGCTGAGACTTTAGAAAACGCACGTTTTTGCTCAACCTGGAATAAGATTTTTTTTTTTCCTCATCTGTACAGAACTGCCAGTGACCCAAAAAAAAAAGAAAACCTGACTTGTAATGGTTTTCAGGTCTCTATACTTGATATACACCTTAATACATATAAATACATAAAAATATATATACGGATAATGTGTCTTCCTATGCAGTTAAATGTCATTTCTCCTCATATCTTTTACAGAGTGCTGTGAAGGACAACTCCACTCACTCTCCCCACAGGCAGAAAAAAAGCAAGGTAGGAAATGTTTAAGATAAGCACCGTTATCTAACCAAATATTTGTGGCCTGTGAGTGTGATTGAAATACCCACACAAGGCAGCAAGGAGCACTTTAGTACTGAATATAGCTATCAGCTGCTCAGTAGCCCTTCCCCACATTCAGAAGTTCTTCACAGATAAAAAAAAAAAAAAAAAAAACCAACAAAAAAAGGCAAAAAAAGCGCCCCACTTATTTTAAAAAGCGCATTCAAAGTAAGTCGGCTCATGCGGAACATTTGCATTTTACACTTGCTGCAGAATATGCTGATTTTTTTGGTATTCTCAGTGTGGGTTTCTTTTACTAATGCTCAAAACTTATTTTTAGCCCGAACAATCTGCGTGTAACAGAGTGAAATAACACCGCGCCCCACTGCTTTGAGCAACAACTAATAATATTCCAGGCATAACTCCACAGACGTAACTGCACAGGCATGTCAAGGGTCAGCAGATCTGTTTACTGAAAGGAAAGCCACCAGGATTACAGTCTCTTTTAGACAATGATTAAAGGCTTCAGCTACCTTCCCTGTGGACAAACGCCACAGGCAGAGCAGGTTGCAGGTATTCAGTTTAGTGTTCGGTGCCCAGGATTCCCAGACTAAGGAGGAAAAAATGCAGAAAGGGAGGCTCAGATGTGGGCTGGACATCCACAGTCCACTCTGTTCACTTCTGTACCAATGCTGCTGTCAATATGAGCTGAGCTCAGGCTGAGAATAAACGGGTCTAGCTTTCCTGGCGTCCAGCTATGGGTGCTCCCCAACCTCTGATACCTCAGCCTTGCTTTTTTTCCTAAGGGAGGACAGAATTTGGCCTGCTGATCCCAGCAGTTTGTATAGCTCAGTTAGTCTCCTGTCTGTAGAAGTCTGCAAGTCAGAAGAGCTTTATTTAAGTCTCTAATTGTATAACTGTCCATTTATTCTTGTGTGAATGGTGACATGGGGTACACCCATGAGTCCAACAGAAGAAATCATTAATCAGATGAACATCTTTCCCCCAGCCCTCCCTCCTGAGCACTGGGCAACCCAGGGTGGGACCAAAAGCTCATCATGCTACCCAACACCATCAGCTCAGTTTGAAAATTTGGCTCCCTCTCCCCATTTACTTCTTCAGATCTCTTCACAAAAAGCTCCTTGACTTTCTCCTGCACCCGTATCCTATGTTCCCAGACTCCCTGCAGGTCCTCACACTGCCCCAGATGCCTGGGAGCAGGAGGGAGAAGTTAACTTTCAGCTCCCTACCCTAAGACATCCTCTTTCACGTCTTTCTTGTGGTCGCTCTCGTGGTGGCACAGTCCAAATCAAGCACCTCTGTTATGCTGTAGCTGGACTGAATCCTGGGGGCCACAGACTAACCAGCTCACCTGGAATAGAGGCCTTGCCTTGAGCCCGTGCAGTGGAACCAGAGCTAACACCGAGGCTGGAGCGTGTGCAGTGGTGTGATGCTTTGGAGTGCTGTGTGCTACTGAACCAAAGGTATGGAGCTCAGTAGGTGCATGGAATTCCCTTGTTGGCTTTTCCCTTTGCCGTTCTCACCACTAACGGCCGTGGGGTTGGCGGGAGAGAGACGGTTCTGACGTTTAAAACTGTTTCCCCAAAGATGTCAGAAGCTCAGAAATCGTCCAAAGTGGCCACCAAGAAAATGGAAGACGACTTGCCTCCCCCTCCCACCGTGAGCTCAGTCCAGGTCCTAGCTCCAAGGAGTCAGGATCTCAACCCGCTCCCTGTGCCTCCTCCAAAACAAGCCTTCTCCAAGTTCTACCAGCAGCGCCAAGTGAACGAGCTAAAGAGGCTCTACAGACACATGCACCCCGAGCTCAGGAAGAACTTGGAAGAAGCTGTGACCGAGGACCTGGCAGAAATGCTCAATACCGAAGACCCCAATGCGCAGGCCTCTGTGAACCTGGATAAAGTTCTCCCAGGAGAGGTGCAGTCCATGCGCTGGATTTTTGAGAACTGGGCGCTGGACTCCATTGGGGACCACCAAGCCACCAAGAAGCTGGCAGAAGAAGAGATCATTCCTGGTGGGGATGTGAAAAGTACTTCCCTGAGGTTTGAAAGCCAGTCAATCAATGGATACAGCCTGTCAAGATCAGCCAAGGTGTCAGAAACAGACCTTGCCAGGGGAGATGTTCGCACTGCACGGTGGCTCTTTGAAACCCAACCACTGGACACATTAAACAAACTGTATTCAGATGAAACCGAAGTGCAGGAGGCAGTTCTCAAGGAGCCTGTCCAGGGAGGTGATGTGAAAGGGGCCAAACAGCTCTTTGAAGCACAGTCCTTGGATGCTATAGGGCGCTGCTCCTCAGTGGAGGAGAAGAGCATCCTACAACTCAAGTCAGAAATCCAGGAGCTAAAAGGTGACGTTAAGAAGACTGTCAGGCTCTTCCAGACAGAGCCCCTTTGTGCCATCAGAGACAAAACTGGGACTATCCATGAAATCAAGTCCGTCTGCCGAGAAGAAATTCAGAGCAATGCGGTCAGAACGGCTCGCTGGCTGTTTGAGACTCAGCCCCTGGACACCATCAACAAGGACACTTCCAAAGTGCAGATAATCCGTGGTATTTCACTGGAAGAAATTGGAAGGCCAGATGTCAGTGGAGCAAGGTGGATATTTGAAACCCAGCCCCTGGATGCCATCAGAGAAATCACAGTTGAAGAACAGGACTTCAAGGCTTCTACAGATTTTGTCACAGGGGCGGATGTCACTAAGCAGAGATTGCTCTTTGAGACCCAGACTCTTGACTCCTTGAAAGGAGAAGCTTCAGAAAGTGTTGTAGCCAAAGAACAAGTCATTGGAGGTGATGTGAAATCCACACTCTGGCTATTCGAGACGCAGCCGATGGAAACCCTGAGAGACAATTTTGAGGTGGGACGTTTAAAGAAAGTAGAGCTTTCAGCAGAGGAGAAGGGAGATGTGAAGCAAAGAAAACACGTCTTTGAGACCTGTCCCCTTGGCAGCATCTCCAAGGCCTTTGAGGAAGAAATTCCAGACACCAGCATGGAAGAGGTAGTGAAAGGGGATGTGAAGTCTTTCAAGACCCTCTTTGAGACTCTCCCCTTAGACAGCATTAAACAGGCTGATGCTGAGCCCATCACCAAAGAAGAGGAGGAGAAGATTCCAGCTGGCAATGTCAAAGCCAACCAAATCCTGTTTGAGACAACACCTCTGTATGCCATCAAGGATAGCTTTGGCAATTTCCATGAAGTCACCTCTGTAAGCAGAGAGCAGATCATCAGTGGGGATGTCAAGAACTACAAGTGGATGTTTGAAACCAGGCCCCTGGACCAGTTTGACGAAAGCATCAAGAAAGTGGATATAATACGGGGGATCACAAAGCAAGAGGTTGTGGCTGGTGATGTCAGAACAGCCAAGTGGCTCTTTGAAACTCAGCCTATGGATGTCATTCATTACAAAGCCATGGAAGGAGAGGAGCACCCCTCAGTGAAGCGGGAGATCTCCCAGAAGGGGGATGTGAAGACCTGCCGGTGGCTTTTTGAGACCCAGCCCATGCACACCCTGTACGAGAAGGCTGAAAAGAAGCAGGAGGAGGACGGCAGCGTGCCCCAAGCTGATGTGAAGTCCTACACGTGGATGTTTGAGACTCAGCCCCTGGACTCCCTGAAAGGCCAGGAGGAGCAGTATCTGCAAGTCAGCAAGGCGTACAGTCAGGAGGAGTTACAGGGAGTTGATGTCAAAACTGTCCGGCACCTCTTTGAGACTGAGCCCTTGGGCAGCATCGCTGTGGGTGAGGCTGACAGGAAAAAGACCATGAGGTATTCCAGTCGAGTGGAGATACAATCTGGGGAAGTGTCCAGAGTGAAGGAGTTCTTTGAAGCTAAGCCCTTGGGTACAGCCACCAAACCAAAATCCCAGAAAGATGCTGGGACAATTGAAGCCGGATCCGTGCACAAGTTCACATGGCTCTTTGAGAACTACCCCATGGATACCCTGAAGGACAACTCTGAGGGCATCCAGGAAATCCCTCCAGAAAAGGATATCAAGGGGGGAGATGTTGGAGGCAAAAGGTTCGTATTTGAGACTTATTCCCTTGACCAAATCCATGACAAAGTGGACGAGACAGAGCTCCAGAAGATCCAGAAAGACACCATGAGCAAAGCAAATGTCAAGTCCTGCACGATGCTCTTCGAAAGCCAACCCTTATATGCTATCCAGGACAAAGAGGGGGGATACCATGAGGTCACCTCAGTGAAGAAAGAGGAAATCATGAAAGGTGATGTGAAAGGCGCCCGGTGGTTGTTTGAAACTAAGCCCCTGGATCAGATCAAGAAGGAAGAAGAGGTGTTTGTGATCAGGGCTGTCACCCAAGAGGACATCAAGCAAGGAGATGTCCAGGCTGCCCGGTGGAGGTTTGAGACAGAGCCTCTTGACTCCTTCTCAGTGGGAAAGTTGTCTGTGCCCAGAACTGTAGATGATGTGCAGAGGGGAGACGTTCAGGCCAACAAGCAGCTCTTTGAGTCGCAGCAGGTGGGCCAGAAGAAGTACGTGAGGATGGTCAGCGTCAGTGACGTGCAGCGGGGTGACGTGAGGACATCCACCTGGCTTTTCGAGAACCACCCTGTGGATTCCCTGTACGGGGATGCGGAGAGGAGCTCATCCATGAGCACAGTGCAGAGAGAGGACAGCCAGAAGGGGGATGTGAAACGCTGCACCTGGTTGTTTGAAACCCAGCCGATGGACACGCTCAAGGACACGGAGGTGACGGCCAGCGCTGGGGCCCAAGAAGCGATCCCTCGTGCAGATGTGAAAAGCACAACGTGGCTCTTCGAGAGCACGCCCTTGGATAAATTCAGTGCTTCTGAAGGCAGCATAGAAATAGAACTGAAAGAAAGAACCATGAAGGAGACTTTAGAAACTCTCTGCGCTTGCCAGGCGATCCAGCATGACGGGATCCTCATTGAAGCCAATGATATGGAGAGTGTGAAGATGGTGAAGTACCAGCTCAGCAGCCCAGGTGCTCCAGAGATCCTGAAGGAGGAGGTTGTGGGAGGCCATTTGCAGAGGATTATGCTGCAGCTCCTGCACAGGACCGATGTGGAAGCACAGAGTGTGCTGGTGGAGGAGGACAGAGATGGCAAGATCAAAGTGAGCCCATTGCAGCTGCTGGACCAGAGTGAAGCTGTTAAAGGCAAAGAGGACTTGAGTGGAGATGTAGCCAAAGCTTTACAGGGCCTGCTCAGTCAAGATGCTTCCATCAAAAAGGGGCTGGTCTTACAAGAGACAAAGTCGGGATCAGTGAAGATGACTCTCTACTCCCTCCTGTTCCATTCTGTCCAGCAGAAAGTTGTCAAGGGGGACGTGAAGTCAACGATTGGGAACCTGTTGGCTTCTTCTCAGGAGCAGAAAGCAGCTGCAACCATCAAACGGGAGGACAACGAGAAGGGAAATGTCCAACTTTTTGCGAGCTGCATTGAGAAGGGAGACCTCAGCTATCTGAAAAATCTCCAGCAGGAGTCAGAGATACAATCCCTCATCAATGCCCAAGCAGAGCAGGGGGAAGATGAGAGTGTCCCACGGGTCGTGCAGGGGGCTAACATACGTATCTTACCAAATAAAGAACAAATTGGGAAAGTAATTGCGGAAGGTGAGCCAGGGACTGTGCAGGGAGCAAAAAAGGGATTTGTATGTGAAAGCACAGGCAGAGAGGGTGTGTTAGAGAGAGAGGCTGTGCATGCAGCAGGTGTGACAGGGACCACAGTGCAGTGTCTTGGGAAGCCCCAGCCCACAGTGGTGGGAAAGGAAGAAATTCTGTCCGGAGGTCTTAAAGTGACTACAAAGTCAATCCAAAGGGTGGCCGATGCCAGCAAGAAGGCAGAGAAAGAAGAAGCCACCACTGCCCAGTGGAAGGAACCCAAAACTATGATGCAAGGCACATTTCCAACCCAAGTGACATCTCAGGGGGCAGAAGTGGATGGTAAACAGCAGAGTGTGGTGACTGGGGGAGCAAGCCAGACTCAGACAGAAGAAAAGGCCCTTGGGAGTGATCTCCAGGCTGCAATGCACAGCCTGAGGCTGGCGACAGCAGAAGCAAAAAACATTCAGCACCATGTCCAGAGCAAGTTCCAGAGGAACAGGGAGGAGGTCCACACAGCCTGCAGGCAGCAGACAGTCAGCACACAGGGGACAGTGACCCTTCAATCAACCATGCACCAACAGGACTCTTCATCCACCAAGAAGGAGAGCAGCAGCACTGCCACCAGGACCACCACCACCAGAGTCCAGGAGGCATCCAAGACCCACACAAGCGTGTCTCAGAAGAGCATAGCATCACACAAAAAGGTCAGTGCTTCTGAGGAAGTACAGGCAGGACAACTGTTGAGCCAGGAAAGCCAAGTTGTGCCTAGTAGAGATTTTAGCATTAAGGATGGCCTTTATACTGCCACACCCGTGAAAACCTTTATAAACCCTTGTGTTGAGTCTGATTACAAAGAGCAATCAGTGCAAGAAGAAGGAGATGTTGTTGTCAGAGGGGATGTACAGACAGCTATCAGAGCACTGCAAAGTGCCGCCACAGAACAGCGCCTGGTAGAAAAGGAGGATGTTGTCCGAGGTAATTTAAAAGCCACACTTCAGTCGCTGGAAAAGTCTAACGTTAATGTCTCCAGAGGGGACTTTAAAGCTGCTATGATATACAGAAATGCAGGGCAGTCCTATTCTGTGTGTAAAAAGAAAAATGAGACTCAAGTCGCTAGTAACCAGACTGCTGTAGTGGCTTCAGGGTCACAGGCTGATAATGACTTTCCTCCTCCTCCCCCAGCTGCTGTGATGAAAGCAGAACATTGCCCACCCTCAACTAAAGCAGCAAGAGAAGGTGCCCTTCCATTACCAGCCAGCAAAGATGAAGTCCAAGGATGTTCTGCACCACTCCAGACCCCTCTTCCTTACCTCCCTTCTCTGTCCTGCAAACCCAGTGATCAGAGTCCTTTAGAGAAGCCCAGGATTCCTCCAAAACCAGAAATTACTGCCCCACACAGGATAAAACCTGTTCCCCCTCCAAAACCTGAGCACTTCTCACACGAGGCACATTCTGCCTCTGCAAGTAACAGCGCAAGCAGGTCAGCCAAACCCATCCCTCCCCCGCTGCCTCCAAAACCTCTAGGCTTGAAGGAAATCATCAGGCCAAAGACTCCCACCATGGAGCTGGGATCAAGCTGCATGGAAGTTCATGAACAATCAGGCTATGAGGAGGTTCAGGCAAAATCCTACAATTTGGAGGCATCTGTGAAGAAGACTGTCACAGTTCAGGGTATAAACACTGAGAGAAACGTGCCAAAATACTCTGCCAAAACCCCTCTTCAAATAGCAGAAGAAAGGTACAAGGCCAAAAAAGCAGGACAAGGAAAGGTGGAATCAGACAGCGCTAAGGCTTCGAACCCAATAAAAAATGGAGTGGTTGGTTTTGAAGTCAAGCAGGGGATGGTGAGTGGGAAAGCTGCTGCTCTGAGGACGTGTCCAGGTGAGGTGGCTCAGAGGCACACAGAGCTGTGCCGAGATGAGAACGGGTGCTCTTCACTGTCGCCTCCCACCTGTCCTGGGAGGGCACAGACAAACAATGTGCCAGGACAAACTGAGCCAAGAACCTCCCCTGTGGGCCACACCGCTCCTCCAAAGAGAGATGACATTGCACAAAACGCCTCACCCAAGGTGGAAAGGGAAAGTGTATCTAATTCTTATGGATCGTGGGATAGTCAGAGAGTCGTGCAGCAGGTGCATGAGAGGAGGCAAATGTCTCATTCAATGTCCTTCCATCAGCACTCAGTGAACTCCTTTGAGAAGCAACATCAGGAGACCAGTGGGCAACTGAAATGTCCTGATGGGGAGGCAGAGACACCTGCCCAGGAGAAGCCAGTGGTTGTTATGAGAGAAAAAAAAACGGGAGAAACAGAAGATGAGCGTCGGAAGAGGCTGTCAGTGCACAAAGAGGAGATCATGAAAGGCAATGTCAAGGAGGCTATGGAGATCTTTGAGAACCTCAGGAGACAGGAGCAGCTGCAGGAGATCTTGACTCGAGTGAGGGAGTTTGAGGAGGAGACAAGCAAAGTGGATGTGAAAGCTCTGAAGAGCTTCTTTGAGAAGGTCCCTGAGTGGGTTGTTCGTCAGAAGGCCCACCAGGCCAAGCAACAGGGCAAGGCTGAGGCACTGGAAAAGGAGGACACTGACAGTGTCTCCTCAGTGGACCTGGTTTTTGAGGACCTGGAACGAGCAAGCGCTGAGATTATGCACCTGAAGGAACAGACACTTGCCCGGATCCTGGACATTGAGGAGGCCATAAAGAAAGCTATTTATTCTGTTTCTAGTCTCAAGTCTGAGTCAGACATTGCAGGGCTGTCAGGGCTGTTCAAGGAGTCTCTGGGGAACACCCAAAGCTCTGTGAGCAGTAGCAATATCCGTAAAATCAGTATTGTCTCAAGCAAAGCCAAACAGGAGGAAGTCACACTGGAGACAGGGGAAGCATCATCTCTGGAAAGTGCAAAGGTGGCAGAAAAGACTGAGGCAATCAAGGCAGAGCTGGGGGTCCCCCGCCTCGTTCAGTCTCGTGTCAGCTCTCCCTCCTCACCTTCCTACATCTCCATCGAGTCTGCTGCCAGGAAACCAGCAGAATCACCCAGGACAGTACATTCCCCCCAGGATGTCCCTTCACCAGACTGTCTTGACTCTCCAGGAAAGAGGGGAGCTTTTGCTCAGAACAGCTTTAGCTGCTTTAGCCACCCATCAGCTGGGTCTGCTGGGCATGACACGAAACCCTTAGAGAAGAGACCAGACCCCGTCCAAACAAAATCTGGGCTGAGCCCCATGAAACAGCACACCCTTGGCAACGCCAGCCATCCGATCAGCGACAAAGAGAAGGGCTCCCTAGACGCCTCCAAAGACAGCTGCCACTGCGGGAAGAAAGGAAGCTTTTCGGAATACTGCTCCCTGAATGTCTCCAGCCCACAAAATCCGCGGAGGCAGAAAAGCATCTTGGAGCTGCAGACGGGGCCCGATGGGTCCAAGCTCTACGGAGCCACCCGGACTGTCATGGAGCAGTACGAGGAAATGGACCAGTTTGGGAACAAAATCATCACCTCGTCCACCACCGTCACCAAACAGTCTGAGACACAAACATCTTCCACCTGCGACGTGGTGGCTCATCCCCAGTATGAGGTCTCTGCCTCACCTGTGTTTCGGAGGTACTTGAAGAGCCCGGGCGAAAACTTCCACGCCAACGGGAGCTTCCAGGAGCCAGGAGTGGTCTTTGTCACCTTTGGCAACTCCAAGCCAAAGAAATAGGAGATTCTGGAGAGCAAGAGAGGGCTCTTTGAGGCAAAAGAGAAAGGCCACGATAAACATTTCTCCTCCCTCAGCTACATTACACACAGGGATTCACCTACACCCCAGGGACTTCTCAGGGTCATCGTCTTGGTGTTTGCGTACAGACAGGACAAATGCAGTCTGGCTTGACACTGGAGGAGAACAGCCCTCACCTGGCCAGCCCAGCAGGCTTGGTGCTGCACCACAACCCGGAGTCCTGGCACTCTTAGAAGCACAAGGGAAAAATCCATCCATGGGCACCTTAGGGTGTCTTCCCCCCGAGAGTTTGGTGGTGGGGGCTGGTGGTGTTGTCTCGGGCTTCTCTGAACTACTGCAGAAGGAAGGATAGGTAGGATCAATTAAAGAGCCAACCAACCTGGTCACTGGCAAACAAACACCTTTATAGTACCTTCTTTTTTTTTCTAAGAAGGGCATCCTACACACATATATATATATATACACACAAGCTCATATTGATGGGTGGGTTTGATAAGTTTTCTCTTAGCCATTAGGAAAAAGAAAAGGAAAAAGAAAAAAAAAAAGTCTTGAATTGCTGTCACTATTGGTTTTGGGGGAGGTGTTTATCAGTTTATTTTTCAGTTTCTGAAAAGTGTTTGATGCTACTGGAAATTGTCAAGCCAAGACCTACAGTTATTATCAATGCCATTCCCCCAAAGAAAAATGCTATGAAAGATTCTCTACTTGAGTCAGAATGGTTACAGTTTTCCTTTGGTTTTTTTTCTAGAATTGTAATTTATTATTCAATATATACAACCCCCTTATTTTAGATTTTCCATGCTTTCCTACATGTTTACTGTTTAAATTCACTTTGAGACTTTGTAAAGCAATTTTCTTATTATCATGACTTTGTTTTGTACATTCTCAACTGAAGATTTTAGATATTTTGTGGGGTTTGTTTTGTTTTTTTTTTTAACTTCTATTGCTGCATTCTAAAGGTAAACATTACCTCTAAAAATACTTTGGTCTGGTTGAGTTTCTTTTGTTCAGTGCCTGTTTCCTTTCAAAGTACCTGGAAACCAACTCTCGACGGGCCAGTTGAGTCACATATTGAGAGAGCTCTAAAATCACTGGAGGGATTTGAAAACTGGGCATGATGTATTCACCAAGAAAGGTCTGAACACTTGTCTGTACCCATTTTCCCCCTCTGAGAAGGCAGCAGAGGCTGAAGAAGGCTCCATAAGCTTTATGGGTGCAGCTGATGAACCAAACTTTACTCATTGCTGTGCCTCAACTCACATCACTGTGAGTTTGGGGGTGAGGCAGGTGAGCAAGGTGTGGTTGTGGGGGAATGTGGGGAGCCTACAGAGGGACTGGTGGGTTTCTCAGGGATCTGTGTCCAACAGACTGGCTCAGACTTAGGCTGACAACCCCTGGATCTGACCGTAGAACTTCTGACTGATCTGTGGCACGTCACCTCATTTCTCAGTGCATCAGTTTATCTTTCTGAGATCGGGACAGTAACCTCATTCCAAAAAAAGAAAAAAAAAATCAGTAAATTGTTAGGGTTAATGTTTGCCTTTTTCCTCTAAGAAAAAGAACCCACACTAATCAATTAAAAGCAAAACACTGGGGAGGAAGGGACTGTTCAGAGTCCACCACTCCATATCCCCGAGTCCATAGATAGGTTTTTAAACAGCAGATATCGTCTTGCATCACGCAACACCTTGTTCAAGGTGTTGCAGACCACATAGGAGTTCTGCTTCCTTCCCCAAAAACAGGTACACACCCAGAACTTACTGATTTGCACCTAGGACCCCCATAAACTTGAAAGTCAGACATGCCAAAAGAAGAGTAAGGACATGATTTTCAGTTCCACCAAAGTAAACACTGAAGGCTGAGCTAGAAGGGCAGATCATCATAAACTGAGCATGTCTGGTTTCAGACAACCAGAAAAAAAAAAATGTTTAGACCTTCCCAATCCTTTTGGTAGACCAATGGCAAAAATAAGGGAGTATTGGTAATCTGGACCTTCTCTTTGAAATTTTTCCAACACTCCTTCCTCATCCTTGTTCATTTCCATCTCACCTTGCTTCAGGATGCCCTGAAGCCCACATGTTTGTTTCACTTCTGTTGAAGGACAACTGTGGAGCAGTTTTGGTGAGCTGCAAGCCGGTTGCTTGGGCAATGAGAATGATTCCACAGGAACTCAAATAAACCCAAACATCCTGCACTGACGGTGCTTAAAAATACCGATCTTATTGTTTGTTTCTCATTTTGCAGGATTCCTGAATGTCTCAAAGAGCCATTTATGAGGCTAAGATCATTTAAGATGTGTTTCTTTCATGGCATTTCCATCAGCCAGGAACTGAAATATGATGAGGACACAGATGCTGCATTAGTTCAGCACCATACATGGCTCCTTGAAACACTGAAAGAGCTGGAGAGAAAAAACAAATGCAAAGGTTTGAAACTCAAATACAAGCTGAAGGATCAGCTCATATTCTCCGTGCTTCAGACCTTGCAATAATAAACCAGCAGAGCACATACAAACTTTCAAATCCCAAAGGAGTTGTCACAGTTTTTCTGTGATTTTTGGGTACAAGACATGACATTGTTCACTCTTCTTTGCATTTCTTTGTGGGTCAGAGAAATGTGGGTCAAGGGCACAGTGCTGAGTAGATATTTTCAAGAGCAAACAGGCTGGGAGAATTACCTGGACCTTTGGACAGAGAACAGTTGTCCTTGTCTAAACTTGTTGAGTGGTCACAGGACAAGTGCAGCTACAGACCTGGTTCTCTCACAGCAGTGGATGTGAATTACACCACATTTGAAGTGCCCACAGCAAGCACTGCCCTTCCCAGCTCTACCAGTCACTGGCCTCCCTGGGGATATTCAGTCTGAGGTCTGAAAGATTTGTGCTCACCATAGAATCACAGTATCATTAAGGCTGGAAAAGACCTCTAAGAGTCCAACCATTAACTCAACACTGCCAAATCCACCACTAAAAAACGTCCTTGAATGCCGCATCTACACATTTTTAAATCTCTCCAGGGATGGTGAGTCCACAGCTTCCCTGGGCAGCCTGTTCCAGTGCTTGACAACCCTTTCCATGAAGAAATTTTCCCTAATATCTAATCAGAACCTCCCCCAGTGTGAGCTGAGGCCATTTCCTCTGGTCCTATCACTTGTTACCTGGAAGAAGAGGCTGACCCCCACCTGGCTACAACCTCTTGTCAGGGAGCTGTAGAGAGAAAGGAGATCCTCCCTGAGTCTCCTTTTCCCCAGGCTAAACAAGCCCATCTCTCTCAGTCACTCCTCATAAGGCTTGTGCTCCCGACCCTTTCCCAGCTTCTCCACCTATCAATAACATAAGCATTTCCAGGCTGACTCCTCCTACTATATAAAGGGTCTAATTCACCCAAGGGAAAAAAAAAAAGGCCAACCACTGATAAGCCATGAGCCAGCTGCAGCTTTCAGCCCTGCAGTAATCAGCAGTGTGCTGGAAGAGCCTTCCAGGAACACTCTGTAACTGCTCTTCACAGAAGCCTTAAGATAATCTCCTTGCCCACAGTGCCATTCAATTGCTGCTGATCACCTCTCTATCTTCCAAACCATTAGGAAGGCTCATTCCTGGGGCTGACAAATACACCTCTAAAGAGAAAGAGTATTTTCTGTGCATCAGACAGTATGCATTGAAAACAAGCCCCCTGGTGAAAGAGACCTGTATCCCCTGTGAGAGATTACCCCACTTTGGAAACACATTCCAGGAGTACATGCATTCATTCCCAGCTCAGAGGAGAGAGGCTTTGCTTGTTTGCCAAACGGCTCTGCTTCCTTCCTCTGTCATGATTAAAGGAAACCATTTTTTTCCTTTACAACACAGACATGTCAATAATTATTCTCTTCTCTGCCAGGACACAGACCCTTGTGCTGTGTGAGAGCTTGTCAGTGCCAGAGGAAGCGCCTGCCAGAGTGCCCACATGTAGCTGTGATCTCTCCTGCCACGTACAGCAAAGCTGGTCTCTGAGCTGAGATTTATTATCGCCAGCACTGGCATTTTGCTGCATCACAGATGATGCTGCCTTCGTGCAGCTGCCCATCACCACTCACTGTTCTCTGCCAAAGAACCTGCTCATTTCCCCCCGTGAAATGACGCCCATGCCGAAAGTGCAGTGTTTCCATTTCTCTTGGATACACCTACTAACATGGCACCACTTCCCATCTGGTTTCTGCTGCCATTTTCCTCTTGAAGTCTCTATGTTACATTCTCACAAGGGCATATTTCTGCTTCACCTTCACCAGCACTGCCCTCCCACTGGCATCAGCACAGTTCTGCAGTAATATTGCTGAAATTCATCTTGCAAACTGACTGATTCTGTACAACTACATGGGCCTGGTTTAGGGTAGATGTGTCACCTTCTAGGTTCCCTTAACTGGCCCTCCACTGAGTATACTGGGAGTTTGGACACCTACTACACACGTATTCATTTAGAGACCTATGGTCTCCTCTCTGTAGAGGGCTGGAGTAGCAGAGTTATGCTGGGATCATTTCAGACTGAAGGGAAGACAGCAGATTGGTTTGTAGGCTTCCCTCTGGAGAGAAGGAAGAAAACTGAAGATGTTAAGCCCTTCTTCTTGAAAGTGTTGTCGTAGGAAAACAAAGATGACTTGACCTTACTTGTATGTTCAACCAAAATGAAGGTAATTAAAAAGAATTGATCCCTCAGGTGTCTGTCAAAAAAAGGGGGTTCTTGCTCCTTTGTCAACTCATCTCTTGAGTTACAGGAACATCTTTCCTCTTTCATAGGGTCACAAAATCGTAGAATGGTTTGGGCTGGAAGGGACCTTAAAGACCATCTAGTCCAGCCCTCCTGCCATGGGCAGGGACACCTTCCACTAGACCAGTTTGCTCAGGGTCCCATCCAACTTGGCCTTGAACACTTCCAGGGATGGGGCTTCTACACCTTCTCTGGACAAACTGTTTCATCTGGTCAAAGCCAAAATTTGGCCATCAGCCCACTCCACATGAGAGCAGAAAGTAAACTCTCCTTTCCTCTGATCTGACAGTGTTGCAAACAAGGGTGAGAACATGCGGAGAAAAAAGCCAGAGGAATTAGAGAGCATCAGCAGAACTGTGGTGAATTAGCCCCCTAAAACAGGCAGAGTTCTGCCTCACATCAGAGCCATGATGAGAGGGAGTGTCAGTACCCAGAGCACTGACCTGTCAGAGGTAGGTTGTGCTCACCTGTGCTCCTTCTGGGGCTTTGGACAGACCTCACTTGCAGATTAACTCACCAGGTAACCTGAGCTTCTGCTTTGCACCGCAGTGAGAAGGAGTGCACAGAGACACCAGGAGTCCCCCTGCATCCTCGGGGTCACTTGACCATGCAGAGTACCTGCAGCTATTTCTGGAGCTGGGCTGATATCCAAGATTCTTTATTCTCTTTCTCTCTCCACTAATATAGCTGGTGTTGGCAGTGGTTTCCAGAGAGATTCCCTGGGCTTTTCACATAAAGAAGTGTTTGAGGAATCAGGCAATGCCATAAAACACAGTCCAGAGAGTGAACATGCTGGAGTAAAGTACCACGTTTGTGGACCTGTGGAAGCTTTAATGCTGACATCTGTTGTCTTTTTAATGTTTGGACTATGTGTCAGTGTGAGCAGCCGTATGATATCAGAGATTCCAGGAGCTGAACAGCCAGAGTTTTTCAGTCAGAGGCTCTGAAGAACATTTCTTACTTCACTCAAGGTTTTTAAATTATTCAACTGAATTAACCATTTGCTCCCAAACAATCGAATAATTTCTCATCGGGGGTCCAACAGTGTTCTGTCTTTCTGTCCTGACTGAAAATGAACACTGACTTATCCAAGGTGACAAATAAATTGAGTCAGACACGAAGCTGAGCTCTCACAACAGACCTGGGAAGGAACAGCAAGAAAATGCAACCCAGCAGAAGATTCACTAAATTGGCTTGCAGATACACCTCCAGGTGGTCATGATTCAGTTATTTAACTTCAGTTTGTCCTTCTCCAGCCCACGTTGAAAGAGACGTGTGCCTCCTGCCTGAAGCCCATCTACTGCACGGAGGGTGTTGTCGTTGACAGGGTCCGTGTGCACCGCTCGTGTTTCTGCTGCCAGGTCTGCAGGAGGAAGCTGAGGTGAGTGGCAGGACCCAGGTGCCTTTATTTTTAAGGGATGTCCAAGCAGTTTCCATCACCGTTGTCCAAGGGCAATTCCAGCAGGACACGATTCAGGAAATGAGAAAGGGCAGGCAATTTCCCTGATACAATCTGCCCCTCCATCACTAGCCTGAAGACTGCTTACCTCAAGACTGTAGGCACCTGTGCATCAGGAATCTGCATGGTTGGTGGGGCAAAGGTGAGCTGAAACTGCAATAAATATTTACAATTTGGGAACATTGATATGGGATTTAATTGGAGGAGTCATTTGGGTGCCTGGTGTTCTTAGAGTCATAGAAACGTTAAGGTTGGAAAAGACCTATAAGACCATCGAGTCCAATCATTAACTTAACACTGCCAGGTCCACCACTAAACCATGTCAGTAACCCTGGTTCTTGTTAATAGATCCCTTGGGGCAGATTAGAGTGAGAGGACACTGAGTGATTGGTGTTTGTAAATATAGATATGTGGGGTTTATTTTAGAACAGCTTGGTTTCAAAGGAAAACAGGTGTGTGGCTGTTTTGGTTTGTATTATCTGTAGTAAAACACCAACATAAAAGCATAAAAGTAACACTTAAGAAAATGTATAAGGAAAGAGAAAGAAAGGATAAAGGTAGAAAGATATATAGTCACCACCTGCTGGATCCAGGGATGAAATTTAGTAGTTGCAGCTTTGATGTCTCTTGGTTGAAATGATGGTCTTGATCCATCAGGGATAGGGGGAAGCCCACAAAACTCGAAGATTTCATGCTCATGCACTCAGGCTCAAGTGGGAATGCCTTGTAACTCCACTGGGGTGGTGGGTTTTACAATGGATGATCTAACACTGGATCACAGGACGTGTCATGAGCCTTTGACACCTCCTAAAATGTTACAACTGCCTAATATGTCGGCATCAATCATGGCCCATTATGGTCCATCCTCTGAGATGAATAGCTCAGGCTAGGTGTGAGTGTCACAGTTTCCACACCCGCAGTCATCACCTAAGGGAGAACATTGGCATGATAAGAAGGATTTGCCTCTTATCAGCCTTTTCCCTTATCTGGAAATCCACTTTGTAGCTTCAGGTGGGCACTCCCTTCTATACCTGGGATAGCTGGACAGTGGCACCCCCCTATGTCATCTCATATCTCATCTCATCTTATCTCAAGGTCCTTTCACAGTCCAAATTAGGAGGCATGTTCAGGAGGGAGGGGTTGCTGGATTAGTAATTGTTTCTTCTCAGTTTGCTACTGCAGACAAAAGTGATCTTAACAATATTTAAGCCCTTAACCATTTCAGTCTCTGACAGTGCCAGGTCCCTGACCACCTTGCTGGCCCTTTGCTGGATTCCTTGCAGTGTATCAACGGCTTCCTTGCACTGAGAAGCCCAAAACTGGACAAAGTGCCCCACACGGGGTCCTACAAGTGCCAGCTGTAGAGGAATGGTCATTTCTTTTGACCAGTTGGCAGGCCCTTGCTAGCGCAGCCCAGGATATAGTTGACTTCTCTGTCACAAGGGCACACTGCTGCCTTGTTTTCAGCTTGCCAGTCACTGACACAACCCTCTCTCTGAGGCTGCTTGACATCCTGTTGACCCCAGAGCTCTACAGACACTTTCTCCCATCATGCTGTTGTTGCACCATGGGAGCACCTCTGCATTTTTATCCATAAGGTCCGTTCTTTCCATACAGGGGGAGAGATGAAGTGCTGGTGCGAAGCCTGGCCTGTAAAATGAGAAAGGGATTGCACATAACCTGGGCTACAGCTCCCAGAGGTATAGCAGGGAACTGTTTTATTTCTCACATGTTTTGGGTTTTGAAAGAAAAATCAAACACATTTTCAGAAAGCCAGCACCACTTTTGAAAGGTTTCATTCTTCAACCCCCCCCTCCCTTCCCCTCTGAAAGGTAATTTTGCTGAAAACCCCTCCACCAGTGGTACAGCTTCCCTCCCACACAGCCACTAACAGCCATGCCAATGTGTGTTTTCCAGCTTGCAAAACTATGCTGCCCTCCATGGGGTGTTTTACTGCCAAGTCCACTACAAGCAGATGGCTGGAGCAGGGAGCAGAAGTGAGACGGAAAGGCTGGAGCACCGACCGGGAGCACCAAAACCCCAGGACTGGTGTAACAGCCCCAAAAATAATGAAACACGAGAGAAACCCTCATCCTTCAATGCACAGCGTGACCTGCAGCTGGCTGAGCACAGGCAAGAGCTGAACAGCAGGTCTGTCCTCTTAGGGAACAGGCTCAGAACAGTCTGGCCGCCTTCAGAAACAGCCCTGTTGGCTGTGGATGGAAAAGGGGGAAACGGGGCGTGTTCCTGGAAAAAGCCTGCACTGAGCCTGCAAACCCACCAGGCTGTGGGCAGCAGGGCAGGCAGGATGGTGCTCAGGGGGCTGGAGGGAAAACCAGCAGCAGAGGCAGAGGTGGAGAAGGGAAGATTCTTACCTGGCATCACCTGCACCAAGGGAAGGGAGCAAGTGTGCTCCTGGCCCAGGAACGGAGGAGAGAGAGGCAGTGAAAAGATTGGGGATGGGGATGTGCCCGAAGGGAAGAGAGGGGGAAGGGTGTCCCAGCGAGTGGCTGCAATCCAGCAGGGCCAAGCCCAGCTGAAGAGAGGACCTGCCTCTGCCTCCTTCCCTGCAGCCCTGGAGCCTGTGAAGCCCCTGC
The DNA here is from genome assembly GCA_035583135.1 of Lophotriccus pileatus. Taxonomy (NCBI): domain Eukaryota; kingdom Metazoa; phylum Chordata; class Aves; order Passeriformes; family Tyrannidae; genus Lophotriccus; species Lophotriccus pileatus. The sequence continues at coordinate 3,803,419 of JAWWES010000081.1, read as the reverse complement.
CTCGTGGCTCGCTTGTCCCTCACACCACACCTCAAAGCACTAAACCCGCCAAGTGGGTGGGCCTGGGGGGCACAGGGGGCTGCACCCTCCCTGCTACAAAGGTCCAAACGAAGGAAAACAAGGTCAGTTGGTCTCTAAGCACCTCCAATGAAGGAAACACAGCACCTGCCGTGACAAATAACAAGCCTAAACTGACCCCAACCACCCCAGATACTGCAGGAGACAAGCATCATCTTGGAGAGGGAATGAGCAGCACACAGCCCAGCCCTGTGCCAGGAGAGCCCAAAAGCAGAGACTCTACATGTATTGAACTAAAATGTGAAGCTGAGGGTGCTGATACCCCTGAAAGTGCAGCTGAAGAAGCCCATTCTGGTATATCAAGGACCTCTTATGTGTCTTCTGGTTCCCTGGTGCTGGGAGGGCTGAGCGTATTACCTGAGATAAATCAAATGTTGAATGAGAAATCAAAGGCAAACACCAAGGAGCTCCCTGTGAAACAGATGCCAGTGACTTTGGGGGAAAGTTGGCAGCCATACACCAAGAGTGATTTGCCTGGAATTGAGAGCAAAGGGGCAGAATTGGAGAAGACAAAAGAAGAGAAAGCAATGAGCATGTCAGGGTCTCTGGAAGAGCCTGGTGCTGAGCATACCTCTCAGGAAAACAAAGCAGAAAAGAGCAGAGATTCTTCACCTGGTTTGCCAGAGAAAACAGATGATCACGGTGTGTCCTGTCTGCAAGAAACAGAACCTCGGGACACAAGTGGCCCACTGAAAACTAACACTCACGAGGATATTTTGAGACATGACATTAAATCACCTGGCAAGGATTTTCCAGGATCAACAGACACACCTCTGAAAGGAACTTGTGCCACTTGCCCCTCATATGATGGAGTCATCAACTCCAAGCCCGAGGATTCCAGGGAAGTTCTTGGTGAAAACATCTTGCACATTTCTGAGCAACCAGCCAAGATATCAGAATATTCCAAACCAAATATATCCTCGGACAAACCCAGAGGCCACCCAGTGGGTGAGGAAAAAGCAGATCTGAAACTGCCAGGGGAAAGCACTGTGCCCACGTCACAGACTGGTGCCCAGAGCAAGGAGGCCAGAAGCATTCAAGCCTGCAGAGAGACACCAGGGAAAGGTTTCAGGTTCGGGAAAAATCCCTTCATTACACTTTTTGGCTCTGAGGGCAAAGGCAGGGCTCCCAAGAAAGAAACACCAACCCAAAGGAAACCCACAAACAAAGGAAACCCAGCCCTTGTCACTCTGTTTGGTTGCTCCTCAGAGAAGAAGCAGAGCCCACGAGAAAAACCTGCGGGATCCTCAGGGCAAACAAATGTTGATGACGGGCCAGAAAAGCCCCAGGGCCTCCTCAGCTCCTCCAGCCAAGCAAAACAAAAGGCCTCCAAGAATGATCAGCTGCTACAGGCAGGAAAGATGGAGGTCTTCCCTACAAATATCCAGGAGAGCTCTGGAGGTTTCTCAGACTCTGCTGAGGACAAGGAGACGGACATCCTGTTGTTGGCTCCTGGCACAAGCATGTCACAGGATGATAAACACGAGAAAACTGAACTTGACATTCATGACCAACTGTCTTTAAATAGCCAGGTTTGGCAGCAGTGGGACAGCTGTTGGCCTCCCCTCATGACAGCAAAGGAAAATCAGAAACAAGCTGCAGAAATCTCAGAGGGTGGAACAAACCCTCTACATCCTCCTCCAGAGATGGCTCCTGCAGCTGACAAGAGCAAAAATCCCACCAGGGTAGGAAACCATCATGGTGCTCACCATGATGAAGCCCAGAACCTGTTGAGTTTGGATGTCCAGGACACAGTGATAGAAGATGGGATTGTTTTTTCACCAGGCAATCCAGAAAAGCTGTCCAGGAAAGCTGAGCTGCAGTTTGGCAACATGGGTTTTCTGGAGGACAGTAACTTTTTCTTTCCTGGAGGGCAAGATTTTCCCAGCATGGCAAGTAAAACCCTAAATTCAGACTTGCAAAACTCAGAGGCAGAAAATCCACCTTTCTTTGATCCAAACACTTCAGATTTATTCCAGGAAATCCCAGCAGAAACAAATGCCCCACTGGAACTGTGGGACACCTCCAGTCTGTCGCTTCTTGATGGCCAGGATGAGATTAATGTTGGAGACCTGGAAGGGATTCAGAGCTGTGCAGTGCTGCAGCAGCTGGATCCACAGTGCCAGGCTCCGAAGGCAGCAGAAGAAATGTTTGGATTGGGTCCCAGTGCTGAAGACTCAACAAACAAGCATCTCTCTACACAGCAAGACAATTTTCCCTTAATGTACATGTCCACCAGCCATGTTTCTGGAAACTTTAATCAGGATGTCTTTGATCCAGGCCAGGAGGCTGCTGAAAAAATGAACAGGAGCAGAAAAACATTAGGAGTTGAAGAAGATTATGAAAGTCTCTCTTCTGAAGACTGGGATGAGTTAAATGATGACCTTTCAGAGAAGGAGTTCTTTATATAGTTGAAGAAAAAGTGTGAAAAGCTCCCAGCCCTGCAGCACAAGTTAGCTGATATGGGACCAAAAGAGATTTATGAAATCAGTTTAGAAATGCCCCACTCCTCTGGCACAAGACAAATTCAGTTGTGCACAGACTGATTTATTAATGCCTTAAGGAGCTAAATTTAAGTTCTCTGTCCTGGCCACAGTGGGTCAGTGGTCAGTTCCCAAAAAAGAACGTTGCAGGAACTGGGTTCAGTGTGAGGAACCTCCAAGTAGAGACCAACCAGCACCCCCTGTTCTGCAGCCAAGAGGCTTCTGCAGAGGGGATCTTCTGCTGCCAAGGTCCCTCCAAGGATTTCTGCAGGGAGGAGGGAAGACAGAGAACCAAAAAGGTCCAACCAGCACACAGCCATGAACAACAAGCCAGTGAGAACTAGAAACTCAAACAAGAAGAGATAATGTCTCAGGAAGGAACCGAATCCTTGGCCACAAGTGTACAAGTAAAATGCAATGGGCAAAGGCAAAGCTGAGCAGGACAAGGTGAAAGTTCAGGTTTAGGTGTCTGCAGTATCAACATTTCAAGGCAAAGCAGATGCTTAATCCCACATCGGAGTCAATGGAGAATTAGCAAGTACAGTCTGGGGAGTGATTCAGCCCACCCTAAACCTGAGAACTGCACTTGAAAAGGGATCAGCCCTCTGGACTCTGGGAACTTTGTCAATCCACCTCCACTCACCACAGCCTTAGGGGTCTGTTTCACGTATAGACAACTGCACTGAGACATCCAGAGATGAACCCAACCCTAAATATCGTACACCGTTTCACCATGTCACTTGCCTACACTTAATTATGATGATATCTCACCCCCCTCACTGCGTTTTCCCTTCTGTAAACTGCAAAGCTGCTCCACACAGGAGGTCACCACCATCAGCCCCGTGGCACAGGGATGAGCACAGATAGGTGAAAGACCTCACCAAGATCAGAGGGGCAGAGGAGCAAAAGGAACCCAGGTGTCTTGAAACCCTGAAGGGTGTGGGGACATTGCTACATCTCTTCCTGTGTGACTGCACTCTGATCCTCCCTGACTGCCCTTTGCATATATATTACATAACATAAATGTTAGAGGAGTTAAGAATTATATTAATGATAAACAAGCTCACGAGAAACCTCAGAGGGTCAAAGCAAGGGCAAGTGCCTTATGGAAAGGGTCGTAGATCGTATGACTGCACATGTTTTAATCAACTCTCTGTAAAAAAAGAGAAGGGAAAAAAAGATAAAGATGTTAAAATAAAGATAATTAAAACTAAAAAAATCAACCCTCCCTGCCTCATCAGTGTCAAAATAACCCCGGCTCTGTCAGGTCTGCTGGAGGAATAAAGCTGCTTAGTGAGTGCATCTGCTGCAAAGCAGTGTCAGTGCTCTGTGCAGGGACACTGCTCAATCAACATAGGTCAGGGAAAAGAGGGATGTCCTTGAAAATTATATGAATCATTAGATGCTGAAGTTGGTCTCACCTTAGGAAGGGGCAAGAGGTTTGGGACAGAGGCACTGCCATCTCACAGCCCTGCCTGAAACCTGGTCAAGCTGTGCTTAGAGATGGAGAGGTTTGCAGAAATCAAGTACCTTCCAGTGGAGCAGTGGGAAGTGAGTGGCCCTGTTACCTGTGCAGAAGATGCTCAGACCAAGCTGTCACTGCCAGGTGACACCCATAAACCTGACCTCTCCCTGCCAGCTCTAAGGGGAAGAGGGAAAATGCAGGAGCACCACAGGTGGTGGGTATGAATTCACCCCAATATAGGGGTCCAAATGGGTCTCCAACTACAGTCACTCCTGATGTTCAGAGCTGTGAAAGGGAGGAGACAAGTCCACGAACTAGTGCACCAGTGCCCTACTGCCTGCACCAGGCTTCCTCCCCAGCAGTGGTTTCTCTTTCTGAATTACTTCCTTGGATGGTCCCCCTCCCTTTCCCTAATTCTTGACGTGGATATACAGGTTTTCCAACTTCCCATCCCTGAGAATTGCAGGTTTCTTGTGGTTCCTCTGGTAAAGGCTTCTCCATTTTCAAGAGGCTTTGCAAGCCTTAATAATGCACATGAGCAAAACTGCTGAACACAGAGAAATAAGAACAGAGTCCTTAACAGTGGGGCTCCAGGAAGCAGAGGTTTGCAGGGCTGCTCCAGCCTTTTCCCCTGAGAGATCTCCACCATATAGGCATTGACCCACTTGGCCCCAGAAGATAGGAACAGTGTCTTTCTATGAGAAGTGTCACCTGAGGGTGACAGAGTTTACAAGGGGCTGAAGCTCTCCCAGGGGTTCAGAAGTGCCTGACTGGTGATGTTGGGAAGAACAGCCTTAAGGAGCCACATCTGCATTACTACAATTACTAATAGCATTAACCAGTATGATCTCACTCTCCCTGTCCTGGTGAGAGGTTATGCTTAAAAATCCAATAGTCTACCCCTCTTCCCACTTCCATAAGAACAACAATGCCATTCCCACTCATGAAATACCAATCTAGGCTTGTGTGACCCCTCAGTAACTTTGCAGGAGGCTCATGCATCGTTGAGAGGGAAGGACAAAGAATTTGAGAGGAGACTTGAAATGAGAAAGTCAGTGACCTGGCCTTATTGCTCTGGTGAAAGCAGCCAGGAGAGCTTTCCAAAGTAAACACCAAATTCCATACACTGAGTGCAATCCAGCTCTCCAGCCTGCAGGAATAAAGACACAAACCACTCAGGGAGTGTGCCCAGGAAAGGACTCAGATGCGCAGCAGAAATCAGGTCAATCTGCTTTTCAAGTGACATCAGAACCTCGGGCAGAGCCAAGCTGGTGATGTTTCCCAGATCCTATGTGCTCTGTATGTCTGTGTGTGTAACGTGCTGTTTTCCCTAAGGATACTCTCTGAGCCAAATCTATTTCAGGATTCCCCCCAGGACACTGCAGTTTAGATCTGGTTTTATGACTAGCCAGGATTTCTACATGGGGCAAATTAAAACAGACAGCTTGGGACACAGCTGTCAAGAAAAGTCTACTTGACTACTAGCCATATTTCCTGGTCCAGAGGAGAAGTGATTTTCTGTTTCTCTTTCCTATAGTCTCCAGCATGGGTTATATAGCCATGGGATCAGCAAATTCACTCCTTTTGTTTGACTCCACTCAGGAAAACTACCCCTCATTTGTGGGGTCGCAACTTCGTGTCTCAGACAAAAACCTTGCACTGCAGCACAGTTGCTTTCAGGAGACCTTGTGAGACATTCCAGGCTGGAAAAAGACAAGCTGTTGCCATGCTGTCTCCAAGAGTGGCAATGCTCTTTGTTCTGCTCCCGAGAACAGGGAGGGAATGGCTGGTGACAAAGTACGCCCTGGAGGACAGCACCATATCATCTTAATGATGAACGTGCTGGTACAGGTGCTCGTTTTATCACACTGGATTAGGGGTTTAGTGCTGACATAGTTTAAACATTAATATTTGCCTATTTAAGCCATATGCACTAGCACAGCCTGGCCACAGAAGTAATCACCATGGCTGAGTTTGGAGATGTCATAAGTGCTCTGGGGGAGTTTGGGCTATACCAGAAGCTGCTGATACTGCTGCTCTCCCTCCCGCTCCTTCTTAATCCTTTCCAAATGATTGGCCAAGTGTTCATGGTTGTGGATGTGCCCCACCACTGTGACACCAGCTGGATCCTCGCTGTCGGCCCCAACCTGACGCAGGAAGAGCAGCTGAACCTCACCCTGCCCCGGGACGCGGACGGGCAGTACGAGCAGTGCTCCATGTACTCCCCAGTGGACTGGGACCTGGACTCCATCGTGGCACACGGCCTGAACGCCACGCAGAAGTGCAGCAGTGGCTGGGTGTACCCCTCAGCACAGCCACCATCCCTGCTGACCGAGGTCTGTAATCGCCTTGTAACGAGTCGGGGACACGGAAGGGAAGGGAGGGGTATGTCCTGCCCTGTGGTTTGCTCAGCCAGTGCCAGCTGTGGTGCAGTCAGGCTGAGATTTACCAGGCACTGGAGGATTTTGCCTCCACCACAGAGATCACAGCTGTAATCCTTGGGAGGTTGTTGCAGGAAGACCATGATGTAGATGCTCAGGGAGGGTACAATGGGAGTGTCAGTCCAGCACAAGCTCTGCCCACCATCTCTTCCCTTTCCAGGATCTAGACCCTTGAACCTGCGATCCTGCCAGGAGGGACCTTTTGAGTGTCCCTGCCACAGTTTTCCCTATTCTTCAGCCTGGCATTACTCACATCACCTTCTCTGTGAAAGACCTTTACCTTCCAAGGGCATGCCATTGATATTTCTGGGGCCTCCAGAGTCTTTCAGGGTTGCAACAAGACATTCCGTGGGCTATGCAGTTGATCAAAGGCTTTGTCTGTCAGCATTTCCAACTTCTCCATTCTGCTTTATCCCCCACCCTCTAGCTGACAAGGGGGTGATCAGTCAAAAGGTGAACTCAATGATTTTGGAGGTCTTTTCCAATCTAAAGGATTCTGTGATTCTCCTTTTCTGTGCCTCCGTTCCTCTCTCACTTTGCCTCATTCCTCCCTCGTTTCCTCCCTCTCTCCCTCCTCTTTTCCCTCCAAGCTCCAGCACTTTCTCTCAAGTACCTTTTTGTGAGCTACAACCAGAGGACAGAGCCCAGCCCCTGGCATTTGCAAGTGGTCCTTAGTGTCCCTGGAGCACCATGTCGATTTCACAGGCAGCTTCTCTGTAGGATTGTCAGCAGCTGCTGCATCCCTTCCCATTCCTATGCTGGTCCTCCTTTACCAGAGAAAACACAGCTCTCCTTCTCTTCTCCTCCTTCCACCCCATCCTGCCTTTGCAGCCAGAGAAGTGGAGCTGCTACAACTCTTATCCCAAGGTCACCCTTTAAGCAAAACTTGCCAATCAGGAGGCTCCCTCCGGAATGCCTGGGCGGATCCCAGGAGTTGTGCACTGGGATGAAGAGGCACTCTGAGCACCTCACGTGTCTGTCCCACCTCTGGTTTTTGCACACCACAGAGGGCTCATGTCCCTGTGAGGGGGTTTTCTGCTCCCAGAGGCTGGAGCAAGAGCTGGGACACCCAGCTCCTGGATCCACCATGGGCCAGACAGGATGCCCACCCTCAGAAGGCAGCTGGGGTCTGTCAAAAGCAACAGCATCTGTGTTTCCCTCCTCCAGTTTGACCTGGTGTGTGACAGGACAGTCCTCAACGACATCTCCCAGTCCATCTACATGGCTGGGCTTCTCGTAGGAGCCATGCTCTTTGGGATGCTGAGTGACAGGTGAGGAAACACGGTCACCTTCCCAGAGTCATTGCCCAGCAGTGAGGGACAGCCCAGCTGAGGGTGCAGGTTGTCCTCGCACAGGTCATGAAAAATTCCCTCCACAGACTCAATCCCCTTCCCTGACCAAGGGCATCTGGGGCCACCTGATACGTTTGTAGATGTCTGATGGTTGAAAAGAGAGAGGGGCAGACACAGCCTTGTGGGGAGGTGGTCCAGGACTCACAAGCCCAGCCCCAGCTGGTGTCTCAGCCTTCGAGCGACAGCTCAAAAGTGGAGATGCTGCTTTTTGTGCTTTTTATGTTATTTCTTGGGCTGTATAGAGGAATTTTGTTCACAGGGATGCAAAATCTCTGGGTTTCTAATCGCTTTGTATTCCACCTGGGATCTTCCCTGTCCCCATGGAGTTTCTCCAGATACCAACTGTGCCTTCTCTCTTCTCCCACAGGATCGGCCGCCGGCCAGTCTTTCTGATCTGCATGCTCCTGCAGGGCGTGTTTGGCCTTGGAACTGCCTTTGTGCCCCATTTCTATGTTTACATAGCCATCAGGTGTGTCGTGGGGGCTGCAGTGTCAGGAATTATGATTACTGTCGTGTCCCTGGGTGAGTAGGATGCCCTTGCCCTGAGGCAGCAGTTGTGGCCTGACAAGATGCAATAAAAAAAAAGAGCTTGACACGTTTTGGAAAGGGTGACCCCCAACTTTGGTTCGTCTTTGCAGCGACAGAATGGGTTGGAATCTCCTTCCGGCCAAAGTCAGTGCTTATTGCTCACACCGCTTTTGCCATCGGACAGATGGCAGTGGCTGGACTGAGCTACGGAATCCGCAACTGGAGGCTGCTGGAGATTGCAGGATCTGCTCCTATGTTTGCTCTTTTCTTCTACATCTGGTAAGCAGGAGTTGGGCAGAGCTTCTGTAAGACACTGCTTGCGGGACGTGGTGACAGAGAGAAGGCTGTGGGGGAACTCCTTGGGTCAGAGCAGCACGTGCTGAGCTCCCCTCCTCGGCAGGGTGCTCCCAGAGTCGGCTCGGTGGCTGGTGACCAAA
>JAWWES010000081.1:3730960-3769049 GCA_035583135.1 Lophotriccus pileatus | reverse complement strand
TGCAAACCAAAACACTGCCACCAAGACCAACGCTGCTGCTTCATTTTACTGAAAGGGAAGTCCCAGCCTTTGCTGCTGTTGGTGTTTCAACTGCTACACAAAATTCAGGGATTAAACACTGGACTTTTTTCAGGATATCTGAAGGGCTTTATTTAAGTATTAAAGCTTGGCTACATTACCCACAACTCCACTGTTTTTGGTAATGACTACTGGTTGTCCTTAATGGGTTTGTAATCAGGAACACAGAATCACAGAGTGGTTTGGGTTAAAAAGGACCTTGAAGATCATTCAGTTCCAACCCCCTTGCCATTAGCAAGGACACATTCTAATAGACCAGCTGCTCCAAGCCCAAGCCCCATCCAATCTGGTCTTGAACAATTCCAGGGATATGAAGTCCACAACCTCTCTGGGCAACCTGTGCTATCGCCTCACCACCCTCACAGTAAAGAATTTCTTCCTAACAGAGCTGACTGCAGTGTTATATGACCCTTTCTACATTCTTTAAAATGAAACATAGGAAGAACTAAGTCTAAGCTTTATTTATCAGATCAGCACTGCCAACTCTCTTCCCTTTGGGTCTACCAAAGGCTGATGATGCCCTCCTCCCAACCAGTTCGAACAACTCCAACAAATGTGAACATCAGTGTCTTTTAGAAAACCTGTGCCATTGCTCAGGAGCCAAGCGAGCTCTGCAGTGCTTTATTCCAGCAAACCACAAGGCATGTTCTAAGTGTCTCAGTAATGACTTGGGTTGGCCATTTTTCTCTGACATTCGGAGAATTGAGGTTCTAGTTTTCTCCCTCACTTTTCTCTCCGCTGTTACTCACAGGTGCCAGTGATGTTGAGACACAGTCTGAGCCTGTTTGTGCTTCACCTTAAATACCAGGAACTAAGCAGCTGCCACTTAAATGGGATTATCTTTTTTTCTTACCTTTGACCTTGCCTCAAGACAGTCTCATCCCTGAACAGCACAAAAAGTCACTGCTTACCCACAGAAGAATAATGGAAAACTGCCACACCCACACTGACCACCTCCCTTTTGCAAGCACCAGCTGTCCTTGTGCAGAAACTACAGCACTAAATCAACTCCAGACAAAAAACTTCCACGGTTTCAGATCACTCTAGCATGTCTGGAACAGAACAGCTAAGTGCACCTGAAAGCTGGTAGGAAGGGTTTCTGCTCTTACCTGGGCTGCTGCTGGGGCTGCTGCTGCTGGGGCTGCTGCTGCTGGGGGAGCCTGACTGGGTGGAGGTACAGCAGTTTGAGGTTGTGCAGGTGCTTGTCCTGCAGCCTGAGGTAGTTGAGTAGGTGCCTGTGCTGGAGCATTGAGTGAAGGACCTGGAGGCTCAGCTGACGGAAAGAGCTGCAAGTAAAAAGGAGTTTTAATGAGAAAAGGAACTCAAGAGTTCTGACTCAAGCATCAGCTTTCCCAGAAGTGCTTGTCTGGCACAGAAATCACTTAGAGAAGTTCAATGCCAGGGGCATTCCCAGGCCTAACGCTGGTCCCAAGTTGGCATTCAAGGGGTTAAATGTGTCCTGACATTTGCAAGTTTTACCCATCTGTAAGGAAGGATAAGAAACCAAGATACCAGCACGAGTGTGGATCTTGGACAAAAATTACACTCTGTGGCAAGGCTGGTGCACACAGATCATATCCCAGGTCGGACGAGAGCACCCTATCCTCCAGTTTCCCTCTTTCTCGGAATCCGAGTCCTACTTACAGTTCCAAAGAGCCATGAAACAGCAGAGTAACGCTGCTTTGACTTGACTGTCCTTTCAGAGAACAAAACCTAGCAAAGCAGTAAGATAACTATCGACAACTGATCCATTCAGAAGAGTCAGAGTCAGAGCAATCTGGATATTCAATGAAAAGTGAATTCACGGTTCTTCAAAACACACCAGACAAGGTTTAGGATTGGACTTCATTCAAGTTAGCCCTCTTGGGGGAAAAAAATAAATTAAAAAAAATTCATGTGAGGGTGGGGAAAAGAGGTAAATGCAAGTTTAATCTTTTTTACCTCTTGTTATTCAGAACAGAGAAACCGATTTTGGCACTGGTGCCAAAAAACTGTCAGTTTGATGGCACTCAGTGAGCCCTCCAGCTTACTCTGATGGGTTGTAGGAAATATAAATCACCTTGATTATTGAAAACCTTGGCAGGAGACCTCCAGATCACAATATATATTAAAGGATGTGTTACAATGGGAAAATTCATCCCAAAGGGATTCTGGTTTTCAGCTTTTTCTTTGAATTTCGAATTTATGTCAAATTACAGTGCCAGAACCGTAGTCTTTCTTAAGATCTCCCTCTATACACATTTCTGGGAAACGAAGGAAGAACACGAGAGCCCAATCCAAGATGAATTTCTAGGAGACAGCTCTGTTTATCTTTCCACACAGGTAGGGAAAAGACAGACATAGCACAGCCTCTGGAAGATAAGCAGTCCCTATCACTGAGAGATTAAGATATACCAATATTCCTAATGTAAGAAACAGTTCAGAACTGAAGGAAGACTACAAATTGCAACTGAAGCCTTGTTTGCTATCAAATATTATTACAGATTCCTTTCACAGTTCTGAGCAGATTCAAGTTCTCTGGTTCCAAACCAGAGAATCTGGCTACGCAGACCAGACATCTCAAAGCTGTGTTCTGTTGAGTTTGTGTTGGGTTTTTTTAAAAAGAGGAAATGGAAACACAGCTGTTTTGCTTAAATTATTCTTGTGACCAGTTCATTACCTTACAACATACAGACTTTTGCTGTAGCAAGTGCAACAGACAAGACATACACCAAACTTACTCCAGGAAGAGCTCTTGGCATTACACAGCCAAGAATTCATTTTATGGGGAGCTCTTCAAACAGAGCTCAGCTAGATACACTAGCTTCTACTTCACACAGTATTGCTTTCAAAGGCTAATAAAGCATGTTCCTTGAAACACCAGCAATAACTACGAGTCACCGTTTCAGGAAGCCACTGTCTGTTACAACTTACCTCGGAATTCTGTACAGGTTCTTTCACTCTGGGAGACTGAAAAACAGAGAAAAAGCTGTCAGTGCTTCAGTGAAAGTGAAACTTACTGACTAGGACTTGTGAGAACCATACTGAACACCAGAAACCTACATAACTGTTTCAGGTTACATCTGTGTAAGGAATATCACACAATTTGTTGTGATGTTGTACCAACCAGAAACACAATCGGTGGTTCAGAATTTGCAGTTGATGCTTCCACATTGGCACACGACACCCTAAGCTGCTATCATTGTTACCCATTAGCAAAATCCAGGACTCTGGAAGATCATTCAGATTGGATCAAATTACTTATGCACCAAGATGGCAAAATCCATTTTAAGCTACCCAAGCCTGCCAGAAAACGATAAGCCACACAAATCTGCCTGGCAGAATTCTGCTAGAAAACAAATCCTCTTTGTATACTTAGAGAAGTAGTTTGCAAACTAACTTGCTTAAGACATACAAAACCTTTGTGGGGTGGGAGAGGGGAATCAGCCTTGGTTATGCTGCTGCATAGAAGGAATCCCTGGCCTACTCTCCCTGCCCTTGGACTCTGCATTATTATGCTGTGCTCTCTGTGAGAAAGCAGAGAACTGACAGGTGTACAGAATTCAGCAGTAAAACAAAGAGGCCAGTGGAAGAAAGGGGAAAGTGCAGTCAGAGTAATGTGACCAACCTTTGCTTATCAGTAAAACAAAGATAACAGCATTAGCTGTTTCACATGAGCAGTAAGGAACTGCCAAGTAGGAAAGCTCTGCAATTATTAAGAGAAGCTTAGGCTTCCGACAGGTCCAATTACTATATGGAGATACGTAGGATGGTTTGGTCCATGATGGGATTAATAAAATAGATGTTCCTTCTCCACATAATGGTCTAATAGACAGGTTGCTATTTGGACAGTAGAAGCTCAGCAGCAGAACATAAAGTCTCATTATGCCACTATCCTGAGCCAGTCTATGCAGTAACCAAAGCCACTACGTTACCAAGTGCAGATTAGAGCAATCTGTAACATATCACTAAGAAGCTTCCCATGAGAAAAGGTTAAAAAGTCTTATTCTCAGAACAACAAGTTGCAAAAAGCCCTCTGGACAGGAGGAGAAGGAACATTTCCCTCATGATGACTGTGTGCAGGCAGTGTCAGGAAAAAAGTCATGCAGCTGGAAAGGTAAAGCCTGAAATCCATCTCAATGTGCTCAGCCTTGACTTGACAGTTACCAGGCAAGATGAAAACCATGGCATTGCTCCCAGAGAAAGAGCCATGCTCCACATCTGCAGGCCACAGCTGCTGTGCTGTTCTTTCAGGCCCAAAGCTCATATCCAAGAGTACCTGGATGCTTCAAGGAATTACGTAAAAAGAACTCATCTGAAAGATCGCAGTGTGCTGAACACCGTACAGACAAGTAAGGAAACACTGGCCCTGCCCCTCAGCTAACATCTAACCCAGATAAAGGACAAACAGAAGTGTTGAGAGCTGGTTGAACATGAGCCAGTGTGTGTCCAGGTGGCCAAGAAAGCCAATGGCACCTGGCCTGTGTCAGCAATAGCGTGTCCAGCAGGATCAGGGCAGTGATTGTCCCCCTGTGCTGGGCACTGGTGAGGCTGCACCTTGACTCCTGTGTTCAGTCTTGGGCCTTTCATTAGAAGAAGGACAGGGAGGTGCTGGAGCAGGTCCAAAGAAGGGCAACAGAGCTAGGGAAGGGTCTGGAGCACATTCCTTATGAGAAGCAGCTGAGGGAGCTGGGGGTGTTTAGCCTGGGGAAAAGGAGGGTCAGAAGAGACTTTATTGTTCTCTACAACTGCCTGAAAGGAAGTTGTAGCCAAGTGGGGGTCATCTCTTCTCGAAGGTAACATGAGATAACACAAAGGAAATGGCCTCAAGTTACAACCAGGGGAGGTTTAAATTGGGTATTAGGAAATATTTCTTCACAGATAAGGTGGCCAGACATCAGGACAGGCTGCCAAGGGAAGTGGTAGAGTCACCATCCCTGGAAGCGCTCAGAAAACATGTAGATGTGGCACTTGGGGACAGGGTTTAGGGGTGAACATGGTGGCTCTGCATTAACAGTTGGACTCGACAACCTTGGAGGTCTTTTCCAACCTTAGCTCTACGATTTTATAAAAAACCTGGACAGAAAGAAAACAAACATTAAAAGACATTTACCTAAGGCACGAATAGGATGACTTGGGGGGTAATTTCTGCTTGTGTAATCAGTGATGTGAGTAAACAGTGAAATGTGACCACGTAACTCACCAGTGCACAGGTTTACTGGGCAACAGAAGGTGAACAATTTAAGAGCCTGGAGAACACAACTGCTGTAATTTGAATTCAAGGCTTTAAATGCAGAGAGGAAGGAAGTTCAGTAAGTTTTTATATCCAAAAGGTAATGTTGAGCCAACAAGTCACCATATTCAATGAATTGAAGAAATACTTCTGGCTCTGGGTATAACAAATATTTGCCTACTTTCACGCGCAGTCCTAGCAAGAGACTGGTAAAATACATGTTTGTACACATTAAATTCACCCTAATTTTTCTGTAAAGTAGAAACAAGTAAAAAATACAAACACCTTTCATTTATGTAGATGCTTTTATGCACATTAGTACTTCAGTATTTTGGCAGGTTAAGTCAGCCTGCAAGGCCTCCTTTTACTTTACAGCTGACAGCAACAACATAGAGGTACAGATGGAATGACAGAATCACAGAATGGTTTGGGTTGGAAAAGACCTTTAAAGATTACCTACTCCACCCCCATTGCAATGGGCAGGAATAAAAGGTGACACCTAGTTAACACAAGTTATTCTATCCAACAACTTAGTTAAAATTGCAGAGGGATTTACAGACAGGTGGAATTTACACCCTGTGTTTGAAAGGTGGCCAAAAACACAGGATAAACACTAGTCCTCAGTAGCACCACCATATTCATGGCAAAAATCAGAAGTTTGGATACAAGTCTTAGAACAGCTTGAAAAGGGATCAAATTCAAGTACCCAGGCAGACATGCAGTGAGGTCCAAGACACCACGGTGCCCTTCCTGACATCCTGTAACATATGGGTTTCCCAAAGTTCTGTGGTCTATATACATGGGGTGCCTTCAGAATGGTAATATATGTCCACATTTAAGTAACCCAATGAAGACTTTCTACCCCAACACCCCCCTAAAGGTTTTCTGAACAGGAGATGTACAAGTAAAAAGGGCAAGCACAGCCCAAATTAGAGCAACCAGAACAGAGAGCAGCACAAGGAAATATGCCAGAGCATCAAGGAAAAAACAGCTTGAAAAGGAGCTTGTAAACATGTGTGTCAATCTGCTTCTTTCTGCCTAAGAGGAATGAAACAAGTAAGTACTGTTCAAAACACAGTAAACAGGGTTAAGTCATAGTACCCTGAGCTTAGAGACAAAATACAACAAGTTCTAAGTAATCTCTGAAAGAGATTTAGGGTCTCTTACAATACTGCCTCCTAAAATTTGATCATATTTAAACCTACAAAAGGAATTTAGAATAATTCAGCTTATAAAGCATCAAAGCAGTAGCCACCTGGTACCAAGATCTTCCTTGACTGTGTAATATGAAGCTGGATACAGTAAGCTCTTTAAAAAGTCACGATAATTGTTGTCAAAAAGAAGGGAATTACTATATTAGTAGTGGCTTTTAAAAACCAGAGCATTTCAAAAGATGCTAAAAAGATGCAAAATCTTGCATTTAATATTGAAGTGCCTATTCAAAACACTTAGGAAGACTAATGAAAGACAAATGAAAAAATTTGTAAAGGAATAAATGCTTCAAACCAATACTGGGGTTTTTTTCCCTTTCACACTGAAAAGCTTCCTCTAAAAATCCTTCACTGTCCCACTAATTCAATTACAGGATGATTAAAACACAGGGTTTACTTCAAGCCACCTGCTGTAGTGAAAAGGGACCAGGCAAACCATTACAGCCAAAATCTACGCTGCTGACTGCTGGGGGAAGACAGCCTGAAAATTAATTGCAATCTTTCAGCTGATCATTATGCATTACTCCTCTGTGTTCCTTGGGATTAGTCTGGGTTTGAGGGGCTTTGTGCATGTGTTGGGAGAGGGGAAAGTGGTGATTTTCTGAGTATTTTCAAGAGCTGGACCAATCACTCCTGTGACTTCAGGGATGTTGTAAGATTTTCTATCAGGACTAATCGATCTCAGTGTAACTGAGGGGACAGAACCTTGTGTGCCATAAGCACAGGCCCTACTGATTTCAGCTCCATCCTGGAGAGGGCAGCAGGACAAAACCTCTCCTGATATTTCCAGAAGAAAGCATTTCAAATAGTCGGCACCCTTGAAGGGAATATCCCAGCTCCAGTGAATTAGTACGCTGAGCTGGGAGCAGTGTGAGAATTCACATTCCCAATTACGCTGAACATCCCTGGATGAGACCAGCTGTGCCCCACAACGATGACAGAAGAAATCAATACAATTTCTTCAACCTTCAGTCTGCTTTCTTTGCTTCAGCTCCAAACTCCACAGCAGGGATCATAATTTGCCAAGTATCACACTTCAGACCACGGGCTTCCCAAATACGTTTAGACGTACTACAAGTGGAAAACAAAACAGAGGCAGCGAAGTTTGAGGACTCACCCTGAGCTGTGAAATTGCTGCTCTGCCTTCCTCACTTTCTTCATCTAGTTCATCATCACTCCATTCCCAGCCACCATCTTCAGTCTTATGAAGACGCCCACTGGAGCCTGGGACCCTCCGGACCTGCTCAGAGCAAAGACGGAGCTTGTATCAAGCAAACAGTTTCTACAGTTGCTCTCTTTTTAGGAGGAACAGTACCAGAGCATTTTCAGGTTGCATCACCTGCCAGGTGACCTGAGTATTTTATTGAAATGTCTAGTTCTGTATCTAGAAGCTGCTGTACTACACTAATTATCATTAAAAATGTGAACACAAACCTAAAATACTCGTATAACAGTAACAGCAAGAGCCCAGGAGGTTTTCAGTACCTTTTTGGATCTTTCAGTGAATGTTGGTGCTCTCTGCAACATCTTCTCTTGCAAAAATTCTCTATTCTGCAAAAGAAAAAAATACCAAACATTTGCTTTGCTGAAAGTGCTTTTTTCATTCCTTCAGTGTCTCTGATAAAGCAACTGTTAAGCTATTTCTAGCAGAAAATGGTTTACATGTTTCACACCCATACTAACCCCTTCCTTACTCTGAATCACAGTATATGAAGTTTCATCCTAAATACCTTTTCAGTTAGCAGTGACATTTCCCCCTTGCAAAGTGATATGGAATTAACAACTGAGGAGTTGGATATTATTATGATTTTCTGGGAAATACACTTATTATAATGCAGCATCTGACACCCTGCTGAGGCATTTGGCATTCTTCCATCAGCAGATACTACACCACCTGGATCCAACCCCTTTGCTTTATCTTACTCCTAAATTTATGCCTGTCCAACTGTCAAAGGCAAACCTCAGATGTCAGGCAGGCTGGGATGCAGGAATCCCTCTGTGCTGGAGTTAACAAGATCGAGGAATTAGGGCAGCAAGATTTAAAGTGGCCCGAAAAATGTACAGCATTTATGTTTAGGAAGTAAACGCAGCATCACGACAGATTAAATATTGGAAAACTGCTGTGATGCTCTATTGTATTAAATTTCCTCTTCAGCAAGATGCCCCAGACTGAAATGTGGGCTCCTGGTAGTATAATTTTCTGGCTGCTGCACTGCAGGGCCAAACTCCTGGCTGGAGAGGAGGCAGGACAAGCCAGGTAGGCACCGTGGCACTGGGATTTAGCTGGGTATCCCACAGCACACAAGTGAGTCTCGAAAGCCCTGTTCTCTCTGGCCATGCAGTGGTCCCAGAACTCTCCTGGAATGGTTGCTTGCAGGCAGGATGGGGAGTCTCAAGACACATGCTGTCATTCCTGATAAGTGGCTCTCAGCGTTATCAAACCATACTTTTACATAACATAAACTGCATTTAAATATATGACTCAATACAGATGTGTAGAAGTTGGATTCTTCAGCCCTCGAGTTCCAGCTGTCAGTTTGGCAGTGGCTGATGTACGACAGTAATTGAACCCTGAGTGTGAACTGGAACACGTTTTCACTTCAGATGCCGGGTTAAGTATTGCCTCATTTACAATAATGTTAATTTTCTATCACCACACATGCTAATATGTTACTCTACGGCAGCTTAGTGAAAGCACAAAGGAGATTTAACACACAATGAAGTGTAACGTGATCCAGAACTCACAGAACCAAATGGAGAAAGGTCAGCAATGTGTAAGCCATCTTGTCACTTTGGATACCAAGTGTGCATCCAGCATACAGATGCCTAAAATCCCACCACGGACAGTGAAAACCCAGTTAATACTGTCAAGAGCCCAGACATCAATTAAATATGCCCTAAAGCAAACTGCTACATTTCATAAACTGGATCACTCTCTACACTTCCTTGGTTTTCAGAATTATTAAATCACAGAACACCCTGAGATTGAAGGGACCCACAGGGATCATTGAGGCCACCTCCTGGCCCTGCACAGGACAGACCTCAGAATCCTTCCATGTGACTGAGAGTGTTGTCCAAACACTTCTTGACCTCTGTCAGGCCTGGTGCCATGACCACTGCCCTGGGGAGCCTGTTCCAATGTCCAGCCACCCTCTGGGGGAAGAACCTTTTCCTAACACACAACCTAAACCTCCCCTGATGCAGCTCCATGCTCTTCCCCCAGGTCATCAGAGAGGAGATTGGTACCTACCTCTCCATTTCCTCTCATGAGGAAGAAGTGCAACCTCCCCTTGCTTGCACCTGTTGGATATCTGTCAGCTTTAATAGAACATCCAGCTCCTGAACAGATACCTGGATGTGGCCACTTCCTTTTAAGCATCTTAATCTGGGAGCTGAAAACTGCTTTGATTAATTGGTGATGCAGCTGTGCTATCCCAAGCATCGAATCTTTTTTGACAATTTAATCTATACTCTGCTACAAACCCTGTGCATTTTGATCACAAACATGCCACAGAAAAAATAAGGAAACAGAATACATTTCCTCAGACCCGTGGAAATACAAATTCTCCCTTGTATTATTCCTATCTCCCTCAATAAGACCCTGCACGTTGCATATGCAGTAATCTCCAGGCAGTAATTACATAATGCTTGCTGGCAGTTCACTTCAAGGCTAGAAATGGGAGTTTCCTACTGTTTTGTATCACAGGATCCTCACTTTCCATATGGCAACACAGGGTGAAATAGATTTAGGTAGTCCTGGCACAGTGGGCCTCATTCACCCCTTTGTATACAGACTAATTATAGAGTTTATTAAAATATAAGTTACATTCGCTGCCACAGAGACCTTTATGGTTGGACAGGCAGCCAGAATGGAACCATTACAAGAGAAGAACAAACCCAAAAGGCACACTGAAAGACATTTAAATGCTCAAGAATTTCTAGATAATTTCTCTTAATGACAGCACACACAGGAGGTACAGAAGGGGGGTTTCATTCTGTTCCTTCACAATGACCCATTCAACTCACTCAGCTATGCTGGCCCTGAGTGAAACAGCCCACACTCCTGCCAATAAAGCTGTCACCACACCTATCATGCTTCTGAAAAGTCCTCTCCACAGCCTCTGCACAGATCAGTTTAGGAAGTGTGTCCTTACCTTTGCTTTCGTGAAAAATTTGTGTCTTAAGAGTTCTGCTGCTGTCGGTCTGTCAATAAAAACATGCAGAAAAGACAATTAAAAGTGCTCCCTTTCAACACAACGGTCTTCCAGGTTGCTGCAGCTTCTTGTAACATGGCATCTCTTAAGGGCATCAGCTTCTCCTGCACAATTCCCTAAAAATTAGTCAATGCATTCCAAGTGAATTTTATACCACCAGCAGTCTTTTAAACACTCAGTGTATTCTGACCAAAGCCTACTCTGTTCCAAAGCAGTGAATTACTTGGGATGAGGGGGAGAAGTTGCCCCCTTTTTGATGCTGAGCTTGAGACTCTTAGTTAAGAACAGGATCACAGAAACAATTTGCTCAAAATTGAAATCACATAATCATCACCTACCACAGGAGTGCAGCACTCACTGTGTGCAACACCTATTTCAGAGATACCTGATTAAATGTGTGTAATTAGTTCTATTAAACCCAGGCGGAATGATCAATCTTTGTCTAATAAAAAAGGAACAACTACAAACTATCTTCCCTTTTAAGTCAGACTTTAGAATGAATACTGGAAAGTAAGAGACATCCCTTGGCCAGTTTAGGAGGAGTTTTCTAAAGACTCAGGCCTAAATGAGAAAGTAGCAGCTTAGAGCATTTCCCACAGTGCAAACGGTGCTTAAGCAGTAACAGAGTTTAATAAGTAACTTGCAAAGGCCATTCATCTCAGGGTTTATTTCATCTCAAAACTACTTTAACAAAAAACATTCACCTTATAGCAAGGGAGTCCCTAAAATAATTAAAAAGCAATAGCACTAAATTCTCCTCTTTGAGAACCCATGGAATATGCCTCCTGCTCCCAGAGTCGGGATGATGCCAGTGGCTTGGGGAGAGAGAAGGGGTGTGCCACGATCCAGAGTGATTATGTACAATCTGATCAGCACACATCCTAACCTGCAGGGATAGGATATGCTTTAGAAAGGTGAAAAAATATCATGCTGTGAAAAAGCCCCAGCTATCAGCATTTATCAAGCACTCCACTGGATTCATTAAGCATTTCAAGTGCATCACACGATGCGTGAGAAGCCTGTGCTCCTGGACCTGACACAAGAGGGAACTGAAAAATGTCTTCATTATGATTATTTTATGAAAGCACTTTTTCCTTTCCAGAATTAAGTTTGCTTACTGAGGAGGAAAAGGAGGTGGGGGAAAAAAAACACCCTAAGAGGTATTAAAAATGACACAACACACACACCACCCCCTCAGTACTATTTCCTACAACACTGAGTAGTCAAGATACTGCTCAAGGAAGGCTGAAAGTGTCATCAGGTCACTTAAACAATCTGCATTGATGAAAACATGCTGGTAAAATTTGCCAGTGTTTTTCCTCATTTCCCCTCCAAACCAAATATTACTTGTAATTAAACGAGTCAAAACTGCTCTGAAAGCCTTCTTTGCACTGGCAAATTTTAAAAGAGTTTATTTACGCAGTTTCGTAAGTAAACAGACATTGCCCAACCTGCAATTTCTAGTTTATAAACACGGAGCAGTTTTGACTGGGAACAAAACATGAACTGCAGTCACCTGCTGGAGGTGGCAAGGGGAGAACAGCCCCGTCCACACAGTGGACTGGGATGAACTCTCATTAACCCAAATGGGGGATGTGTGCCCTGGCCAGGCACCGTGCCAGACATTTATCCATGAAAATAAGGACAGCCAAGAGAATCTGTTGCCACACAGCAAGATTGCTGTGTTCATTGTGACTGAAAGGCTGGAGGGGCAGAGAGTGCATCAACTTCAAAAAAATAGGGAGTACAATGAGGTTTGTGAGTTTGTTGTTTGTTTTTTAAATTTACTTTGGTGTCACCCGCTCTTACCTTTTTTCAGGGTCTTTTTGTAGGCACGATGAAATCATCTTCCTAAATGATTTCCCATACTTCTTCAGCATCTCCTTATCTTGCACACCAGTTTCCAAAGATGGGGGATCATTTTGTAGTGTCAGCATTAAAACCTGAAAGAATTATGTCTATTGGCAATGAGATTTTTCTTGGACTTTGTTAAGAGACAGATCTTGGGAAAATGTATTTTCAGACAAGCATTTTCATCAAGCATCTGAGTCCACCAGGATGTGTTATCAATTTAAGTTACTCTTTTCCATCCCATCTCCTGGCCCACAGGGGAGCCTGTGGGCCAAACAAAAGGTTGGGATGTGATTTCAGGCCTGTTTAGTGTGATTAAAGGTACAAGCAGAGCAGAACTTCTAGCAGCTTTCCTCCTTTGAGATGAGCAGTTGTGCAAGGCATTTGATTCCATATACCTCCCTGCAGGTTTTTCTTAGCTAGAAATCAAATTAATGTAAAGGCAGAAAGGCAACCTAAAAAAATACAAAGGTTTACTTTCCTGTACCAATGCAACAGCAGGTGAAGACATTTCTCACATAAGCACCCATCAAGCCAAACCGATTATTTCCTTCACATCACTTAGTTATTCTGAAGGAAAGGAAGAAAATTACTCATTTCCATTTCCACTTGTCACCTACATACAGATGAATATCTATTTTTAGAAAAGGAAGCAGCACACAGCATATTTAAACAGCTTTCAACAGCTATATTGCTTAGGGCAGCAAAAGCCCATCAATCTAGCTGGAATTATACAGTCCATGACAGAATTCCCTGCTTTTTTCAGCACTCCTTGGAAGGTCACTTAATGCATGGGTAATTTTGCTACACAACAAAATTAATCTGCAGTGCAGTACAATTACATTCAGTAAGTAAAAGAGAGAAGTCTTCTTTGCAGGCTGCACAACTGGAACTCAAATCTAACAGAAATAGGGACTCAATTCTATCTACCACCTACTAAATGGTAGATATGGCATATGACACTAAATAGGTGATGTTGGTATTCAAAGTTTCATCCCAGGCATTCAAACCACAATAAACAGAAGTACAACTTGCAGCAGCTGCTGAAAAATGCTACCAATAATCACAGCACAGAAGGAAATACCAATGAAAGCAGCAAAAGCTAAACCAGCAATACATCTCCCTCAACTCCTCCCTGCTCTGCCACAGTCACTGACATTGTAGGAGCTTTAATGGCATTTCTGAACCACTCAGCTACACAACAGTCCCTGCATGGACACGACAAGTCTTAAAATTAATTCTATAACACTTAAAATTGTGCAAAGTCCTGGCATTTAAAGGGATGCATGGATGTGCCAGTTCTGAGTTGGGAGTTACTGGATTTCCAAATGCTACTGTAATTGTGGGGTGGGAGGGGACTCACCCAGGTCCTAAAGAGGTGACTCACAGGCAAGAATTTCTTCCTCACATCTAATCTAAATCTTTCCTCTTTGAGTTTAAAGCTGTTCCCCCTTGTCCTATCACTATTTGTCAGTGTAAAAAGTCCCTCTCCCAACACCAAAAATGGAGGGAGGACTTGGCACCCAGAGGCCTCGTATCCCAGGTAATTACTCTAACCTTAAGCTATGGGGGTACCAGAAGGGGTCTCCACCCCCTCATGTTTGATCCAAGGGAACATTCATCCCAATAATAGAAGCAAAGTGGCCTTCAAGAGGGTAGGCCAAAGGGGCTTAAAGTTCTGTGATTGAGACAAGGCCTCATCAGATATCACACAGGAGGTACAGAAAAAGATCTCAAAACTCAGAAGGACAGGATGCTTCAGACCTCAGCTGGTGGGTGTCAGCTCATAACTTTAAGAGGTACCCTCCCCCTGAAAGAGCAGCATGTTGGAAGTAACACGTTCCAGAGTCAGAAAATAGGGAAAGTTAGCTAAACTATAAGGCACTCCAAAGCTCAAGATATTTGACAAAGATTTGTGAAGTGTCAGCAAAAACATTTCCTTCACTTCCACCTTAATAAAACACTAATGTTGCCGATACCACACCATTTCATACTGATGTGGTACTTTGCACTGCACAAGACTGTGTCAGTGTTAAACAAAATTAGAAGTTCTTTTGGATAACTGGCAACACGAGAGGTACCAAGAGAATTTCTGAGAGGTGTCAAGAAGGATTATCAGTGCAGGAGAAAGAATGGTTTGCCATCCCAGTGTCACTGGATGCCAAATAACACGTTCTGGATCATTATTTATAGCCCTAAAAACATCTGCTGCCTTCAGAGGTTCCAGTATTAAAGCACACAGCACTTTCCTCTGTAATGGTGAGACTCAGGATCTAAGTAAAAGCTGTGCAGTTTCAGATAATGCTGATTAAGTGGCATACTTTTAAAAGGTAATTTCAGATAAATCCAAGAACATCATGATCCACAGGTGCAAGGTGAGAGGACAAACTCTTCTACACAACATGCTGGCCAAAATCTTGGAAACACTCACAGAACACACAGATCCTTTATCTTGCTCAAGTATCTGGAGACCTGCTCACCTTCATTGGGGGGTATTTATGGTAAGGAGCTGCCCCTGTAGCCAGTTCAATTGCAGTGATCCCAAAGCTCCAGATGTCTGCCTTGAAATCGTATCCTCTGACCTGAAAAATACGAAGGAGATGTTAGCCTGTGCCCCTTACTGTCGTGCACTACAATCCCTTTCACCCTTTCCTTGCATTCCCCTCAAATTTGGAGAGACCAGCACCACAGAGGTGGAAGGAAGGCTTCCTCCCTCCTCTCCCCCAGCTTCTTGTACCTTGAGGAGCTGTTTTAGAAGTGACAGTCTGAAGAAAATTGTGGTTGTGGACTGTACAACTAGGACTGCTCTGCTGTAAACCTCTACACGTGCAGAACATAAAGGGGCACTGGGTTAAACCAGGCTCTGACTTCTACACAAAGACACAGAGAGTCATTAAACAGCATAATGAAACTCTCATAGTTAATAGATGGGCTGTTACCCCTCGGGACACACGGCTCACTACACTTTTAGTCAGCCGCTTAATCAATCTGACTGCAAACATGCTCCATCCTGGAACTTCAGGACACACCAGCTCAGTAAAAGCCCCTTGCTCCTGCCTGCAGACTAATATTTCCCTCCACTAATTAACAGTAGCTTCTGCACTTGACATTAAACACAGGCTTGTTCAGGAAAATTTATAGCATTTACTTCCCCTCCTGCACAGGAAAAAATATTTCATATGCCAAAGCAGTTACTTCCTCATTATTATTAGGTAATATTTTGGCACTTGCTTTCTCCACTGCAGGGGAGAGACATTATGTACTAACTAAGAGCAGCCACGAAAATCAAAGCATTTTGGTTGCTCAGGATGGTTTGTATTCCTTCTCACTAGACTATGGAAAAATGAGAACTGAATCAGAGCAAAGCTAACAGGGACATTGTGCTCAGCTAACCTAACACGCTTAAGAAAGACACTCATTGTGAGGAAACCAAACAACATTCCGACAAACTACCTTTAGGATAATCTTTAATTTTGGCAAACAAACAAAAAACCCTCCTGCACTATTTGTCATGTAATACGATAGCTGAACTGAAACTTATTATAGTGACATGAATTTATATCTTGCACTAATGCCTCCAACACTGTAAGCATCATTTTCATGAGGCTTAAATGTCTGAAATGTTTCTTGCAGTGCCTCAGTTTATGGGTGCCATGATTTTGAATAGGTTTCAAGTCAGTTAACTAGACAAACATAGATATATAGTATAATTTAACAGAGCACGGGGCAAGAAGAAATACGCTGTAAGGGTGTTTTTTTTCGCCTCACCCTATTTTTAGGTTTTAAGAATAACTTTGGGGCATTTCTTAGCTATGTCTTTCAGTGACTCTTGCAGCACATCAATACACTGTACAAAACCCCATTCCCCAATGGGATTTTAACTGGGGGGGGGGGGTTTGAATTATTTCACATAATCCTGCTTGCAAATGAAAACTATTAAGTTAAAAACTGTCTGTAGCAGTTCATCTTGACATCTGTCCAATGCATGAGTCACCACCCTGCAGTTAGTTTATATCAACATCTATTTTTCTCATCAATTTTTGTTTGCCATAAATCTGTCAAGTGAACATACATTAAAAGACAACGCTGGGCCACCACGTATTAACATGGCAAGGGAATTAATGATGCTGAATCAAACCAGGTGCAACTGGGTTGATAATATCTCCATATCTAAGGCCAACCTACAGTAACCCCTTTGTCCCTTTTCCGGTTGGATCTAGTGGCTCAGGGTGACACCTGCTGGAAAGGCAGCAAGATGATCTAATGGACATTGAAGGATTTCACATCAGCATCCAAAATATTGCTTTAACATCTGATTTGCATCCAGTTAGATGTGCATAGCCCTCACGGACGTATTGCACTTCCTAGACCATCTGACTCCTTTGGAAGCATTGTGGGGGACCAGCCCCCACTTTGTCACTGAAACCTTTATTTCCCCTTTTTAGCTCACTCCTCAGGATTTTTTTCCATTTTGTCCTGAGGATTGCACCTGCAAAGAGGCTGGAGCAGCACCAGTAGTGCTGCAGCACCACAGGACACCCCAGACAGGATATCAAGGGACAACTCTGACCTGGCTTTGGAGACACCACATACTCAATTTTTATTTATTTTTAAATCAACATTAAATTGAAAAATCCAGAAGAACATGACAGTGAAGCAGTTCAGAATCAAATTTGCAAAGACAGATCCTGACTTGGGAAGTGTGTCTTTATTCTGCAGTGACTTATACTCTGAGGATGTTGCAGCAGTGCTGTAACGCACCGGCCCCTCAGTGCCACCATGGGGAGCCACTGGAAAGGCCAAACACTGAAAAAGCCTTTAATCAATAATACATTTAAGCTACTCCAAAGTTATCTCCATTCCTCAAGAAGTTTTAGATATAGGAAAAGATGCATTAAAGTGCTACCACAGTTTTACTTCCATTTCATTTCATAGATATACAAGGGGATCTTGTTCAAGTTCCTCTTTAGCTTCAAAATATTTTATTGTGAACAACAGAAAGGAGAAAAGTAACAAGGTGGGTTTACTTTAATAAAACAATGTTTTATTTTAAACAATTTTTTTTTACTTTAATAAAAAATGTTTTTTCTTTAAAAAAGATTTGGAGGGAAAAACAGAAAAACATTTATAGCCTGTTATATTTCTGCTTAGCACATCTGTCAAAAACCCTGGAGTCCAGCCCTCTCTCAAACTGATTTTAAGGGGATAAGGGATAGTTTTCAGAATGCCCATGGCACTGAACATCAATGCCATCAACAGCTACTGCAAACGCCCTGTCAGAGCTGAGGTGAAATTTTGTTTGTGGATCTTGCTCAGAAATGGACAATGATATTTTATAGTAAACAGTTTCCAGGTGGCCTTCACCAGAAGTCACAAAGACAATGCTTCTGAAGTTTAGTCTAGAAGCAGTGGAGGACAACAAGTGACACCCAAGGGGAAGAACTATGACATCTTTTAGTGAGCCAAAAGAGCAGTGGAGGAAGGGGAAAATATAAGCATTCCTCAGATTTTACAGTCGGGATACTCAAAAGCCAAGAGAAGATAAATACCTGAATAAAGTCAACTGCATGTTATTTTCCTGTAATAACTCCCCACTGTGACACACCCCAATTAACTACCCTAAATTCATGTCTGCCAATGCAGAAAAGCACGTTACTGAGCTGTATTTGTGCATATTTACCACGTGTGAAACTATTTACATTCTACCTCACATTTATGCAAGAGGGAGGGGCAGGTTAGTCTTCTTTATGCAACAGCTGAGCTGTCTCAATCTCACCTTTAGCAGGAGCCTGAGGAGAAGCAATTGGGCAAAAACCTACTGAACACTTAGTATTCCCCAGTACAAGCCTGTCTGCAACAGGCAAACTGAAGAAAATCCTGTGGTTTTAGGAAAAGGTTACAGGATGCCAAATTATCATCTTAGTTTGAAGCAAATATAGCCATTGCTGATAACGGGGAATTCCAGATGCAGATCAGCTCAGAGGACTGAGGAAAAACAATTCACCTGCTCCATAACTTCTGGTGCCATCCAGCAAGGTGTGCCCACAAACGTTTTCCTGACTTTATTCCTGGTAATGTCACCACCAGTGGCCAGAAACGCGCTAACGCCAAAGTCTGAAAAGAAAACAAAAGCAGAATTTAATAAGAATTTATTAAGAACACATCCCGAGCAAACTGAAGGGCTGTTCCCTCTTTCCCCTCATATTCCCAGCCACCTATTAAGTACCAGACCATGCAGTCATGCATGAGGAGTTTCCTAATAAAGGACGAATGATCAACAGTTAGCAAAGAGTGCTGGTACATGAACTGCCATTCAGCAGTTCGCCATTCAGCTCCTGGGGACAGCAGAGCTTTCAGCCCTGGCCGGCAGAGAGGAAAATTCCACTTTCCATTACAGCCCACTGGCCACATTAGAGCCTGCCTGTGCTCCCCCAGCAGACCTGCTGCTGCACAAACCTGCCCCTGCCAGCCAGAGTGTATTTAATTTGCATACATTCATAATGAGAACTGACTGTCGACAAGCATCCAGGTAACATTCCCAGCAAGGGTGCATAAAAAGTTATTTGATAACATGTAACTGTCCTAACTGCACCCTGCAGATGAGGTATCAGCTCCTTACTCTCGATGATTTATTACAGAACATGCTTTGCTTGATAATCTCCCATGGCCCAAATGCTCCTTTAACGGGAGCTTGAACTAGCTCCTGGCAACACAGCAGCGTTAATTCACGTGTCCCCAACCAGCCCAACCATCTCAGGGAAGCCTCACAGACAGGTGTTCACACCCTGCACAGCATCACCCCCACCTGGAACATCTTTCACAACCTGAAGGATGCTCAAGGATGCCCTTCGCACTCACTGGTAATTTTATTTCTTAAAGTAAATCACTCTTATGTGAAAACTATGCCGTGAAAGGTAACCCTGATGTCTTATGCAATTAAGAATTAAATGGAAAACAGGATCTGTGACCAGCAGCAGCAGTGTACAGGGATAGCTATGGGATACAGTATGTTTGTTGAGAGAAGAGTATTACAAAAGATTTGGCAATCAAGTCATTCAGAAGAGGATGGCACTTGAGGAAAAAAAATAAAATCATGTGATGGGGAAACTGTAAACACAGAACTGTGTATTTCTTCCCAATTTTCTCAAAGCTATGCTGCTTATGTATTACTGAATTATAGGCCTGCAATGGGCCACTCTCCATAACTCAACTTGATCCACACACCCTTTTTTTTTTTTTTTTAAACACACTACAAGCAATCAAAATCCTGAATGCCAATTTTAAGGCTGATGACAGGCTTGGAGTGCAAGTCTCTGAAATTCCGGGGCTATTTCACATAAAACCAGAATATTATTGACCACAAATGGTTTGAAAATTCTTGCAACTCTGCTGACAGTTAACTGTAAATGCAAAAGCCTTTCCTTCTGTGGCCAGAGGAGCCAGAGTCACTCCATGGCTTAAGGATGTTCTAGTGAGGCATCAACTGCAGCAAAAAGATCCCCCTTTATGATTTGCAAGGAATGTTGTGCCTGTGAGGACAGTCCCAAGCTTCCCTCTGCACCACACCAGCGGTGCAATGAGTCCCTTCTCATTAGGCTTTCAGTGTCTGAGAAACACCATGGAAATCCTCACTCAGAAAGCTTCCAGCTCACTTCAGTTAGAGACTTACAAGGACAGTGCTCACCAGACATGAGTAACGGCAAAGTGAGACTGCAGGAAATTTCACAGCAATCACTGGGCTAAAACCAGCACTAGCCAAGGTCTATCATATCATCAGGATTCAGCTTTAGAGATGTGCTGCCCTGTTCTCTTTCCTGTTCCCAGAGGCATCCTGGCTTCCTTCTAACCTTGAAGTTTTATTACTCCTGGACGGATCCTTGTCCCATCAGCACTGCAACCCCTCTTTTTCTGGAAACACACTTTTTGCAACACTATCCTTGCTTTTCTCAGAAACTGAAGGAGCTTCCTAAAAGATTCAAGTTATTTGTCTTTTACTGCTTATTACAGGAAGTCTTGCAAGATCTATTGTTCTAAACACAAGAGCAATTAAAAATTCTTTTAAATAAGATAATACCAACAAAAACTTGTCCAAGTGCCATCAGTATTTTATTGTGATGTGCTGTATTTGAACTTGCATGTATTATCTTACCTCAAGTTTCCATGCAGTCATTTTAAGGGGAAAGGAAATGCCATTCAAAGCAAAAGCATTCCAGAAGTAAAAACACAAGTCCTTTAAACAATATTCACCACAGCTCACATCAAACATGGGTTTATAAATTCCAGATGGAAACTGGGCCCCTACATCTGCCATCTAAGGTCAGCAAAAAAGCTTAAATGGAATTAAAGTTTATTTCATTACATGGTTGATTTATTCAATGTTTTCCCAATCAATTTCCCTCATTTCCAGTGGGCTAAAACAGGCTCAACCAGCCTGTGCTACTCTGTTGTAAGGAATGACTTTAAGACCATCTTCTCAAATGTCACCTTACTAACTTTATCCAAACCCCAGCTATTAAGAATGTGCCTGCTCTCAAGAAATATCTACAAAGCAATAAAATTCTAACCACAAGTTCAGGTTCAGTTCTTATTTCTAAGCAGTTGGTACAATTCTCAGTCTCCGTTCTCAAACAGAACTAGGCTATTGCAAGTGAATTTAACTCTAGAAAATGGGAAAAGCCATGGAATTCAAGATAGCTCAGAAGTGTTTACATTTGTACTCTTCCTTGGCAGCTCGTAGTTTATATTGGCTCACTATGGTGACAACTGGAAAGGACTGAATCACCAGAAACAGGGAGGAATTGGCAATGCTTGGACCTGGCTTGCAATACCAGTAACCACCACTGCTGGGGATCCACCGACTGTCAGATATTCTAAAGGAGCCCAAATGCTGCAGAATTCCAGCAGTCTGCTAGCAAATAACAGTCTCCAGGATGTCTGAGTAAAAGTGGCAGGATCTCTTTTTTTAATCGTTTTTCTGCAGCAGTGTAGAAAATATTCATCTGCTGGAGCTGTGTCAGTGATATAAACCAAAGACTTCTTAAAAAACAAAAGAGGAAAAAAAAATATATCTCCAGACTCTTATATCACAGTAAAATCAGTCCAGGATGGGAATGTCAATTCTGCTGATGCTGACTCTGCAAAAAATATGGCAAATTTTGTCTTTTTCAGGAGAAACATCACGTTTCAAACCACATACCCTACAGGACGGTACAGTGGTAACAAAGTTGCAGATCACTGTTTGAAAAAGCAGGGCATTAGGCAACAATTCCTGCTATTAAGGTATCCAAGTTATCAAACTTGAAAACTATTCTAACCACTCAAGAAATGTAAAAGTTGAAAGGAAACACTCCATCTGAAAAACTCACCAATGCAAGAATGCTGTGGCAGGACCACATCACAATGTGTATTACCACAGGAAGACACATTTCTACCACATTATGTATCGTTTCACCCAAATCTAGAAGTCAGCTTTTAAAATCATCTCTCCTTGGCCATCTCATACTGTAACATTACCTTAATCCTAAAAAGCTACTGCATGGAGCTGCCTACAAGGTACACAGAAGGGAAAGACAAGAGGAATGTGCACTAAGAACCAGAACAAAAGCCTGGTGATATCAGAAGGGCTCTTACAGTGTCTGGTGGGTTTGGATCAGACCCTAATGCAGTTCCCAACTTCAACAGGGGCCGAACAACTGGATAATCCAATCTTGACTTCAAACCAGTCAGAGTTGTATTTAAACAAAAAGTATTTCAGAAGACAGCACTAAGTGTTTTTGTCACCAGTCACTTTCCTTGTTCAGCTCTTCTCCATCAGAAAATATCTACAGTTGTAGTCAATTTTTTTCTGCAAACCTTACAGCTCTTAGAGCATTGAAGACGAATAAACCTGGCAGGAAGAGGAGGAAGCCCGTGGCAAACAGCAATTTTGTGCTGAGAAAGCAGTAGGTGATTGGACACCAGAGAAAAGAAAGGTTAGTGGAGAATAAAAATCAAAAGCTTCTTTCCTTTTAAAGTCCATATGGATGCACAGTGGTATTGGATCTGTAAATACACACTTGTTCTCCTGCTGCACAAAGTCACTTCAGGATGACAAAGCCCAGGCTGGGTGAAGCCACCCACTGCCCTTGGAGAAGTGGTTTTGACAACAAAACAGCACAACACTTCTTCAGGAAACGCAGATAGTACAAGCGACACAAAGAAAAAGTTACCTCACATCATGCTGCTGCAGGAGAGGCACTAAAACTCTCCACCAGCCACAGGGAAAAATACTTCTGGCCCTTTTTCTGAAAGGGAGAAGAAGCTCCTGGTGTCCGTGGTACAAGACCGGCTGCAATCGACACTTCCCTCCCAAGTTAGATTTGAGCCTTGCCCCTTCTTAGAGCCACTTAATCTCCCAAAGTTAGAGTTTCCTAAGGGAAAGTGGGGAATGACACTGCCTGCACCATAGCTCAATGTTTATGTAGAGCGCTATTTTCGTACAATGAATTAAGAGCAGTCAGGAACACAGCGAACCGGTGACAAGCTGGCATGGATTTGTGGAAAGTTACACAAATTCAGTTACACAAGTTTTGCCTGGCCTTAACTATCCCCATTTTATAAATAGATAAAGCGAGAGGGGTTGGGCAATTTGCCCAGGATCAATTAGCAAGTCCTGAACAACTTTGTGAAATCTCAATCTACTTCAGCCGCTTGGCAGCGCGGCCATCCCGGGCCATGGCAGGCGCTCCGGGCACCTCTCGGAGTGCGCGTTAATAATTCCCTGGCTTCAAATCCTGGAGATCCTCTGCAACCAAAAAATCCTACCCATGGAGGGACGTGCGCTCTCAGCCCTCAGTAGGCTCTTCTATCATCACATTCAATCACAGAGGGGTGGGCAACAGCATTATTTAATATCCCAGTTGACAAAATCAAGATTTAATTAAAAAAAAAGATTTATTCTGTATTCTGACTCAGTGGGATGCTGATATCATGCCATGATTGAAGTGTGGCTCATACTGAGCAAGTCTTGTGCACCCTGGGAGAGTTTCCCCTCAACCTCTCCCGCCTCTTTCCAATCTATCAAGATGCTCACTTCATTTCACAATAATTTAGAGGGCCTGCAAAGTTAAGTAAACTGACAAATGCTAAGCCTTGCTTACTGTGAGAAGCCATCTCCTGGTTTATGCAGCAATATTGCTGCTGATGCAGTTTATGTTGACAAGAGTGCTTTTACAGTAGAGCTTTTAGACTCCAGGGAGCCAATAAATGCCAGGGCACAGAGGTTTTATGCCCTGATTAAAAGAAATAACTGCCATGGAGAGGCTGGAACATGAAAGAACGTGGCTATCTCAATTTACATTGCAACCACAGCGCAGAACAATGGTATCTGGGAAAGAGTCCTGCTCTCTCCAGAAGACAGATTAATTCAATGTGCAGGAAAACACTTCAAACTCAGAAAGCGACACTGAATTGTAACAGGCTCTGAAAACTTCGTGCCAAGCCTCAAGCCCAAGCCAGTGCCCTTGAAAAAAAAGAATAAAGTGTTAACATAGAAGCGAACTGCCTCAGTTTACTTCTTTCTGGTCAGCTGGGTCTGTTAAAGACAATTTTCTCCTTGGTTCACTGGATGCACACTTTGAAAGCAAAAGGAGCTACAGAGTTAAAAATAGAGCCATGAGTAAAAATACCAAGTCCCAAGACTTGGGGAGGAGTTTCAAGCTGGGAATTTGTGCAGGCCATTAGAGGAATTTTTAGAATTCCCACTCCCAGCAAATGCCCCCGAGTTCACAGATTTCTCCTCCACCTCTTCACCTGCTCCCACAGCAGCTTTCACACCGGATGCACAACCACCAATTCAGAGTTACAAACAGAACCTGAGAAATGTCTGACACACTTTCATCAAGTTGCTTTTTCTGTTCAGCCTTAACAGAATTGCATGGCCCAAATTAAAAAAAAAAAAAGAGGTTTTAATTTTCACTGGTTAGAACTGTAGAATCCTGCAGCAAAATTCCTGCCACGAATCCTACACACTGAAAGTTCCCAGTAATTAAATTCACTGACACATTGTGGAGGTACAGCCCAGCAGTGAGGTTTCCTCCATTACAGGGATGAGCATTTTTTTCTAAGCCTTGAAAGCACTTTGTTCTTTTCCTCAAAGGATTTCCAGTTTGAGATGTACATTCCTCATTTACATTTAAGAATTACATTTCTTCTGAGACGAGAAGCAGGAACTGTGTCAAGCAGTAGGAAACACACAGGAACACAAGGTTGCAAAGGCCAAACATTGAATAAGACCTTCTTAACAACTGTTCACAGGCAGTTTGGATTGAGGAATGGCAAGAGGGAAAGAAGTCATTATAGAAGAATGGAAGCCATTCTTCCCTGCTACATTATTTAAATTTTTCATGTACACCAAACCAGCTCCTTGCAGGGAGGTGCCCCATTCACTCTGACCCTCAGGCTTCATTCCATAGCTGATCCATCTTTTCAGTTTTTTCCTTCTGGTGTAACTTTCCAGCGAAACTTAAACATGTTTGTTTCATGGGAATGCAGTGATGTCAACCAGCTCAGAACTGAAGCACTCAATCAACAGAATTATTCATAATATGCATTAATATGATTGTCAGAGGCAAGTGCTTTGATCTCTCTGAAACAAATCTCATTTTATTGGGATTGGTTTGCTTCCAGCATTTTTTCCTCCCAAAAGAATTTGCGAGAAATTTTGCTATTTCATCGTGGGTCAGGAGGAAAGGAAGCTTAAGTGTCAGAAATTCCCACGGAAACAAAAATCTCGTGTTATGACCAGGTCAGGCTCTTCTCTATTATTCATTAATTTATTTTCGTTTCTTTCAAGTCATCAGCTGCCTCCAGAGAAACGAAAGTGCTTCCTGCCACTGGGTGAACTCGCTGACCTTGGTTGAGTTTAGTGGCCCTGCTGTGGCTGATGAAAAGTCACAGAGCTGGACCTTCTGCATGTTCAAAGGAAGAGTTTGTAAAGAGGGAACTTTGCACATCTCACAAAGCTGCTTTCACAGGATAGGCTGAGAGGTGGATTTCATCATTTAAATGTTGCACGTACAAACCACAAGTAGTTCAGTTTAGGAGAGCACGTACAAATTACAGACAAAATAAATCCTCTGGAAATCATACAGTTAAGACCAATCAACCTTAAAGTTACTTATCAACTAAAAATTATTCAGCAGAAAAAAATACACGAACAGGTACCTATTATCAGTGAGACTTAATATAAAAAAAACCCCAAGCCCTGGCACCCTTGTGGAAGAGAAACACAAGCAGCTTTCTCTAGGCTGGCAGAAACACTCAGAATAACAGCTATTTGCAGCCTCTCCCAGAACAGAATCTAAAGCTCCATGCAATTACAAATCCAAAAAGTTACATCTCAGCCCCATTATTGGAAAAAAAATATCTAGGATTTTACTGTCAGAAGTTTGCTCCTTTGAGCGTTTTAGAAGCCACTCCCTACCTTCCATCAGCTGCCACATAGATTAATTATTTACACCTCATTAGAAATATAACAGCAGGCATTAAGGGTACTGGGAGACTTAAAAAAGGAAAACAAAGCAACTTCAGGTTTTAAACAGAAATAAGTGTTATGTTCTGTAAAAGGGATTATTGTCCTCTGCAGAGAGAGGAAAGCTACCTATAAAAACCACATTGCAACATGTTCTGCTTCCTGGTGGAAAATCTACAGCTTTCATTCCAAGATGCAAAGCCAGGCATAGATATTCCAAAAGGATAAAAAAATGCAACAGGCACTTCTCCCTGACACAACAGTCACTCCCTGTCCCTTAACCCCCAGCACACTGGCTTGGCCCACTGCTGTGCCTCCACCGGCAGGACAGGGAACTAAAGAAGAGACTTTATCACCCACAGATATGGCTCTTCCCAACTAAATACGGGATTGAAAATGTTAAACATTTATAAGAATGTTTGCCAAGATGGCAAGACCAGGCATGAGCTCTGCCCTCCAGCTAGAGGTGGCACAGGGACTGGAAAAGCACTGCACGATCCACGGGAAGAATGGAGCCCTGAGAGAAAGGGCAGTTGGAGAAGAATTGCACTCAGTACAGGAAAACAGCACCCTGGGAAGAGGAGGAAAAACAAATATCCCAGGTTCTAAATGTACTCTCCAAAAACCTTGCCTTACTTAATAGCCTGCAATACTAATAATCACAAAATCACAGCCTAGTTCGGGTTGGAAGGGACCTTTAAATGTCCCCCAGTCCAACCCCCTGCAGTGAGCAGGGACACCTTCAACCAGAGCTGGCAGCTCAGAGTCCCGTCCAACCTGGCCTAGAATGCTCCCAAGGATGGGGTGTAATTCTTGGATTTCTGGAAAGAAGAGTGAAGTCTGCAGGAACATGTATGAAAGAAAATATCAGAGTGGGGTTGGGAGGGGAAACACACCACACAGCACCCTTTTGCACAGACACACTGTCCACCTACACCAAGGGCTGTTTTCAACACACCTGTGTCACTGCAGCTCACGACAGCCCTGACCACAACACACAACTCCAGGCACCTCTGTATTAGCTGAAGCAACTGTCTTAACAATTTCCCCTACCCTATCCCTAAGCTTCCATGAGTGCTTCCAAGACTTCCAGCTCACTCCAGGTTGGGCTGGATCACAGCAGCCAGTTAAATAACCCCTCTGCCAGTTCAACTGGAGCAGACAGGGAACATCCACATGAGCAGCGTGACCAGCAGATCTTTCCACAAGGCAAAGTTGTAAGGGACCTTTACTATCAGATATACCCATTTCCTTCTGACAAATCAATCCACCCTTTGCCACAGTCCTTTGGAAAACCACCTTACAGGCTGATGATAAATCAGTGAGGTCTGTGCACTCCACTTCCAAGTCTATAAATCTGCTGAGTTAAAAATCTAACTAGCTTATGCCAAGAATTTTATCTGATCTATTGATTCTGAGCACTTGACAGTCAAATGATTTATTCCTGCTTATTGTCGTTGTTCCAAATAAGAGTATTTAAAGATAACAAGATGTAATGAATTCTGGGTTGGTTTCTTGGTTTGGTTTGTGGTTTGTTTATTGTTGGGGTTTTTGGTGTTGTTGGTTTTGTTTCTTTGTTTTAAGAACTGTGGGGCTTTTTGAGGCTAACAGTTTTTTGTAGATTTCTCCTTGATCATTAAATAATTTCTTTGGATGTGCAGTTATGCCTAAAGTTTACTCAAAGCTACCAGGAAAGTTACCTGCGATTTGCACTGAGCCATCTTCTCCAAGAAGAATATTTCCTGCTTTCACATCCCTGCAGAAAGATAAAGCAACAATAAGTGGAAACCATTAAATCTTTCCTTCAACCAACAAAAATACACAAAACAGTTATTATTTCTTATATTTTGTTTCTTGCATTAGCACCTCCTGCCTCTAATCATGCAGAAATAATAGGGAGTAAACATCAATTGCAACTTTTTAGACAGACACCACATAGTATTTGTATGATTTATAGCTAGTAGCATTTCAGATACTGTATACAGGGAAAAAAAGTTACAGCTTAGCAGAAGGCACCCTTAAAAATGCAAGAAAAGTGGTTTGTCCCACGTTTTTAAACTTAAAAAATGTGAAAACAGAACCTAGCACTGATCTGATCCTCATGTATCCCTTTAGCAGGAGCAACTTCAAAGGACAATGAGTTGATCTCATCTCACTCCTGCTGAATGCACCCTGTTCTCCCCCACAAGCCCCACATCTTGCTGCTCTCCTGCCCTGGAGGAGTTCACAAACTGCCTTAGGAAATCAGGTCAGCCCCACACACTGGTGCAAATACAGACAAAAGAAAAACCTTTGCTCGTGGCTTAATGAACAGAACCTCAATACCCAGGGTCAGGTGAGCAGAGCTGGTACAAGAGAGATGGTGAGAATGGGAAAGTGGGGTCACTCAACTGTCCTGTGAAGCCTCAGCTTCAGTGAAAAAGTCTCCTTGAATTTTCTTTTAACCAAAGTTAATGAACACACAAGAACATCTAGCATGTGCTATGAAAGTTTCGTACTGCCCTCTTCCTAGACAAAAAAAGCTCTAAGGTTTTAGGTTTACAGTAGCACTTCTCCATCTTTGATGGAATGCTACATTCACTCCAAACACTTTGAAGTTCTCCAGTTTGTTTTCATGGGCTGCTCCCCACACCTAGCCAAGACAAGCATCTTTATAGTTGACACCTGGGTTCACCAGCACCGCTGCTAAACCTGCAGTGCCCAGGAACCCACACAGACCCGGAGCAAAAAGAAGAAAACAACACCAAAACAAGCAAATTTTCCCTCCACTGCCTTTGACAAATATTCCAAATCCTTTCACATACAGAAAAAAGTCAAAAGCTATTTTTTCCCTCCTCCCTTGTGCATCATGAGAACAGAACTGGCTTGATAGTCTGGCCAAAGAAGCCCGGTCAGGCCCTGGAAATCAACTCCTTCCTGGCTTTGCTCTTCTCAAGAGGAGGCTGGGCCACTGCCAGTTCCAGGCCAGGATAATTTTAAACACATCCTCTCCAGCATTAGCATTTATCACACTCTTCCCAATGCCCAGTCTAGGATACTGGCATGGCAAAGCTTTCCCCCAGCACAGAGTGGAACAAAACAGTCCATAAGACATTCCCACTCAGGATGAACAGCAAACTGCAGCTGACAGCACCTTGACCCTTCAAACAAGTATTTCAAGCCCTGTCAAATGTACACCTCTTGCTAGCAGTTGGATAGACCTATATGGAAACTCTGAAGTTATAGGACATGACAGAATTGAGGAGCTGACTTTCCCTCCAAGGAGTATTGTTTTGTTTTCTTCCTGCAATTAACAGCTGCAGCAATTGGAGACCAGGCAGCATCAGCACAGAACTGGATGGAGACTCTTAAAGAGACAAAGGCCCTGAGGGGATTAAATACCCAATTAAGCATGTAGCTGTGCTCCCCCCCCCCCCAGCATCCTCTGCCAAAATCCAATACAACTGGAGCTGCAGAGCTAACTGTCGTGAGAGATCCAAACCTGACTGACCCCTGCACGCCCACAAAACACTCGCAGTCCATAAAAGGGAGGAATGGAAAAGCTCCCTGCCAACAGTTAGGCAGATGACGCCTTTGGGATCCAACAGCATGAGCATGTGGAGACACTGGAGCGCAGTGCCCAAGTCTGCTGCTTCCTAGGTAAGGAACTGGCTCGCACGGTGTGAAATGTGCTTGGCACAGGCACAGCCATCTCCAGGAATCCCCCTGCGCACCAGCACTAACTCAGAGGGAACACAGGGTGTTCAGGAAACTCTCCAATCCTACTGGAAATGTTTATCCGCAGCTGATTCTCCTGCAACAGCCAGGATGCACAAGGCCCTTTCAGAGCTGCCTGCCAGTTCCAGGTTATAGGAAAAGGAATAGGATGCACTGAGGTTGCCTGCTGAAGTTATAATTTCTCTTACTGGAGTAAGAGTAATTTCCTCTTCCATGTGTACACTCCAGGGCAGCCCAGGATGCTGGAGCATTTCCCCAGTAAGCTGGGCCATGCAGTATTGTAGGGCCTTTCCAAACTTCCCCACTGGCAAGACGGCATGTGTGGCTCACTCAGCCCCCAGAGCAGACCATACTCAGCTGTGAAGGAAGTGCCAGGGAAGTTTTTAAGCAAAAAAAAAATTCAAATCAGACTTCACTGGTGTAGCAACAGTGGCCAGAAAACAGGACATATTCAATACCACCAAACCATCCCACCACAACAGAGCAAGCTGGACAGGCTTGGAATGCAAAAAGTAGTGAAACAAGCACTTAGACTGAATCCCATAGGAAAAAAGAGCCAAAGGACTCCAGTCCCTTAACCTCCCCCACCAATGCAGAGGCTTGTTTTCTTTTTAACTTCAGCTTGGATTAATTAAAATTTACATATTTTCTCGTTGGAAACAAAAGTTGGTAAATATGATGCTTAAAGTTGGTTCAAGAAATTAAAACAAGTCACTGCCACAATTCCAAATCCAAGAGGCCAAAACTGCCACTGCCAAATACCCAAGTCAAGCTGCGGAATTAAATCACCACTTCATGTGGCATTTCCTCACAGTGACCAGCCCTCTGCAAGGGCCATTACTCACCCCAGCCTGGTGCACTCCACCCTGGAACAGCAAAACTGATGGGACACCCAGATGTTTAGGGACACCAATTCCATTTTAGAGTTACTGTACCACAAAGGCAACTTCCAGTGATTTCCCATTCCTCACCCCAGTCTATACATAACACCACAACACTGGGAGAGCACAAACCCCTTTCTTTAGCATGTACTGTCACACTGGCAGTATCTTTGAAGTAGATACTCCTCTGAAATCATCTTTAAGATTAATTAATTGCATTTAAAGCAATGGGGTAGGGGAGAGAGGCAAGTGCTTTCCTGTTTATTCTCCTCAGGAGATGCTTATAAACTCACACGCTGAACGGCAAGAAGTTTGTTACTCCAGGATACTGTTATTGCCAAGTATAACAATTTGAAGGTACTTCTTATTAATGTGGTAATGACCATATCCTGGGCTGATACACTGGGAATAAATGCCTCTGGCACAATTACTACCCTGGAAACAGGAAGCAGCTTTAGGCTTTAGCGTAAACAGTAATTATACCATGTTTTAAATGAAGTTACAGAAGGCTGGAATAAACTTTCTTGTCGGTAGCTTAACAAACGCTACAGTATTTCCGGACATTCCCGCTTTGTAGCTGTCACCTTCCCTTCTTCTAAAGCCTTCAGAAGTCCTTCCACAAAATAACAATTATGTTTTTATTTACCTTGTACTTCACAACCAGAGTGGGAAGAGGGGTTTGGACTCGCTCCAGCACAAAGCTGGATTCTCCACATCAGCCTTGAGAGGTTTTGCAGCAGGGCAGAAATCCTTCCTCATCTGCATCCCAAACTGGTTTAGCTTCCCAGTAATGTACCAGTTACATCACATTAATGCCTTCAGGGTGGGGCTGGGCCATAGGCATCATGTGCTGTATAACCAAATCTGATCCCAACAACAACATTACAACTACGCTTCCAGCTACAGGAGACTTGGGAGCCCAGGAAGGCAACGAGATGATGGTCCCCAGTTTTGAGTGATGTGTTCCCACATCCTCCACAAATTAATTTTCAATGGGGTGGGGGAGGCAACCAAAGGAACTGTATCCTGATGGTTTGTTCCCACTATAAAAAGCCTACATGAGTCCTTGAAATCCTGCTTAATGATCAGATCTGCCCTCACCCTTAGCCCTCAATCCTTGGCACCAACATACAGTGCTTTGTTAAGGCCACTGCAGCCACAGTATAACGGACCTGAGCAAAGAGTGGCATCCCAGGAGCTCTGCAGGCCAGCACTGGGAAGAAAACTGTCCCAGGAAAGGGAAAACAGAGATAAGCCCTGTTTACTCTGCCTATGTTTCCAACCTGCTGGCATATGCCTTTAGGATGCAAAGCTGGCTGTCAGCACAGCCGTGAGTCATCTGCCCATTAGATGCAATTTACATCAACTGCAACAATAAAATTTCATGGACTGAGCTCCACAGTGTATAATTTGGCATGAGGAAGGAGTGGTTGGTCCTGCCAAGTTTAATTTAAAAAAAGAGAAGGTGCAAGATGCAACAATTACTATTTTCTGCTAATGGTAATGAAGAACTCAAAATATTTACTCTGAATGCAACCAATTGCTGGAGCTGACATTGTTCTGAGTAATGTAGAAAATGCTCCCTGGACAATATCTCTATATACAGTTAAATATGAAGCCATCTGTGACATTATACACCAAATGAGCACTATCCTCTCTCTGCCATCAAACATTCCTTTCCCTTCAATGATATGCTGTTACCTGTGTCACCTCTTCCCTTTGCCTTATAAGCCAAGATATAAAAAGCTGGTGACATGCAAGAGCTTTACCATTTAGAGCTGCCAAATGTAAACCAGGCTTGGAGCGTGCAGGCAGATCAGTATTTTTACACCCTCAAATGTCAGTAAGTTCAGTACAACCCAGGAGAAGGCATTCAAGACAACACTGGTAACATGGCCCTGCTCCTGCTCAGGAAAGCTGTGTGCACTAATATTTTCATGCGACGGAGTTGAGCCTTAAGTCCCAAACTCTTGGGTGAGGTGCAATTACTGTCTGTTACTGTGCTGCACTGAACTGCAGAGCCGGCCTCGGGAACACCTCCCAAAGCTTGAAGGTTTTCCAATAGCAGAGAGCTGGCAGAGCAGCTTCCATAATCCTCTCCAGCCTCCCTGCTGAGCCAGGCATAAGCAGAGGGAGGAGAGGGCCAAGTCCACAGCTTGCTTCATCCCTGCTCATCCACAGCCCTCTCAGCAGGCCCTCGTGGCCACTGGCAGCCGGGCCCCGCGGCAGCAGCCAGGCTGCCGTAAATTACAGCGGGGGACCAGCCCAGGGACGTGCTTTATTGCTCAGGATCAGGCAAGC
This sequence comes from Lophotriccus pileatus, assembly GCA_035583135.1. Classification (NCBI taxonomy): domain Eukaryota; kingdom Metazoa; phylum Chordata; class Aves; order Passeriformes; family Tyrannidae; genus Lophotriccus; species Lophotriccus pileatus. Next base: position 3,736,074 of record JAWWES010000081.1, on the reverse strand, counting down.
ACACCGACTGCTGCTTCCCTCCTCTCCGAGCTGCCTTGTCAGCTGCTGGGCTGTGCTGAAAGACCAAGGCCTCGGTGCAGGAGCTCAATGCCAGCAGCACAAGGCGACTCATGATTTACCCCCCAGGGTCAGATGGGACAGGCGTTTTTAAAGGCACAACTTCATGGGGGCTACACAGATAGGAACACTTGAAAGCTTTTTAACTGTCATTTTAATGGCTGGAAAAACTTAGATGAATAATCCAATGTTACCAGGAATTAAAAAGGTTCTTTTTGTGTTTTTAAGCAAGGCTTTGGCAGGTAGAAGTGACTGTTTGCAAAGCCACAGTCTGTCACAGTCATGTGTAGACAAAGCCCAATGGATAGGACTGTCAGCATCCATCAAAATGAGCTGTAAGAGTACATCAAGTACTTGTTTTCTCTATGCCCTACCCTTAAGATCCAGGCAGATCACTCTGAGTGTAATGAAGAGACCTCTTGGGAGAGATAACTCCATCCTGTCTCTTGGCATAGGCAAGCAGAAACCCCAATAAGGGCTACAACAGAAATTAATCTCCCACTGAACTTTATTATTGTAGCTAAATCATAAAACACCTTTCAAGAGGCTCCATGATGCACTTACTAGGTACAATCTCTCTTAATTTTTTGCCCTCCAATGCTGCCTAAAGTAGAGGGTTTGGGGCCCAAGAAACCACGACATGAATTGGATGAATTAGGTTAAGTAGCTGTGTCAGCTCAGACAAAGGACGGCTCACTAAGGAAAGCTGCAGGAGATCTGCCTGAAATTCATTGTCATCCTCCTTGTCTGAACAGCTCCAGGGGCTGGGAAGATGCTGAGGCAGTACAGAAAGAGTTGCAGGCCTTGGGCTAACTCAGTGTGAGTCTCTGTTATGAAGTGTCACATCCCTCACTGCGTCCCTGTCTGTCACCATTATCGCAGTGCCTGCAACTTCCCTTTATCTCAGCAAAATACGCCCAACTTGCACTTTTCACTCCTGTGCCAACTTTGCCTTTGATGTTTTCCCACTCTCTTTAATTCCTTCACTTCCCTCCTGGTTACAGCCCAACGAGGGTTAAAGGGTTGTGACTTCAAGGACAGATCCTGTCTGCCTCGGACTCCACAGCCCATCCATCACCAAGCCAGCCCAGCATCAGTGCTCAAGTAACTTCACCTGCACATCACTGTGGGGAAGTTGCTCCAGCTAAATTCAAAACCTTAAAAAACAGTTTTCAAACAGATCAGCTCCTTAAGCCAGAAAGTAAAGTGCTACAAACACTGGATTTAGCCCTACCTCCCAGCATGGAGATGATCTAATCACACCAACCTTCACAGCCCCACTGCTTCCTCCAGGAAAAGACTCTGTTGCTTCACACATTCACCCCAGTGCACGTCACTGCTGTAACAGCAGATCATGGCAAGGAGGATTTGCCAATCAGCCAGGGCTTCTGACACCCTTCAGCGGTCAATGCAAGAGAGAAGCTGTATCTCCAGCTTCACACACCACTTCTAAAGTTGCCCCTAGTCTGTCAGAACTTCAGGGTTTTTTCTCCTGTATAAGGAAAGGACCCTGCTCAGCAGGCTTTAAAATCAAGTTTTCATACCAGTGAACAGCAGCTAAAAATGTACCAGGATTTCTTCCACAAATTCATCTATTCAGCCCTTCCATTTCCTGATCCCACTTCCTAAGGACTGCAGTGGGGACAAGGCACAAAGATCCTTTAACAGCTGCTGCATGAAAAGCAACACACACGGAGCAAGCTGTGGAGTCACAAGGTCTGTTCCTACCCCTGGAGGCCCAGATATTTTTGGGACGCCCTGGCTTAGTCACTGGTAACAGAGGAAAACAGTCAAGTTATAACGTGGTCTGGTTTAAATATTTCATGTCAAATGATTTAACGTGCACGGAGGCAGGTTTGCTCCGCGTGGCAGTACCAGTGATCCACGTCACCACACTGCAGTATCTCCTGCATGTTATAGCATGTTCCTAGTGCCCTCAGAAACTGGAATTTCCCAGAAATTACCACCTGTACATCACTCCAGCTGGAGTACGAGATGCATCAAGTAGCAGAAGAAATGGGGATATCAGTGATTTGCACATCTCCCTGCCACGATGGAAAGACAAAAGGTCATTGCAGTAAAGACAGAACCAACCTGGATCAAATAAGGCCCAAAAACACTTATATAGGGTGGCTTAAAAAGGTCTTAATTTCCAAAAGGCAAAAAGCACCCCTCTTCTGGAGAAGCAGTATGTATATCTATGCACACACAAGGTCCAAGGCATTGCCCTATGCAGCCAAGAGCCATCCCTATCTACAAAGCCACCCACAGCTCCTGCTCAGCCATGTCTGCAACGTGACACGGGAGGAGAAATTCGAGACACCCAGAGCCCTGTCAGCTCGATTTCCTCCTCCAAAATCTAGGAAACAACAGTTTTAAGCATGACCAGCATAGGAAGAAGAAAGATCTCCATATTTCATACAATTATTCCTATAAAATGGAGAAAGCAGTTATAAAATTGGGTATGTGTACAATGGAAACAGTGCTCTCTGAACTCCCAGTCTCAACTGGTGATGCTTTCCAGGCCACCACTAAGTGATAGATTTCTTTGTGGCAGTTCCCTATTTCTTGTCCCAAATGTGCGTGGGTTTTGTCTCTTTTTTTTTTTTTTTTATGAAGGATTAACTTTACATTTTAATATCAAAGTTTTATTAGAACTCTACTAGGCAGGATATAATTTGATTTAATAAACATACAAAAATAACTTCTGATGTAACCTTACAAAATTTTCAAGTTACCACACAAATTTAGCAAGTGACCCTTTTTTCTCATGCTTTAGCAGAAGACATGAAATGGTCTGAATAAATGCTTAAGGCATCTCCAAAAATGCAGCTTTTAGGATCTATAAAGGCCAGAAAATCTGTTGCATCACAACAGGGGACAATACCCAAAGCCACCTTTCTGAAGGGAGTTATTTACTTCACATAACAGAGTGGAGAAGATGAACATGATGATTTAAACAGTCACTCTGCTGCTGGGTAGATGCTGCAAGAGCCTATAGCAAGCGATCTCGTCCCTGTAATCTACACCAGATAAATGCAGTGACATGAGACAGATGTCACAAACAATGTGGTACACACATGTGAACAGCACTTGGTTTCTGCAGAGTAAAAAGCTAAAAGAATCTGTTACATTTTCACCTGATACATTTAATGCTTCAGGCAGCAGATGACTATTCCCCCTGGAAACACACTGAATCCAAATGCTCCTGACAATTCACGAATTGCTGGAAACTACATTAGTTAAGTGTGCAACTCAGTCATGGATCACTGACCAAAACCTGTCACTGCTTCTGGAGATCAACCCAACCTCTATCTCCTGCCTTTCATGGTACTTTTCCCACTTCACATCTCCATGCAGCAGAGGGAAAAACCTAGAAACTTCCCCTTCTTTTAATGTGATGCATAGGATTTCTACCAAAAAGTAGGTTTTCCCTTGAACTACAGCAAAGTTACTTTGAGTAAGTGCAGTACATTGAGTGACAAAGTTCAGAGGCAGCACCTGGGTCTGAGGAGAAAACAAGGGGGCAAACACTCGATTGCAAAAGCCACACCTCCAGACATCACCCTGCGAGCACACAGAGTCCCCTGGAGCTACTGCAGGGCCCCCAGAGCCCCTGTGATTTCAGCAGCAACAACATTTACCCGCTGAGGTTTAAATCCCAGGTTTTTAGGCTTCAGAGCAGAGACTGTTCTTTATCCACTTTGAGGAAAACTGTCTCCACAGGAGTTATTGTTTCTGGCTGTCTGCAGATTTGGGATTTACATCTGGTTCATATTTTCTCTCCGCAACCACAGTGTGGTGGTTTTTTTAATTTTTTTTTTTAAACAATGAATTTCTGGATGATGCAGTGGAAGAAACAATCACCAGAAGAACATGTTGGTTTGCCAAACCACCACAACACCCCTCCATCTGACTGTACAAAGAGTAGGATTTGGTGGTCCTTGTGCCCTTGACACTGCACAGCAAGGTGGTTGTTGGGGGAAAAAATCACCCAGTACAATCCAGAGCAGCATCTTGCTCTCCTTCCCACTGAGACACCCAAGAGTAACATTTCTATAAACTACTGAACTGTTTACAAATTAAAGCTCTAAAATTTATATTAACTACCACCTCTAGAGGTTATTTCTACCCCTCCCATACTATAAGAGAAGAGATCAAAGTACGCCTCTCCACTTCCCACAGCTGAGCAACAGCCAACTTTCAAATTACCAGTGTCCTGACTTAAAATCAAACTGGCAATTAGAGGTGGAAAGGCTCTACCCGTTATCCATTCCTACCCTACCAAACTTCACTTCCAAAACGCACTCTCCAAAGCAAGATTACAGCACTGTGGAGAGAAGGGCTTGAAGTTCTCCCACAGTACTGCTACAGAAACAAAAAAGTACAGTATTTCAGTCATCAAAATAATCAGAGGCATATTGGAATCCAGTTTAACCATAAGACCTGCCAGCACAGCTATCAATGCATTAATCAGCTACATGAAAATTAAGCTTGAATCCTGTAGGACAGCCAAGTTCTGCCAAAATACATCCATCAGCTCCTTCATCTTAAATATAAAATTCGCTACTGGAGCAGCACTCCTGCAAAAGCCCACACACAAGTCTTGGTGATGTGCTCACCTCCTTTTTTCAGAAGTTATTTACTCCTAGTATAGGTAAAGAGGCAAACAATTAAACTTTGATCCTCTGTCAAAACCATCCTAAGGTCCAAACAATAAGTGAATATAGTTGGCACAGAAGCATAGCAAGAATATTATTTCCAGGGTCTCCTTCAAAACAACATTCAAACAGCACCCTGCTGCCCACACCCTTGATTTTCAAAAGCCATCAAAAATACCCCAAAACATTCTGTGTGGCAGCACAGGCTGATCTAACTCAGCATATCAAATGTTCTTCTGCACCTCTCACCCTGTAAGAAGTAGAACAGCGAACAAACTAATAGCTGGATTGCTGCCATGCCAATATTCTGAGTTCATGCAACCCTAAACCATTTCCCAGGCTTTTTTTGTTTTTACAAAAAAAAGCAGGCAAGTATCACATTTATTGTGCCGCAAT
>JAWWES010000081.1:3685691-3730860 GCA_035583135.1 Lophotriccus pileatus | reverse complement strand
TCATGCAACCCTAAACCATTTCCCCGGCTTTTTTTTGTTTTTACAAAAAAAGCAGGCAAGTATCATATTTATTGTGCCGCAATAGGAGATTCTGGTTATATTTGAGCAGCATATCATTTCACCTGGACTAACTAAAATATTCAGTTACACAACAGCTAATCATGAACAGAAGATAAGCCCTGAGATAAAAATAGGGAGAAAGACAGAGAGACCTTGTAACAGCTAATCAGCACGATTCATTTGTCAGCCTGCCATACGGAGCACCACCTGAAAAAGCCTTGAACTTCCCTCCAATAAATCTTTATAAGCAATAAAACCTCTTGGGTTGGTTTTCCTTTAGTTTTATTTCTAAGTCATTCATCAAAGTCCTGCTAATCCCCAAATACACAGAGGAATCAGAGTCCAAATGGGGAAGAGGTACAACATACCCTGAGTGTCACCCAGACAAGATTAGCCCGGCATCGACCCCTCACAGCACGTCAGTCTTGCTCGACCTCCATTAAAAAAAAATGTGCCTGAGCAGATTCCAGCAGGACATCCACAGGCTTCCTCCGTCCTCAGCACACTGGCTGGTGCCCAGGTACTTAACTCACTCAACATGAGCCAGATCACTGGGATTTCAAATCCTCATTGGGATCACTGTGCTACGCAGGAAGACACAATGGGGACAGCAGCAGCAGCTGGCACAGGAGAGGTGGCCAGGGGTGGGCACAGGGCAGGGAAGGCAGTGAGTGCTAACTCTGACACACAGAGGCAGTGGTGATTTTGGAGCAAGATGGGCACCATTTGCAATCGTTACCTTGGTATAGAGTGTTTCATGAAAATAAAACTGATTTTGCCTTCTCCCTTGTCTTTCCCTCAAGGCCTCAAGACACTTCCCAACAGCCCTTGGAAGATGAAAGCAAAAAAACATCACTTTGGGCGAATGTGGGAGACTTCAGCATTTGTTGCTGAACAATGGTGCCTATTCAAGTCTCGGACTTGCTCTGACTGTTAATTAGGAAAGTAAACAAAAAAAGAATTATAATTTAAGCCTTCACTAGATATTTGGCTTTCTAATCTCCTCTAGAGAATACTGTCAAACTCCTCTCCTGTCCAAAGCAGGGATTTACACTTCCACGCCAACCCAGTTCCCCAAACCTTAATTGGAAGTGGCACTAAGTTCAAGGCGGGCTTATGCAGACTAAGATTCAGCAGCAGAGTTTCATTAAGCCAGTTTTTCATGTGTTAACTTCATTTACCCGTTTTAAGATGATGAATAATTCAGAAGTGTCCAGCAGCTCTGCTGTCAGACTTATGTTCTCTGATCTCACCAATGATTTACGGCCCCACTTCAAGTCAGCAGTGCCCACGAAATCACATTTGGGTCCTGATACTCATCCTGTGGGTTTTGCCACCAGCCTGGCTGTCCATCTTTGGATGTGCTAATTACAGTCACTCACTCATACTACGCCTCTAAATTTATCAAGTTGTTTTCTCCCAGGTGTAATATGAACAGAGATGGGATATTTAATGCAACCAGCTGAACACTTTGCTCTGCTGGACGGCTGCTTGCTTCGGGTTGGATCTTCCAGGTCTGGCCAAAGCCCTTCAAATTTTGATCCTTCACAGCTGACCTTGCCCTGGCCTCAAGTTCACCCCAAGCACAGCTGCCCCACATTGCAGACACGATACAGCAGTTCAGCCATCACCTGACGTGGTTTCCTTTGGAGCCAGATACTTTAAGCTGACCCAGGGGACTGAAGTTTAGTTATTTTAAACACTTCCTCTCAGAGCATCTCTGGCATGGCTGTAAGGTTTCCACCTGTCTTTCCCATCAGGCGTGACCAATATTATGACCCCTAGCATTAAGCAAAACGGGAGAACCATACAGATATTCCTATGGATGAGAAAAGGTCCCATCTGCGCTACATCTTGAAACTGTGTTTTCCTCAGCAGCACACACACATCTGGATAAAACGGAACACAGCAGGATGAACTCCATTAAGGAAACATGTTTCATCCCTCAAAGGCATGTCAGCTTGCTTTCAGCCAACACTTAAAACCCAGCCTTTGCATCGCAGACAGGAAACCTCACAACTTTCCTTGTGTATCCCACTTCTCCAAATTCCCCAGACCACAGTGCCCGACACAGTGAGGTAATCCAAATGCTTTTCCCTGATAAAATACTATCCAATTGTTGGAGCAGCCCCAAAACACAGGGATGCAACACATGCAAAGCGGCTGATGCACAACCTTGAGCTGCATCAGTGACACAGCTTTGATTTCTTTGCTGAAGTTCCCTAAATATGGGCAAGATGCTTCAACCAGCAAGATGAGAATGGTCACAGCAGGTTTGGTCCAGTTCACTTCCAAATGATTCAATGTGAATCACATTTTCTTCAGACCAAGCAGTTTGAACTTTGTGAACGTGGTATTTTTGCTGAGAGCAGTAAAAAAAACCTCACACCACACACACGAATATATTCCCTCTAATCTTTACCACATTTACTAGCTTTGCTTTTCCAATCCAGCCAGCCAAATGCAGAACCACCACTCTTTCAGCACAGAAAATGTTATGTGATACCTTCAGAAAAACTGAAATTTAACGAGTTACTGCTGCTTTAACAGATATATTTCAATTTCACTAAACCAGAAGATGAACTAAATCAGCCGAGCAAACCAACTGCAAGTCACAGATGGACACGGTTCTATCGATTACTTACGGCACAGTGAAAAGTTACCAAGTACTTGGCAAGTAAGTTGGTTTATCACTTTTCTCTGAATTTCCAGAGCTGCCTGAAGTATTACCTCTACAAAACGAAGTTAAGCAACCAGCTATGAAATGAAAACTGCCTTTGATGAAGACAACGGTTCTTGTTGGAGGATTTTAATGGAGACTGGAAAATGAAATTTGACGCTTCTTTTGGGGAAAAAACTCCACCTCAATTAGTTCCATTTTTTGCCTTTTTCAACCCAAAATAATCTACAAAAGCCAGTCAATTTGATTATAAATATGAAATAAATACTTACTGGATTTTCTAAATAAATAGAATTTTGGCAAAAAGTAACCTCTTCTAGTGCAGCTATAAGAGGACAGAAACTTGCTCCAGCACAGCAGCAGCACTGCTTGTAATGGCATTGTACCAGAAGACAGCCAAGCTCACAAAATTCCCAAGAAAGAAGAGGCTGTTCCAGCAGCAGTCTGTGGCTGGGACGGTGAACATTACCCAGAAGCAGTATATTCTATTTTCAGCATATATTTAGGACTAAAAATCCCAGTCTTTTAACGCAGAACAGACTGACTTAGCATCCTCCCTTACTGAACTACGCCACACCTTGACACCGGGGGAGAGGAAAATATGATTTAAAGGTATCTCCCAAACAAGAGAGCAGCACAGAAACCCTCATGTTTCAGTGATCTGTCAAATCACAGGCCATTAGTTAACTGGGCTTTGCCTACAGAAGAAGTTTTTCCATGAATTTTGTTTCCATTTTCTTTTTTCAATGAAATCACTCAAATTCAAATTTCATTATGTTGATCTTAAAGTTAACCTTAAAAAAAAAATATCAGGGCTTGAAGGGCTCCTTATTAAATTGCTCAATGCTGCTTATGCAGTGCTCTTATGCAGGTGATTTGCAGCTCAGCAAGAAACAAAACCAGTTGAAGTTTTCCAGCTCCAACAACCACACTTTGCAGCTGGCTGTTGACATTTGGAATGAGTTTTTCTGTGTCAGAACTTTCAGTATCCCAAAGTTTACCCAAAATTGGCCTAGTCATAGCATACAGATGTAGTATATGGACTACAGACATTTGAATTCTGCACTTTGATTAAGCTCCCACCTTTACTTTCCTCTCTTCATGGCCTCATGATGAGTTGTGGGATAAGACTGTGTGTTCTCAGCTACTCTGTCTCAAGAACATTTTATGACAGACAAAGGCGAGAAAAACGTAAAATACCTGTGGATTTGCCCGTTTTTATGCAGGTAGTCCAGCCCCTCCAGCACCTCCTTAAGGATTGTGGCTATACAGGGTTCATCCAGGACACCAGTCTTGTGTTCTCCTTTGGCCACGATGTGCTTGATAATATCCAAAACAGAGCCTAGAGAAGAGAGTTAAACACCTCAGTTTAAACCAGAAGAACTGTTTCACAGTTTTTAATACACAGATTTAATATACAAGGCAAGCAATTCAGGATCAAAGTCAGTAGCTGAAGCCTTTGCTGCAGGAAAGCAGCACCTGGGTGCAGATCCTGGGTGCAGATCCTCAAGGTGGGCTACAGAACCCCTGTGATCACAAGTAACCGAGACGTTATTTGAACAAACCCAAATGTGACATGTACATACACAGAACTCTTGGAAGGTTTTTAAGTAGATCCTGATGCTACAGCTGGTTTAGTGCTGAGCACTGGAGAAGCTGGAGCGGGGAAATGGAAAAAGCAGGGGGCCGCCAGAACTCACAAGCCGAAGGCAACAAGCTTCATAAAATTAAACTCTTCAGCTCCTACAAACCCTAGACAGAGAAATAGCAGGAAAAATCTAACCTGTTAAAGGGCTGGCACCACCCTAACAGGAAAAAAGTGGAAATCATTAAATAGAGAACAGATGAGGCTGAATTCTGACAATTAGTCACTTCTTCACTGTGTACAAAACCGGACTGGCTTAGATCCTTCCCTAGAAGCATCATGTTTAGTCTCTCTCCCAAGCATGGTGTGAATGACATCATCTTCCATGACAAACCACACTTTACAGAGCAAACCACCTCTTTGAATTGCACCCAGGAATAAGCAGAACCGATGACTCGTTGCATGCCTCTTGTGCAAGGTCCTGTTTCCATGATACACTGAGTACTGTACTCTTTGTATTTGCATCTGGACTAAAGACAGTCTTCTCAGAACTTTTTATTGCTCCAGTGTGGGATGTCTAAGCCTCTTTTCCAAAGCCTGTGCTATTTAGCCCCTTCAAACTCGGGTTTCTATGGTTTAATGACTGAATAGGGACTAGTAGGATTTTTACAGCTACGGGCACAAAGCAATGTCAGCGGTACTGGGAAGTTCTTAAAGAATGAGAAAAGCAGGCACAACTGCCCAGCACAAATTCCAGCTTTGCCTGTCTTTGAACAGGGAGCTTACAGGCAAAGAACATCCCAGTACTAACTCAGCTTACAGGAAAGAACATCCCAGTACGAACTCAACTAGTTTAGAAGGGCTGAGCTCAGTTCTAGAAAAGTTTAGAAAAGTTCAGAAAAGTTCATTCTTCCTAATCCACAATCAAAAACCTGTAAGTTTTTTGTATCTGAAGAACAGAAACTTACTCTCATGAGTTTGGTCAACAGGAGAATTATACGTTCCACCCTGTAAATTCCTGAAGTGGAAAAATACAGTGGAGGTTTTTGGTTTGATTTTCTTCTCATCCTTCAGGTTCAGGTAGACAAAACCCCCTTCGTCCTTTAACATTTATTTTATTAACTATCCTATTTGAATTTCTAGGCCAAAACAATCATGCAGATAGTTTTCACTTAGGAAAGCATTTTCCTTTTGGGTTCTCTGACAAAAGCAAAAAGTCTGCAACACAAACACCATGTGGAAAGGCTCATTTTGCACAATTCCAATTGCACAGGAAACAATTCCCTGGGTGCACAGTGTCCCTTAGTTTGTGTAAAGCACTGTGTGCTGAGCTCATCTAACAGCTTACTGAAGCCAGGAGAGCCACTACTCCCACTTTCCACCTCCTCTAACCCTTCAGCACCAGTCCTCACACTGTACACCAAGACACCCACTAAATCCACTGAAAAATAAACTGAGGGAGAAATTGGTTGGTAGTGAGCATAACCTGTGAACAGATGAGGTTTTGGAGTCAATAAAGAGGAAATGGAAGGTAGGAAGAAGGGAGAAACATTTGTGAATGGCAGAGTAAGTCCCTTCTGTCAGCAGCAGGTGGTTAGACCAGCTCCATGGCTGCCCTGAATGGCACCTCCAGCTTTCTCTTCCCAAAAAAAAAATCTTTGCTTGGCTCAGGATATTTGAAGAGGATGCAATCTTAACACAGCAAAAATAGGGAAAAAAAAAATCAAAGGAAAATGAAAAATTAGAGAAATGAAGTTAAATAACATCCCCACAACATTTTATGCAAGAATACTCTTCAGCCTCCTTTACCCCACCTGAGCAGAGAAACACACTCAGGTTTAGTGAGTCTGGACATGGATTATCAGCCAAAGGTTTCACCCAGACATAATTCAGGTTGTTTTGACATATGCTGGACTTCCTGCATGAGAGCAAGATTATCTCTACTGAAGGAAACTGCAAAACCCCAGATGTCAGAACATGTTCCCCTTCACTGAAGTCTCACCTTCATGTTCTGAGAAAGGGATCTTCTGTTGTGTGCCACGAGGACTTGCCTGGACTTCAGCCTGTCACGTTTTCATATTTAAAGAGTTCATGCCTACAAACCTCAATGCTTCTTATTTTGGACAAGAATTTTTGTGACACCAAGAAAAAACCCACCAAAATCCCCTCTACTTTCACTGTTCAGGTCTTTCCTCTCAAATGTGCCTTTATCTGGAGAACAAACTCTCACTTGTTTGGAAGTCCAGTGAAAATATGTGGTTCTTCACGTACTCATTTTGTCCTCTTTCCACCCACAGTTCTGTTAGCAGACTTTGTTCACAAGCATTTCCCTTCTGCAAAGGGCTCAGGGAACATGAGGAGGCAGATCATACGGTGCTCAAATTCATTTGGTCAAAAAATCCTCTATTTAGCCAAGTCAGAGGTTGTATTTAACCCAGAAAAGGGGGTGGAGGGCAGACAGACAAGAGGGCACGCACGGAGCCAGCCTTGGTTGTGAAAGGGCTGATTCACACCCAGGCTGTATCTGCTCCCAGTCCTGCCTGCCACTTTTTAAGCACAACTTTTTTTAAAAACCACTTTCACATTGAGATGTTCATAGAAGTGGGGGAATTTGCCAGTCTACAGAAAGGAGAACAGCAAAAAGTGATCAGCAAAATGCTTAGTGCAGGAAACAGCAGAAAAGCAACCCAAAAGCCACCTTTCTGTTGGAGAACATGTTATTAGGATCATCCCCACTTTGTCTGCTCCAGGTTTGGCTACTGGCACCGCAACATCATGAAGTTGGGATTTTTCCACCTCACAAATACCTCAAGACATCTGGGACTTGATGCTGACTCCCAACTAAGCTGTAACTTCATAAAGCACAGCATCATGGAATACAAAGAAGGAAGCCAAGCTGCACTTCCAAGCACTGCTCTGTGCCATGTTTGAAATCTTCCAGCATTCTGGCTCAGGAAGCCTGGCATGGAGCAGTGGAATACCCAGATCTCCAAACAGAAACACACAGCCAAATAAGAAACTACTTTGAAAGCAAAAGTCATGGGAATTTCACTGTTAAGAAAAACACCTTCTGCTAGGTCAGGATTGGATTTCAGAACCAGGCTGATAAACTCAATGCAGAGTTGTGCCCAGGGGTCCCAGTTAAGTGTATGACACAGTCACCAGGGTAAGACCTCCTCTGCACCAGGATGCAAATACACCAATTCCACAGGAGATCAGTGGATCAGAGCCACATCCTGAGTCTAAGGGGAAAACCAGAGTGTTTTGCACAGAATGGGCTGTTCCCAGTCCAGCAATACAATAACAGCTAAAATTAACTGCAAACTAATTCAGCTGAACTGGAACCTCGATCTAAACCACACGAGAGCATGTGCTTTACAAACTGACCATACTGCTTGGAAACACCAGCACGACAGCAGGCACTGCCAGCTCCTGAGCCAGCTTCCAAACCAGCTGAGGAGGAACTGGGGAAGTGAGAGTATATCTGAATGCAGCTGGATGTCTGATTAAATGCAGTTTCACTATGGATTCGTGCTCCATGTGCAAACTGTTCTGTCCTACCATGTAAGACTGAAGTCTCCCATAATCTAGTGGCCAGAAGATGAGGTTCACATTGGAAATAAGGCACCCAGCTCTGTATTATAGAACAGTTACAAGATTTTCAAGGGGAAAACAAATCCATGCAATGTCTCTAAAAGAAAAACAAAAATAAATCTTTGATTCCTCCCTAAAATAACACTTCAATTTAAGATAACGTTTTGAAGCACTCTGGTGTGTATCACACATGGCATTAGGTTTGATTACCACAATTCCCTCATGATTTTCTTCATTAAAAATGCACAAGTAGCAAGTACAGACTCACAGCACAGGAGGGTCAGTCAGCCTTAAGTGAGAGAGAAAAAAAGAAATTAAGTTTGGCCAAAGCTGACTGGAAAGCTCTTCCAAGCCCAGAAGGGAAGCATATCAGGAAAAGAGAAAACAAGACACAGAGAAAAGGGCCAGAACTGGAGTCTAACCATAAATATAAAGAATGCTGTCATTAACAAGGATGTTTAAAGAAATCTGGTGATGAGCAGCTGATCTCAAAGCCCAGCAGAAGACAAAAGCAAGGAGACAAGATTTAGAGACTGATGGGGGAAAAATGTAGCTATAAACAAATTCCTGCCCATCAAATATCCACTGTGCAGCACATCTACAGGAAGCCTACGAGATGTTGTGCAATTTGATAAAGCATTTAGCATGGTTTGTCATTCATCACTGAAGAGTCTCAGTGTACTCTAAGACCAGCAGTCATGGAATACATCTACTCATGGGATACATCCACATGGAATACACAATCTCTCAGTGCAAACTGTACAGCAATTGAAAGGTAAGTGGTTTTCTGCTGAAACTCACGAGTTTCCCAGTCTGCTCCAAGAGCTGCTAATGCAGGAGCTCCCAATGACAGCACAAGTCACCAGGAACTCCCAGTACACAGATTTACCCTCACCTGATAGAGCCCCACATGTGACTACTGCAGGTCAAAGGCAAACATGCAGTGAGTGACTTTTTCTGGAGTCCTTACTGGCCACACCAGCTCTGCAGACAGACAGACTGGTGTCTGTCCAGCTGCACAATAGGAACTGCTCCCTTCAGTTTCTCCCAGGAGCAAAGAGCAAGAAGCCCCACAGTTCTCTTTTCCCATTTTGGCAAGGCTAGGGAATATCTGATTAGGCCTGACTCAATCCACCAAAGCCAGCTCCAGCTTTCCAGAAGCACGTATAGCTGATTTCCACCCATGACACCAGTATCTGAACAACGAAGACAGAAGCAACCCATGAGCACATTAATATCCTGAATTTGTAAGAGACAGATATTCAATTTTTGTATATTGACATCAGACAGACCATTTGCAATGGACTGTCTTGGTTCCCAGCAAATGCAGTCCTGTCTTTCACCCCACACACATACCCAGTAAAACTGTCTCTTTGAACACCCTGTGCTATGTGCTGCTCCAAAGACACTGGGTTTTCTATGGCAGCAAAGTGACACGATGGAATCCCACAGTTCACCTGCTCCCTGTTTGCCCGTGCACCAGCTTATGAAGCCATACTGTAAAAGGGATCACTGCAGTCACTGGTAACCCAGGCAGGGTGGAGCCCAAACAGCCAGGAACTCCTTAAACCAGCTTTGCTGCTGGAGAAAACTTCCATGTAATCGCACCCTCGGGGCAAGAAGTCCTAATTGTTCCACTGATTCACCACCGCAAACATCAACACTTCCTCTTCCAAATCCAGAGCACGTTTCTTCGACCTCAACTCCTCCAGCAAGCCTGTGAAATGGCATTTAGGAAGCCTGTTTCTGACATTCTTCCTCAGGAGAGGAAGGAAGTATCCACATGACAGTCTTCAGTGACACTGCTCAATGTTTCAGCATGTGGGGCTGAAGCAGAGAAGGGCATGAAAACCCAAGAAGAAAGAAAAGCTGGTTTGGAACAGGATTACAGATAAATGCAGGAGTATTCCAGCTGGAATTTTAGGTGTCCCCAGAGGCAAAAGAAATGTACAGCAGAGCTGGTTGCTGTGGGAACCATATCTTGCATGTTATACTATAACTTAGGTGACAGAGCAAAGATACAGGATAACGCAAATGCAAAGAAAACTCGTCCTTTAACTTGTTCTGGCAAGCAGAACAGGAAAATTTAATACTTTAATTTCATTTCAAAAAAAAAAAAAAGGCAGGTAACAAACAGTACCTGCATTGATTTGCCATTTGAAGGCCTGGCACAAATAGGCTGAAAAATGGTGCTGGGAATTATTACACAACTTTGTGAGAATCAAAATCTGCCCCAAACCTGAAGAACACTGATGCTGAACAGGCTGCATCTTTGACAACTGGGAGTTGGCAGATTCATTGCTGCTTCTTTTAAGACATCCCAGCGTTAGCCAGCAGTTTCACTGAGCCTGACTGTCACCAGAGCCAGGAATTGAATCTGCACCTTGTCAGTCTCTGGCAAACAGATGAAGGAAATGCAAAAGGAAGAGCTGCTTTCATTCGGTACTTCTGGGGCTGAGAAATACAGATACAGCAAGAGAACACCAAAGGAAAGGAAAGAATAAGTTATACAAAACAAAGGAAAAGACACTGAATTAGATTGCTGGGTTTTCTAGTTTTAAACCTTCTTCTTAACTCTGGTTAAACCTCCTGAGAGGGAAAGTCAAGGAAAATTCCATTTTTTGCCTCCTTCCCTCTAGAGCACTTGCACTGATGCAAAAGAAATATGACAAGATCAAGGCAGAAAACAAGATAATACAATAAAGGGAGCAAAACAGCCTATTGCAGTTGAGATCAAAACATTTATAGGAGAAAATTTGAAGACTATTTATTTTTCCTTGCTTTTACTATTACGGGGGGAATGGTGATGTATCTACACACAATCATGTATACTCTGCAATCATGTACAGTCCCATCTCCTCGTTCTGACTTATCCCATCCTTAATTGTTTGAAAATAAGCTGTGTTCCTACAAATAAAACTAAAAACCCTCAGGATGGATTAAAAACAGCACAGCTCTCTCCTAAGAAAATAATTCAACATAAACACAAGGATTTCTAAGAACCTGTGGCTTATGCTTTGATCATAGCTCTGTTGGAATTCGGAGAGGCCAGATCAGAGATTAACGCAGCAGAAAATGGAACATGATGTCCTGTGTCCCCAGTGGAGACCTAAGCCTTGCCTACCTCCTTTTTGGTCTGGCTTGCTGAACTTGAGATCAAAGGTTGAAGTAAGAAGTTGATTAGATAATCTTTAAAACTTTTGGGAAATAAAAGGTTTAACTATTTCAATACAGTAATCTCCTTAGCAGATTTAATTAGAAGGCTTCAAAAAGGCAGAATATCCAAGAGCCCCACTTGGAAATGTTTCAATACTTAAAGTATTTGCATACAGTTTAAAAAATACTTTGGAGGTCTCATTGGCTGTGGGCTAGGACAGTAAAAATTGTTGTGTGATGTAGCAAGTCACCAGAGCCAGCTGTTTCATAGCAGCAACTGTTCTACAGAGTTATCTACAGCCCTGAGTCACCTGTGAAATGAGAGCTCCTGTTAAAAGCGGCGAGAATTTAGAAGAGCAAGCAGGTCACGGTCAGTAAAAGCATGAGAACAAAAGGACAGCTGCTCCTCTTCCTACTAAAAAGCCACAGGAGTTTGAGAGCAGGACTGGGCTTCAGCTGGCTTTAAAAAGGCATGAGTAAAATTCATGACAGGGGAATGCCAGGGAGGCAAAGAGCAGGTCAGCAGTTGTCTAGAAATAGCTGTTGGAGTTTAGCTTGGAGTAACACCGGCCCCAAAGGCTGGGGTGTCAAGTTGACATTGCTAAGCTTAGATCCCTACAAAACTTCCAGCATTAGGGAAAAGGGCCTGAAATTTCTACCAGAGGGAACAGAAACAGCAGACACACGTCACCAGATCTGAAAGGGGGTGTCAGAGTAACTGCACACACCAGCACCTCTTGTCAGGACCAGCTGGATCTCGTCACAGCCACGTTTCTGCCGTCACCAACTCCACACCTGCTTCTGTGTCAAACCTGGCCAGTGCAAAGTGCTCCCAGCAGTGACTCCAACCAGCCTGACTGGGCTCTGATGCACATCAGCAGCTCTGTGCTGCTCCCCAGCACGTCACCTCCTCACTGCTGGAGACTTCCAAAGACAGAAAACAATGTCTTCCACTAACACAGGCACTTGTGGAGTCAAACAGCTCCGTTTCAGTGACAGTGTCAGGTAATTAAGGTACCTTTGAGGGCACTGTCTGCCTGTTCAGAGGAGCCAGGCACTGTCAGACAATAGCATTCCATGGATTTAGAGTATTTTCCCTTGGAGACATTTCTGAAACACTTGCATGTATGGCTAGATTAGGATTTCATCAGAAAGACTGCAGCCAGAAAATAAATTTAACTGCACTTACAACAACAACAAAAAAGGCTTGCATTACAGACCGGGCTGTTTATCAAAGTAATAAGGTCAGAGTAAGTAGGCTGAAATTAAAACTAGTTTCAGCCTGAAAGCACACACCAGCATACACTGATGGAAAAGAAGCAATTAGATTCTGAACTTTTACCCAGAATAAACTCCCAAGTACAAAAGCCACAATCAAGATACAGAATGGACATCAAAACATATTTCACATGCGCTCACTGGGATGCACAAATCTCAGTCCACACTTCCTGAGTGATTCGATGGAATGAAAGAGTTAGGCTGCACTCCACGTTTGGTTTTGTTTGTTTGGGGGTTTTGGTTGGTTGGTTTTTGTTTGTTTGTTCTTATTGTTGGGTGTTTTGTTTTGTTTGTTTGGTGTGTTTTTTGCTTTCTGGTTTATAAACCAGCCAAAGGTTTTCCTGTTGAGAAACCCAGGTCATTATTTTTCCCACTGGATGACAGATGACAGCAAAACGAGACACTTTATTACTGATAAGGACTAAGCTCAAAGGAATGAGAAGCAGTCTTAAAAGTGTTTCTTGTTACATAAATCACTCAGCCTAAAACCAACTGAAAATAGTCTCATTAAAAGCGAATGAAAAAGCTCTTCAGTCAGAAAGCTCCAAACACAAGTTTCTTTCTCCATCCTTAATATTGTCCTGTAGAATTTGCCTATGAGATCTGAGATTTCTCAAGCATAGACTTAAAAGAAGTATAAAGTGAAAACAGCTGAAAAATATCTCTCAAGGTACCCTCTTGCTTAGAAACTGCCAGGTCATTCTCAAACTCCTTCCATTTACTTCAGCAATTCCTCCAGCTCTCAAATGATTGATTTTAAGTGAGAAAATTTAACAGACCCCCAGAAATGTTGGGGAGGGGAAAGAATTACACTGTTACCAGTCTGTCTTTTATTGACTGACCCTGGTCTCCAATATATGCAACAGAGTAAGAAGCAGTGACGTTTCCCAGCACTGCTTTACTGGAAGTCCCTCACTGAATGCCAGAGCTGAACAAGGGTCAATTATCAGGCTGTATAACATAAAAGCCCATTCAAAGGGAATATTAAATGAGAAGCAGGTCTTCATTCACACCTCCAAGAAGCTGGTTCTGAAGCAGTGACTATTTTTCCAGAAATTTTCCAGCGTAGTCTTTACATCTGTGGTGCCTTGATAAGGAAATGATGGTCCATAAAGAATCTGACTTTTTCCCAGCTTTACACACACACAAAGAAAAACCACCTCCACACAAAATTGAGAACAAACAGAAACAGCATTTGGAGGTTCAAGGATGAGCCTCTTTGTGACTTGATTCTGACAGAAAACTGCTGTGAAATGACTGAGGCAGCTGTGCATTTTCTTCAAAGAGTTGTGTACTCTCCTGGAAAAGGCCAAGCCCATTGCTGCTGTCTCTCCAGCGCGCCTGAAATGCCATTTCCTGATGTTGTGGAAACTTTCCCATAGATACACTTTTTATGCACACACCAAAACTTGCTGTAAGCTGGCAGGGGACTCTTTTGCACACATAGCCAGCCATCATATCTTTAATGACCTGTTACATATCCCTCCAAGAAAAGAGAGGGTATTGCTTAATGACACATGAGCACAGGAGACATTAAAAACCCTTTAAGACACATTTAAGTTGGTACAAAACGAGATTTCCCTCAAGAGAAATGCTAAAATCCTTTAAGGAACATCTTCAAAGACACATGTTTTATAGGCACCATTGAGCTCTTGTGGAAAAAGCCAACAGGTTTAGCCAGATTTTTCCACATCATCTTCTGGCATTTTACAGTTTTCAGAACTAAGCCAAGAGTAGAGAAGCCAAGAAGTTTTTGTTTGAAAGCAAGAAAACAGGGATTTTTGTTTTTTCAGTTTTCAATTTCTTTTTACTAGGATGCCAGGAAAATGAAGTCTTCCTAAACACAGGCCTAAGATTTAGCAACAGTCCTTTTGTGTTATTATCCAGAACTTGATTCCATTTCTTGTCTCAACTGTAACTTAAACAGGATCATGGAAAATATTATGACACCAAATAAAACATTACTGATAAGAACTTTTCAAACTCTCTCTATCAAAAAAAGCCGTTTCTCCAGTGTCTGAGAGAATAAACCCAGAGAGAGGAAATTTCCCCAGCTCTGTGTAAACTGTGCAGTGATTTTAAAAAACTGCACTGCCACATATTTCAGTGTTACTAGTGATGTACATAACATGAGAAGCTACTTCTGAGCTAAATGGGTTCAAGTTAAATATTGTTATTCATGCATTTAAAATATTTACTTCTTTTATTAATATTAACCCATCCCTCTGAGCTGGAAGATAGGAATGGAGAAGCAGAAAGAAGGCCTTATAATCCAAGGGGAAATCCAAGGTTAGCAACCTGCTACACCACTTAGACACAAAGACTACATGTGGGTGGGATTCACCCAACAGTACTGAGGGAGCTGGTGGAAGTGCTCACCAAGCCACTTTCCATCATTTACCAGCATTCCTGGCTCCCCAGGGAGGTCCCAGTTGATTGGAGGTTAGCAAATATGACACCCTTCTACAGGAAGGGCTGGGAGGATCCAGGAAACTACAGGCCTGTCAGTCTGACCCCAGTGCCAGGGAAGATCATGGGGCAGATCATCTTGAGTGCCATCACACGACACATACAGGACAACCAGGTGATCAGGACCAGCCAGTGTGAGTTTGTGAAGGGCAGGTCCTGCTTGACCAACCTGACCTCCTTCTGTGACAAGATGACCCAGAGTGTGGATGAAGGAAAGGCTGTGGATATTGTCTCCTAAACTTTAGTCAAGCCCTTGACACCACCGCCCACAGCACTGTGCCAGAGAAACTGGCTGGGTAAAAAAAGGCTGGATGGACAAGGTCAAAGGGTGGTGGTGAATGGTGCCACATCCAGCTGGCAGCCTGTCACCAGTGCTGTCCCCCAGGCTCATCATCAGGGCCAGTCCTGTTCAACACCTTCATCGATGACCTGGACAAGGGGATCGGGTGCACCCTCACTCAGATTGCAGATGACACCAAGTTGGGTGGGAGCAGTGATCTACTGGAGAGTGGGAAGACTCTACAGAGGCATCTGGACAGGCTGGAGAGATGGGTTGAGGCCAGTGGCATGAGGTTCAACAAGGCCAAGAGTTCACTTGGGTCACAACACTTCACAGAACCTTCACTTGGGTCACAACAACCCCAGGCACTGCTACAGGCTGGGAAAGAGTGGCTGGGAAGCTGCAGAGTGGGAAAAGACCTGGGAGTGCTGATTGACAGCAGCTGAATGTGAGCCAGTGTGTGCCCAGCTGGCCAAGAAGGCCAACGGCATTCTGGCTTGTATCAGGAATGTGTGGCCAGCAGGACCAGGGAAGTGATTCTTCCCCTGTACTCAGCACTGGTGAGGCACCTCCAGTCCTGTGTGCAGTTCTGGGCCCCTCACGAGAAGAAAGACATTGAGGTGCTGGAGCAGGTCCAGAAAAGGGCAAGGAGCTGGTAGAGGGTCTGGAGCACAAGTCTGATGAGGAGCACCTGAGGGAGCTGGGGGTGTTTATCCTGGATAAAAGGAGGCTCAGGGGAGACTTTCTCGCTCTCTGCAACTCCCTAAAAGGAGATTGTAGCCAGGTGGAAGTCAGGCTCTTCTCCAGGTAACAAGAAATAGGGCAAGAGGAAACGGCCTCAAGTTGCACAGTGGAGGTTTAGATTGGATATCTGGAAAAATTTTCTTCATGGAAAGTGTTGTTAAACACTGGAACAGGCTGCCCAGGCAGTCTGCAGGAGCCCCTGAAGGTATTTAAAAGACATGTAGATGTGGTACTTATGGATACAGTTTAGTGGTGGCCTTGGGAGTGTTGGGTTGGACTTGATGATCTTAGAGGTCTTTTCCAACCTAAACTATAAGTCTATGAAACATCTTAATTCACAAGTGGGAAGCTTAGGAGGTAAATAAGGGAAAGGGTACTACAGGAAGACAGGTTTTTACATTGCCCTTAGGGTAAAGAAATTGCACCACTCACCTCCACTAAGTAACTTCATCACCAGCCAAAGCTCATCTTTCACCACGAACGATGTGTAGTAAGATACAATGTTGGGGTGATGGCACTGACTCATGGCTTGAATTTCTTTCTGTAGAGAAAAATAAAGCATTAGCAGTTGGACCCAGTGATTATTACCCCTCAGGCACAGAAGTTACCTTCATCTTCCTCAAGACACAAAGAGGGTGCAAAGGAAAAGGATACCTAGAAGCTCAACAAAGGAAATCCAGAAATACTCTAAACACTCAGACTGCATCAAAGGTATTTTAGGGTGCTCTGCCTGCCTGTCCAGAAGGAAGAAAAAACTCACTAAGAAGCCCTAGTTAAGGAAAACAAAGTGGTGGCAATCAAAACACCTGCACGCAACCACAACAGAATATTCCCAAGAATTCACACATCTCTGACCTAAGAAGTTTCTATTGACTTCTCCTTTCATTAAGACATTACACAACAGATGTTTAATCTGCTGAAGACTATCATTTGGATGAGAAAGGGAAATATCTGCCTCTGGGAAAAAAAGGCCTCTTGTTCCTAATGTTTTTTATCAGCAGGAAAGCAGATGGCTTAGCTCAATCAGGTTGAAGGCACAAAGGACAGCTGTATCCTTTGTCACAATGAAAGAAAAGGGAAATCACTTTGAGATTAGAAAGTCATTAGTTACTACAGGTGGAGAACAATATGAAATATGTTCAGGTATTAAACTGGTTTGAGTTTTGACCATGCTTCATCTTAGATCTAGTTATGGGTTAAGGGTTGAGGTGTTCCAGGTTTTGGGCAGGAACACCACCACAGAAAGCACTGACTGATTTGATTATGCAAGCACAAATCACCAGTTTGGACAGAAAGCCTCACAATTTCTTGGCTGTCCATAGACAAAAGCCATCCCTTAAGCCAAGCCTGGCACCCTGCACTGCACCCAGCTGAGCCATTGTGCTTTAGCCAAGTTGTACCTTCAGCCAAGTTCCCCAACCTGTCAAGTTGTTCCCTCCAGCATCACCCACAGCAGACACTCATACCCCGAACTTCAGCTCTCAACTAAGACATTCCTTCACTGAACACGTGGATGCCACTCACTTTTCAAAGGTTTAATCCCTGCTCACTGTCAGCCTCTTCCCCACGACACAGACTTAGTGACCCCATAATCCCAAACTCATGGGGAAGGAGGAGAGCAAGGGTCCTTCACACCCAGATCCTTTCCTCCCCCTAAGCACAAGACCTCCCTGGTACTGAAACACAAGAGACCTCTGAGAAGAATTCCCTCGTGTCTAGGACACCCCACAAACGCAGCACATTCTCCTGCTCATGTGCAGAGCTCTGCTTGTGACCGAGCACAGCACAGAGGCAAACTGCTTCCCCTTGGCAAGGCTTTAGCTGGCAATCACAGCTCCAAAGGAACAGGCTCATGTTGATTTATCCACTTAATACTGCTTTTCGGGGAGTAGGTGCATTTGAGGAATCCAAAGCAATCGGTTCCTCTTTCTCCTTCCTCAGAAGAGGCACCAACTTTCCAGGAAACTTCAACAAGCAGATTAAAGAAGAATCCTTCTAAACAGGAAAGGATATTTCATGAGTGGGGAATAGGCTATTCATCTCCATGTAGATATTCCTTGACTAAAAACCACTCTGTGAAAATAAATACAGCCTAAAACAATATCCTCTGCTTACTCTGACAGCTCCAGCTCCCTTCCTTGCAAACATTCACTTGTATCAAGCCATTTTTCAAAAAGGAAATAAATCAGCAGCTTTGGGGTTTTCTGTGGCTTTCTCCAGTTCTCTCTCTGACAACTGGAAAATACCACATCTGCACAAGTGGCACCAGAGGAAACTGAGGCAGAAAGCAGCAGGCAGGACTGGTGATCCATCCCATCAGCCAGACCTGCCCCAAACCCACACTCAGAAATGATCTACAGGATCTGGTTTTATCTTTTTTTTTTTTTTTTAGCTAGACTGCTCAAAACATTTTGAAGCAGCTCCCTGGGAGATCAAAAGAGTAATACAAGAAATATACACAAACGCTGCATATTTTATATATATTAGCGTATCCCACTGCAGTTCAGGAGGCAATGAGACAAAGTCTGGACCAAGTTTACTTCAGAACCCAGACCTGGATCAGATCTTTGCTGTTTGCACAACCCTGTACAACGGCCCTTTTCAGGCATTCCGTGACACTTAGTTACTATTTTATTATTTTTCAAGAACTTCCTCTCTCATTCACTACCACAATCTTCTCCCCAGGCTGGGAAGCACAGTTAGCAAAATAAATAAATTTTAAAAAACAGCTTAAGTCTGTCATATGCTTTGGTGCACAAAGAAGGGGAAAAAATAATCACAAACCTGATCTCTGCAATTAAACGCCTCTGTCAGCCAGAGGATGTGTAACACAGGCAGATTAATCCATTTCTCACACAGTGTAGCACAGCTCTGAATAATTAACTGCATCACAGCCCATGATTTTCAATGTTTTTACATTAATACCAATCAGAAGGAGCAGCAGCTCCTTTCAGACTTTTCCTCCACTCACAGACCCCCACCTCATTTTCAGCAGTCTTCTAGGCTAATCTCACACCTACATCAAAGCTTGGTTCCTCTTCACCCCAAAGAGAGTACCAACATCCTGAAGGCTCAGTACACACAATTGTTTTAAGCGATGGTGGCAAATCACAGCAGGATTTGTGTTAAAATGCTTCCTGGCATAATTGAAACGCAGCCAATTCTGCCGTGCATGCACAGCCTGTGCTCCAGCAGCACAAATGCAAGGGCTGAAGGGCTGCTCTTAAATCCCAGTCAAGGATCACTGGGCAGCTCTGCTCAAATGCATACTTACAGAAAGAGAGAGCAGGGGGGATAAAACGCAGCAACAGCCCTTCTCTGGGTAGTAAGCACAGCTTTAATGTATTTCCAAAGCTCTTCTGAGAGCTTGCTGCTCTTCAAACACAACAAAGTCAAAGCAGGCAAAGGTTTCCTCTCCCTACCCCCTTAGCAAGACTGCTGTCCCCAGATAACTGAGCTACAACTCTGCTTCCCTCATTTCCCCAGCATCAAACCTCTATTGGAAGACTCCTAATGAAACTCTCAGCGGTTTCCACACCTCTGTAATTACACCAGTGCTAAACAGCAGCATTTATCTGGGCTGCTCTACACAAGTTTCAAGCTGGAAATGTTGCTTTATTCCCTCTGTGCCAACAGTCACGGGTCACTTGACACAGACCCCCCCAAGCCACGCGCAGATCCGGTGGGTGACAGGCAGCTCTTCCATCCAACACCCCTCACACTCCACGGCTCCAGTGATGAGAGACAGCCCTCCTGCCAATTCCCATAAAGTGCTCTGCTTTCTGCTCAGCTGTGGAGAATGAATTACCGACAACAACATGTCTAGACACAGGCAATGGTTTGGAAATGGTTACATGCTCACCCTGGGCAAGATATTAAAAATATCTGCATTGTCAAACACCAAAAGCAAATAGACTGGGATTAGCCCTAAATGCCTCCATAGCTTCCACTAAGGGTTCTGACAAATGTTTTCAGTACTGCTACAGGCAATAAAAGAAACATTTCAAGGCTTGCAAAACAGTAATAAAACTGCTGTGAAGTATAATTTAGAATCATAAGAAACCTATTAGTCTCCTGTAAGTCAGACATACTTCTGGAAATCTGCTGTTTTGGAAGAGGGTTTATTTGCCCACTGACTTATAACTGAAGTTTGAGGTAATAGCAGCAGCTAAGGCTGTTTTAGCTACCAGCTCAACTTTCTTAATGGTGTTTTCTGTTCACACCATCACCTTCTGCTCTTTGTGTTTATCGGCCCCTGAGGTTTGCTTCAAAGGCACTTGGCTCTCAAATACAAGGATAAAAATCGTGCTTTATTTAGTTTTTCTTCCTACATGTTGACATGAACTCAAGAGATAGAGCACAGCAGCAGAATGCTTTCATGTGGCTACCTGCAACTTCAGAGGAATCCAGAAAGCTGACGGCTTGGCTGCCCTGTTTGAAGGCAATCACCACCATAAGAGAATTGGGGAAGGAAAAGCACAGCCCGGCGAGAAATCAAAGGAGGTCAGATGTGATCACCCCTTGAAAACACCAGTGCTTCAACTATGGCTGGCAAAGATCATAAACCATGAGATTTCAGCTGAGAGATAAGGCATTAAAGCTGCTCTTCATCCTTTTAAAGCAGGATTTATAGCTCCAGTCCTACAGGCAGCCATAACTGTTCACATTTTGCTCCAAATGAAATTCTCATGGTTTAGCTGAAAGGTTGGAAAATTGAGAATATCAATTCATTCCTCTTTCAAAGCATAAGCATAACAATGAAGAAAAAAAAACCCAAACGTGTTCTTCTACCACAATCAATTTGAGAGACATTTTTATAAGGAGGTGGGAAAAAAGCAAAAAGCTTAAAAATCAGAGATTCTGATTCAACTTCCACTCCTTGGATTATTCAACTCCTTACCTCAAGATGTGGCTACAAGAGCTAGAGGAGCATGAGTAAAGAGGGGTTAGAACAACAGTGAAAAGGAAACAGTTCTGAAAGGGATAAAGAGACTTCATCATTAATTAATCTTAAGTGATGGGAACAAAACACCCCCATGGCAAGTCATTCATTAGTTGCCCATTTCAATGGCTACTCTTCAGCATCATTCATTCACGCAGTATTAGTGACAACTTACTGAAGGAGACAAACATTTAGGACTGCTGTGGTGTAGCAACTTATCCACAGCCATTTTTTATTGGTTTCAGCCACAAAGCAAATGGGCAAGTGACTGACTCAGATAGAGCTTTACCCTCATCCAACTAACCTACCACTGACCCTTAGTTGTTCAGATCAATACCCAGTGCTTACAGCTCAGCAAAGCTTTAAATGTGTGATTAGTCCCCACAGACAACTGCAAACTCACTGAAGTTCTTTACATGCACCATCTCATGCTCATCCAGTACCAGTGAAGGAAGGTATTCTACATTCAGGATTTCATGCACCATTAATCCTGATGTTCATACTGAACTTTACTAAAATCAAACAAAACAAAACAAAACCAAAACCACCACCAACAAAAAAAACTTCAACCAGCCCAGCAATTACTATTTCTGTTGTTGCTGCTTTGAAAAACAATACAACCAAGCTGTACCCAGCATAGGTTTAAGTCTTGTGTAAAGCTGCAATCCCACCATGCAAGAAACACATAACATGGCATATCAAATGACCATGCAGAAGCCACATATTATACATCAGATTCCGTGGCAGTGACACTTGGGGACTTTTTCCCCTGGAACAAGTGTAAAGGTCCTCAGGCCTGAAACTGGAATTACAATGGCAATTCCCATCAGATGACAGACATAGAGGAAAGGTCTGTACTACTACTACTACTACTACACCAGCCTGCTGCTTTGTTCCCAACAACCTTACAGTCTGCTTAATCCACTTCTAGGAACTGCTCTGTCAGATCAAAGGCAGCTCAATATCCTGTCCAAGTCTTCAAAAGAAGGTGTAAAAACCCCATAAAAAGCAGTTACACAGTTATCTGCCCAGAGGGGAGACTTCTCACTAAGCCTGGGCAGTTAACAGTTGGCTTATGCTTTAAACCAGGGGAGTTCATAATCCTTTTTTTAAATCCTATCTAATTTAACCTTCTCAACTATAGGTTGATTTATTTAATCTCACACAATGTTTGATCTCCGTATTTTTGGCAGAAGTTCCCCAGGTTAATTCCACGAAATTCTAAAGGACATTTCTGATTTACTGCAGTTCAACTTGTTCCCTCTGCCTCCCCAACTGCCCTCTGATCACAGCAGTGCAAGAGCAGTACTGTCACTTCACTCCTCTTGTGTGTAGACCTGTCAGGCCTAGTCCTATTAGAATTTGGAATCTCTTCCTAGGAGCAGCAACACCACATGTCCCATGCTCTTTCCTGAGCTTGTCTCCTGTTGAGTCACTCTAGCCCAGTGTAAAATATCCCATACTTTATGTTCTCCTCTCTGCTGTTCAGCATTCCTGGTAACTGCTAAGGTGACAGCTTAGCTTTAATTGTATGAAAATGAAGCGGAATTTGGGGGACAGAGGGGAGATTTAGGGCCTTTTAGATTAGTAATTCTTTAAAACAAGAAAACACTTATAAAAGAAAAAAGCTGGAGGCAGGGTTATTTTTGAGGCAGATGTTACACTACTGTGTTTCAAGGATTGGCAACAGCAGCAAAGCAACCAGCATCACACAATGGAAAAGAGTAAAACACAACACTGAACAGTGTGCAGCTGTGAAATACAACACTTGGGCAGGCTGCTTTCAAACACACACCAAATGCTGTGTGCTTGTTCACTACCCTGGGCTGCAAGACAAATAAGAAGTGGAACTTCAGTAATAAATCAAAAAGTCCAAGATGAATTGTAGGCCACAGTGTATTTGACCACCCTCTCCTCACACTCCACTCCCAGTCACACCCTTCAGCAACAATCATTACCAGCCGTATTGTACTTTGCTGTCAGCTGAATCCCACGAGCAGGAAAGACCTGGGAGCACTCAAAAATGTGCAGGGAAAAAGATAAAAAAAATCAAGCACTGAAATGAATTCCTGACTAACATCACCTAGTTCAGTAGCTGGGCTAGAAAAAAGCACATCTCTGCATGGCACTACTCTGCTGTCTCCATCCTTTACAGCAATTAGCACATCAGGTGAAGAGCTGAATGCCCTTGACTTGGCTCGCTCTTAACTCAAAAAATTGGTCCTTCCTGCATTTTCCATACCCTGCAGCAACAATAAAATAATTCATTGCATTAACCTAGAATGTCACACGGGGCATGCAAAGCCTGCAGGTTATCCCTGACCACCCACACGGTTCAAGTGTATGCTGAAATACAAGGATAAAGATCAACACCGTTAACAAGCCAAGTCATACCACTTAAATCACTCTAAGCATGGCATCTCCACAAGCCAGAAGGTGGTCCTGGATTTCCTGGCCTCTGGGAACATGCTAGGCTTGAGGAAGCTCAAGGCATATCATCCATTCAGCTGGTGATAGAGCCATTTACTCTGCATTTCCTAACCCCACTCCGAATTAACCTTCCTCTTCTCCTCTACCCCAAGCAGTGGAAGTGCCAACCACTAAGCAGCACATTGAAAGAGATGGAGAAGAACCAAATCATCCTGATCAGGATGGCAGAACTGTTTGCTGCTCTCCCTACCCTCTCCTAAGCAACTGTTTTATCCTCTTGCTGGGAATAAAGAGAAGTCTAGAGCTCTGAAGCACTGTAGAAAATTAATTATAAAATCATTTAAGAATAATCTTCCCTTTGCTACCACACTGCCTGTTGAGTGGACAGTGCTGTAACACCAGAGCACTGTCCTGACCCCAGGCAGTCCAGCACTACGGTGCTTGGATGCCTTCAGAGCAAACGGAGCTAATGAAAGGCCAGCTCGTGTTTTTAACTGCCCAGGGGGAGAGGAGAAAGCAAGGAGGGGACATAACACACCCCAGCACGAACTCATCATCTTTCTCTTTGCATTTGCTTCTTTAAACAACCGTAATCTGCAAGGATTTACAGTTAACTTCCTTGGGGGGAAAACCCAAAACCCACACAATCCTTCAGTAAGAAGTAGTTGCTCAAAAAAAGTTAAACTAATGGGGGAAACTGGCACAAAGGCAGACTACAAGACTGTAAAACTTGAGAGTATTTACTTTAGGGAAGAAGCAAATGGGGAAACAAAAAGAAGTGAAGGTAAGAGCACAGAGCAGGGAAGTCAGGAACTTCCATTCTTTTGGCTCTTGCACTGGGAATCAACATCCAATAAACTGACAGGTTCAAAACAAACCCAGGGAGAACAATTTTTACACAACATCTCTACCTCAGCACCCAGTGCCTCAGGAAGCTGCTTCAGCTCAGAACCATCCTCTCCCCTCCACCACGACTTTAAGTTCAAGAATATTTGCATACCCAAGCCTAGAGAAGGACTCACTCTAGACCTGGTCACAAAACTGAAAGCTCCAGAGAGCTGACAACAGCAAGACATTGCAATCCTGCCCCTAAGAGGAAAAATCCTTGTGAGGCCCAGGTCAGCCAGGGATTTAAAATATGAATTAGAAGTACTTATATAAAATTACATGCCAAGTCTGCACAGCATCTCTTTCTGAACCTGACCCTTTCAGCCAGAATTGGCAATTACTCCAAGTCTGACCATATCAGTTCCTACATCATGACAATGCAGTCAGGAATACAGCTGAGAGTAGCATGGACAAACCACACAAAAGGCTTGAAAAGGGTACTAAGGGTTGGTATCAGGACAAAAAGACAAACTGTGAAAAGGGAAGAGATCCTGAACTCCTACATCAGCATGAGCCATAAAAGGATTTGTACACAGGCCACCTTAAGAGTCCTACACGCAACCCTTCACAGAAGCATGAAAATGTGACAGCTTGGATAGAGCCTTTCCTCCTTACAAGGGAACATTTGCAGATACCTATAATGATAAAAATAACATTAGTCACTAAATAGAAGCTGGAACCACAGTTCAGGTGATTTGCTGAAGATCATACAGGTGTACAGCTCACCAGGACTCCCAAATTTTGCTCCTGTTTTACTTTCTAACTGCAACCACAAAAACAAGTGCCTGAGGTAACACTACAGAAGCTGTTAAGACGTAAATGGACAGACAGGCAGTACTATAAAAATCCCAGAGTTGCTTTAGAAGAGAATATGGTACAAGACCTCATCTCCCCAGTTTCTACTATGCCAATATTTACTGTGGAAAGTTTGACCCCAGAGAACTTTCTCATTTTAGTGGAGACACCTCAATGATCACAAGAATGTCCATTTCTGCCTGTCTTAAATCCAGGGATCTTCCACGTGTGAGGTGACAATTGCAGCACTGCAGAAGCACCAGGTCACACACACAGGGAGAGGAGAAAACCAAGCCAGCAACATCCCTGAGCCAGATGAGAAAAGGGCAGTTTCAGTTACCACGGCTACCTCTGCAAGAATCTGTTTTTCATTGAGATGACCTTGAGAAGAGACACACAGCAGAAGGAAATTACAGAGCTACAGCTCCAAAGGACTCTCCGGTCCTGAACTCGGAATTACGGGGGTTCCCATATGGCAGCCTGCAATATGTCAGTGATCCCTTTAGCTGGCATCAGTACCAGAGAGAGATTAGGAACAACAGCTAATTCATTTAGTTTTTCTCTTTGCAGGTGAAGGGGGAAAAATGTAAAGAACTGCAGGAAAGGAAAGGAAAGGAAAGCCATTCCTTTAAATTGTAAAGTTTACTTCCTTCCAGAAGTAGTAGCTCTGGATGTAGCTCTGGATCCCCCTCAAACCGCAGAGCTCTGGTGGGTACAGCTGAGCTTTACACTTGCACATTAACTCTGTTCAAAACAAAGGGATTATACAAAGTGCTCAGCTCTAAACAAACTGTCTGAAGTTCTGCAACAGTTGATTTTTTAACATTTTAAGTACCGTGTCCCACAAACCAGGACAACTGAGCTGCCTCCTATGGAGTCAGTCAAGTCCCCTCACCTTCACCCCACCTCAAGAAAGGCTGTTTAAGGCACTCGGCAAAGAGATATTTCAGAGAAAACTGAAATACAACTCCCCAGACAATTTTGGTTGCATACCAGGAGTTCATCCATGCTCGTCTGACACTTCTCAAGATTGATCCGTTTAATTGCCACCTTCTCCTTCTTCGGAATGCAGAAGGCCGCCTGCACCACCGCAGTCGCTCCACTCCCTGTGGGTGAAACAGAAAGAGTCAGCAACATCTTACGGACTTCAGCGGGAAGGGAGAGAGGCCAGACAACAAAATCACGAATGCCAGAGAGTAAAGACAGCAGAGCCAGGTGAAAACCCAGTGAAGGCTCTCCAGGCACTCCCCACTCAGTCTGTGCAGCCCCATGGGTCAGCTCAGCCGCCACAGCCAAGTGCTGGGCAAACCGAAGGAAAACAAGTGGATCTTTATGATCCCTTCCAGGGATTGTTACAGCTCTGCAGACAAAAAATCCCATCCAGACTCCAGCTTCCTTATAACACAGGAGTGATTCTACTTGTGTACTTTTAAAAGCAGTGCCACTGAGGTCACACAGACTTTTAACCTGATGCGGTCACCCGCAGTGTCAGAACAAGCCACAGTCTTTGCTACCAAAACTAATGAGATTTTTCAAATATTTTTAGGTACAAATTGCCGTTCTCATCTCTCCTCATTTCATGCAAAGACACGAGGTAGGTTTCATTCAAGCTGCTTCAGCTCCAGTTCTCACACCGCCTCGCTGTCTGGGTTGAGAACCGCAGCCAGAGAACATTTAAATTCCAACAGGGAAAAAATACCGCATTTTAATGTACAGTTGTTCAAACTGCTACAACCAGGGATAAGAGTTCTGGATTTAAACTGCTCAGCAATATCATACCCTTTGACATCAAAAGGAGATTGCAACAGTGAGACTTAAGATCTAGTTGATGTTAAGTCTATTTTTGTTGGCCTCCAAAAATTGTTGCAACATTCATGTCTCATCAATAGGATACCTTGTTACTTTACTTTCTACCTTCATCTTGGTTCCCCACAAATACACATTTCACTGGAAAGGAGTAAATCCAATTAATAAAAAGGGGGTAGGATAGGTGGAAAATAGTTCAAGAGGTTCCTATTGCCAATACCTAAAAACTGTTAATAAAAATAAACCTACAGCTATTTTGTTTGTTATCCAAAGCAAAACTCATGAGCCCATTTAGGCTGAGGAGAGAGATGAGAACAACTATTCTGCATTTTGCAGTAACACACCTATTTTACCAGATTCTCCTGTCCTTAACACTATAAAAACTACTTCCAGATTCTGAAATTCAGGTAAAGCACACTTTGGCAAGCTTTGTGATTTTTGTCTAGTATATTCACATAAACTGGGGGCAAAAGTTTTCAATCTCGTCTTCAAACAAAGGCTACTGAACCTCCCTACAATCACCAACAATATTCTTCTCACACCAAGTTGCACCAAGACAAATTCAAATAAAATTCCAGGTGGGTGGGGGAAAGAGCTTGAAATCCAGCCTTGAAAGATACATAAAAACTCCTCCATTCAAAGTCACACTGAAATAAACTGAGAAGTCCGAACTGTGGGACACAGCTCCTCTAATCTTCAACCAGAACCTGCTACAGTGGAGCTACAGGACTTTGACTTCACTTTATATGGCATTGCCAGTGCACCCTGGACAACAGCATCAGCTTGCCAGGGATTCCCTGCACTCAGGAGTTTACATTTTAATCCCAGAAGGCAACAATGTGCAGAACACAAAATGCTAAGGTTGCTAAAGCTGAACTATTTCACTAAGCAAATGCGTTTTTAAGAAGTTCAAGACTGAGGCCATTTATTACTTGCACATGTTTTTCAGAGCACAGAGCAAAGCAAAGCTTAGGTGGAAGAAAAGGACACCAACAGTAGCAAAAACATTTACAAGGGACTTCGAAAATGAAGTTTGAGTGCTATAAGCAGGGTCTTGAGCAAAGAAGGGAGATGATGTAGGAGTCTGTGCAGATATTTAACACAAAGCGCTCAGAAAGAGCAAAGTGGGGAGGTTTAGACAGCAGAGTTTGGCTACACTGCCAGGAGCAGGGCTGAGATACACAACATTAAGCAGGGGACAAAAAGCAAACCTCCACATACACTCCCTGTGGTCACTTTGCCTGGCAAGTAGCAGGTGCAGGAATCCAGCAGCAAAGCAGCAGTCCCAGCACAGATGTATTCCCATTCACTGGGAATCCTGGGTGGCACTGACCTGCTCCTCTCCACCCAGTACCTGCTTTCCTAACTTTTTTCTGCAGCTTTTCTGGTGGGGAAAAACAGTAAAAACACATAAAGACTCAGGACAAAGAGGGCAGAGCACACAGAAGTGCTGGTAAAAGGCAAGAAGTGAGTTTGCACTCCCTAGCACTGCTGGTCTCCCTACTGTAATCGCCTTTTGGAAGTCAGAAAAGAAAACCAACACAGTATCATTTCTTTGGAAAGTGTTAGATCCCAGCAGAAATGTTGCTGCTGACACATTCAAAGCACCAGTATTATGATTTCTTTCTTTGGATGTCTTGGTGCATAGTAATAGAGGCTGAAAACACAAGCCAGACACTGTCAAGAATATACAGCTGTGCACCTCAGAGGATTGTCTTGTCACACAGCCCTTTTCACTCCTCAGTTAGTTTTTCAGTGTGTATTTTTGTCTCTAAAGCTGCCTGCACAGCCCTCATTGACACAAGAGTACCTGTGCTCAAAGACTCTCTCAGATGCTCAGCAGTGTCAGCACACTCCTGCTTCCCCCCCCAGCATGACATCCTGGGATTTCTGTGCCAGTTAAACCCAGCTGGTGTAAGCACGACTGGCAGAGCTGCTTCTTACAATCCCGATGCAATACCACTCCTGCAGACCAAATCTTTCACAAGATGAAGTAAGTTCAGGGGGTTATAGAAGTGACTACACAAGGAATAGCTTTGTGTTTTATTCTTTTAAGATGTTACTACCAGAAACAATAGATACAGACTAATTAAAAGCAGGACCACTCATGCTACAGCTCCTTCCCGCTCCCTGAGTCTGTGGGATCAATGCTCACTAGGACTTGAGGGCAAAAACCGCTTTTCACTAAGTGTTTGGACAATGCCCCAGCCTGCAGGGACCCGATCTGTTAGGAGTGTGTGGCATTATTTTAACAGTAATGAAATCCCAAACTAAATCCTTTTGGGCACATGGCAGGGAATCATCTGAACTCGAGACTCCTCCCATTTAATTCCCTGCTGCTCCTACTTTTCTGGCAGCTCTGTTTAGTTCGATCACCACCTGCTCTCCCCACTCCCCCCTCTCCCGCTAATTCGTCATTTCTTTCAGCTCCTCTGTAGCACTAATTATAGAGAAACAATGAAATCTCAAAAGCGTATCAGGCAAGGATTAAGCCAAGCTGCAGCACGATGTGCCACAAGCAAGCTGCTCTTTGGTGGCAGCGGCGGCGTGCCGTGCTCCTGGGACCAAACAAAGGCGGGTTTCCATGCTTCTTGGAAGAGTACGGAAAACATGGCAACGCGGGCACTTCAGGCTTTGCAGCCACACAATTTGTTTGTTGAATGCCAGGATGGCAAGAAAAGGAAAGCAGAGAAGCTGTAGCAAGGATGCTGAACACACTGCTAAGTGAAAACAGTCACAGAGAAAGATGATGACAACAATGGAAAGAAAAAGAAAAGGCCCATCAAGGAAGTTTTGTAAAGTTTAAGAACGGGTAACAAATATACGGGGGGATGGTGGGAAGAGAGGAGATTTCCTGAGCTGCTACGAACCACCTTCAGTGAGGAAAAAACACCAAGGGCAATTTGTGCCAGGGCAGCACTGATGGTCACACCAACTCTCTCGGCAGCCCCAGAGCTGCCGTGGTCAAAGCCAAGCGCAGTCCCGGGGCCGTGGGCAGCACTGGGTTAATGTTCCCGTGCTCAGTTCGCGCTCACTCCCCAAATCAAGTCACTCTGATCAAGGTCAGGGCTGGGGCTCTTCCCTCCTCCTCTCTCAAGATCAGCTTTCGGAGAAAATTTGCTCCCTAGTTAATCTCTTCCAGCATAACGGCTTAGCAAAACAATGAAAACTGGGCACAGCCAAATGCTTGCTGCTTTATTCCTGAAAAGCAGGAGATCATTTTGTTGAAGGCTGGGAGGGGGAGGAAAGAGACCCCAAATGGGTATTAGGATCTGCTTAATACCTCCTGCTTTTGCCTCTGCAGGCTCTCATATATAGTTCCAACCCTTAGGATAGCAGCTGCAAAATTCCTGCATAAGAGGGTCACGACCTACTTTAGAAAACACCGCCTTAGGAGGAAAACATACCCTTTCTAACCCCTGCTTCTTTCATGTTGCTACGATTAAATGGCTCTTTCTGAAATAAAACCAAGCTCTGAAAGGATTAAAACAACCCAAATCAAAAACTCCCCAAGCACTCAGTTACTGAAGCCTGATTTTTCCAGGTTATCTCCTCTGCTCCCCTGTATCCATGCTCCCTGTGCCTTTAGCATCCACAGCTCCAGCCTGAACTTCTCCTTAAGCTGAGACAAACCCCCCATGAAAGCCCAGCACCAGCCCTTCAAGGGAGGCTGGACACCATCTCTTCTGCAGCTCCATAACTTACATGAAGCTTCCATTTTTGAAAATAAAGACAAGCCCAAGGAGATCTCGTGTTAGAGTTAATGGAAACCAATTATTTCAAGGCTAATTGGAGGAGCAGAAAGACAGGGGACCGACCAGAGGACACAGCATGTTCCTACAGACTTTGTCTCCAAAGGTAACTCAATCTCTGCAGCCATGTAAGGACATTGCAGCTCTCCCAGTAAGAGTGGGATGAATTGCACTGATGCCTCCTCCCAGGCAAATGCAACTGAAGCCAGAGATCCTCTTGGCAGAGGGATCTGCTTAAGCAGCGGGAACAGTCATGCCAAACGGTCACAAGACAAACACCAAATCCTGGCTCTAGAACAGAATACTCCTACCACGTGCAATGGCAATTTGAAGTAGTTATATGGAAAGAGGACTCACAAAACAGTGTTTCCCAAGTTCTAAATCTACTTCAGGTACCCTGGGAAATGTGAAGTTTTCCCTTCATGATAACTCAGTTGCTCACAAAGCTGTTAAAATCAACGGGGTACATGTTCCACAACAGTCTTGGAGCATCAGTCCTTATCCTAATGCCGTATCAAATCCCCTCTGTAGAGGAAACATGCTCTGCCAGGGTCTAATGAAGGTTAAAAACCACTAAGGTTTGAAGGAACCTCCAGTGGCCTCTAATCCACTCTCCTGATAAAAACAGGGTCAAATCCCAACTTAGGTAAGTTTCTTTAGCATCAAACTCAGCCTAGTTTGGATTTTCTTTAACAAGAGACATTTCTGTAACCTTTTGGGCTGTTTCTGTGTTTGACCACCCACATGATAAAGCTTTTTACCCCTTGGATAGCTGAGGACAGCAACAACTCTTCTAAGGCTGGAGAAATCCAGCTCTTCCCACAAGTCATATTCCCAAGTCTCCTTCAGCATTAGACCATGCCCAGCCAAAGACCTCTGCACAACCCTGTCCTCTGCTTTCCACCATTCCCCAGCACACACACGACCTCTCTATTTTTAAGCGAGATCTGGAATCCATCCTCCCCTATCTGGAGTGTGGTGCCAGAAAGCCGCTCGTGACGCAGGCTCTGTTTATAATTGTGCCCCCGGGTTTTCCTCTTATGAACAATGCACACAAAACACTTCCCTGCAAGGCTGCTCTGGACCAAGCAAGGGCTGTCAGGTTCCAGGTACCCCAAAGCCCAGGAGACCTTTAATGCTTTACAGCACAAGCTCTGTGTTCATGCCTGCTCTGCAGGCACGGGGGTGGAATCCTCCATCTCTGGATGCCTCGACTCTTTGACAGCCTCAAGCCAAAGAGCTGTGGGAGCCCTGCTCTGTGGTTACTCATTCCAAGGACAATACAGTAATAAAACTAGAAGCTACAAGACTGGGAATAGAATTTCTTAACTGTTCTTACAGAGCACAGTGGAGATACAGATCTAATTAAACTAGAAATTAAATACCATATTGCAAACTCTGACTGATCTTGCATTGTTTGGTCCATTTGCTATGAAGGCAAAGTGATGCCTCTGTTTTCTGCACCTCATTTGAGGCTTCTGGTGAGAAGAGTCCTCTCACAAACAATGAGCCTCTTCTAAAAACCAGCCAGCAAAAAAACGCCTACTCTCGAATTTCTAGCCAACTCAGTATGGGGTGGGAATACTCCACTCCCCAAGGACATCTTGGTTACAAGAGTCCACTGGATGTCAAAGTCTTGCTGGCAGAAGCCCCATGACTCAGGAAGAGTGAAGTAATTCAGTGTTAATGGTCCTTGAATACAGTCGGAGTTCTTCAAGCCATCTCCCCACTACGTGTCACATTCGTACCACAAAATGGAAGACACAATTCACAATAACAATTACAAATAGCATCAATAAAACCAACAGGAATTCGTATTGGGACTCAGATGTATTCCTAGTACTGCCACAGAGGGGACAAAACATCTGCTCAGCTGTGGAGAGGAAAAAGCTTTCACAGTAAAGTGTCATCTACTCAGCCTGGTACTGCAGGAAGAGTGTTAACAATGCCAGAAGTGAAGTTACAGCCTCAAATCAGGAGGGTCACTCAGGTGCCTCAAGCACTGCCCAGAACAAACCCAAACAGCAAGAGGGCTTTGAATGCTCTGTCAGGGACACTGTGAGCAGCAGTGGTTCCAGTAGGGCACAGTTCAGTTGACGTTGCTCTGTGTCTGGTTGGGAAACATGCAGAAAACTAAAGTAGCAGCAGAGAACCCATGGCTGAGACACAAAAAAGCTACAAAAGCACAGGAGTGAATGGAGCTGCCCTCCCACAGCAACACAGGGAGTCCAGATGCGCACCTACCCCCAGGAAGCTCCCAGAGCTGTGCCAACACAGCCATACTCACTCCCGGACACCTTTCCACCACTCATTCCTGACACGGATTTACTATGAATAGTATTTCCCACAGAGAGAAGAACCAGGATTTTACATTTATTTCTTTACAAGCTGAAGGATGACACATCCACAGCACAAGATGGTAATACCCTATTTAAAACACTGGCAGAGGTAGTAAGAGGCCAGGTTTAACTTTGTGCACCTTCTCTCAACTGCAGTCATGCAGCCTTTGATCCACAGCAGAGACAGGAAGATTCTGTGTAAAGAAGAGGGAAAGCAATACCTGCTAGCACAGTGCAGGGAAGAAATAAATCAGAGAAGCATAAGCAAAGCCAGAAAGCAAAAGCAGATTTAACTGAAAAGTTGTGAGGGGGCCAATTTTAAAGCCTATATGGGGGGGGTGGAGGAAAACCAGCAATCCCCACTGGCTACACATCACAGCATAAGTACACACTATCCATGAAGACACCCGCACTACGTGTGTGCAGCAGTCCTGCAGGCAGGTGTAACAGCTGAACTCCCACACTTACGGGATGGTGGCCGTGCTTGTATTTCCGAGGAAAAAGCTTTAGGGAGAACAACTCAACCCTGTTTTAAATAAACTCCTTCAAAACTTCACACTTCCGTGTGGTCAATGTCAAAATGTCACCCCACCCTGGAGCACAGCTTAACTCACACCACTGAATGCAGCACGTTCATGCCTCCTTCAGGCTCACCTTGAGCACAGCCCAGTGCTGTGAACATTCAGTTGGGCTCAAGCCAAAGGTGGCTGCAGGTACACTGAGACACAGAGCATCTGCTGGACAACACTCTGAGAAAGCACAAGGATTGGGAGGTAACATGTTCAAGCACAGAATTAAGATTTAAATACAAATTTCTTCTATTTTGCACCAGCACATCTGATAGCAACAGCCTAGACCTTTTACTGAGAGAACTGGAAATAGGAACAGGGAAAAGCACAGTTTTCACTTGTGAGTTCCTGTTGTTTCGTTTAAATTGCAGGCGTATCTTTGCAATGACCTCTGATCATTTATTCCATTAGAGCCAGAGTTCAGGTAGTTTGCGATTCTGTGCAAGTTGCGTGGCCAACGATTTCAAACAGTGCTCGCACACGAGGGATTTCTGCTGTTCAGTCTCCATCACGTGTCTTCCCCAAAGCCTGGGTCTTTGCTCAATTCATGTCAGCACCTGCAGGGTCCAACAGACAACTGATATTCCAGTGTTAGCCCAGCACGTTCAAAGAATTTCAGAAAATAAGGAGAAGCATATTTCTGAAACTCCACTGCCCGATTAGAAATAGAGCCAAAATATTTGAACTGCACATAAACTTGCTGACAGTGAGTTATTCAACATCTTGACAGAGCTCTCGCTGTTGACAATACCATTGAAAGCCACACATTGTGTCCAGAGCTCAGAGGTTTCTGCCCATGTAAGACAATGCACTTCTCAAGATCCCCAATGCTCTGTGTACAGTGGAGAGGGATGATAAGCCAGCAAAGATCACACACTGCTGCCAGCACTTGTTTAAACAGGCTTCCCATCCAGTGGTCCATCAATACAGAAACAGATGATGCTGCAGACTTATTGCCCAAGTCTTTAACTTGCATCTCAGACTCAGAAGGAAGAACACAAATCCACACACAGGTACTTGTAAGAAGTCCAATATTATTTGCAGAGCCATCAGCAACTGATGGGCAACACCTACAGCTGGATACATCTCCCCATGGCCCCACTGAACTCTACACTATAAATAAATAAATGACACTGATTTCTACGCTGGAGGGAGATCTAGCTACTGTAATCTAAATGACTGAATGCCAAGGTTTCTGCAGAAAGGAAGGGGAGCTTTATGGAAATTTTCACCCCACCCCACACCGCATTGTTCTCTCAAAACTCTTTCGATATCTCTTAGGCCCTGAACACAGAAAAACGTCATCTGCCTTCCACCTTTGGCAAACACTCCGGTTGAGAATCCTCACAGACTAAGCAAGGAAGTGACAGGTTTGGAGAGCAAATGATCAGCCTGTCAATATAACACAGGCCAGGACTAGAACAGAGGGTGAGGAATAGGGTTGGCCATGCAGAGCATGTCAAGCAAGATAAATGACCAAGCTGTCACTGGGTCACTCTGCTGTGTGATTTCACCAGCAGTCACCAGCTTACAGCACATCCAGCTGAGCCAGGCTTTCCACTGCCTCCCTATGACAAAGAGCTGCAGCCCCCCAGCATCACACTACACATCAGAACAAGAGATGCAAGGAAAAAAAAGAAGACAGGAAGAAAAGCCACTGGCACAGAAGGTATCAGCTGAGAGAAGGATTACCAGGGACAAGTATCAGCCCATCTGATACTCCCTCAACATTTCCACTGCAAACACCAAAGCATGGACGGAAGGGCACTGCTGTTGGCTGTATGCCCAACCTCCTGCAGGCACCAGGGCATCCCAAGTTAGTTCAGACAAGCACACATCCCCATCGTGCCCTCAAGGACACACCCTCCAG
The DNA here is from genome assembly GCA_035583135.1 of Lophotriccus pileatus. Classification (NCBI taxonomy): domain Eukaryota; kingdom Metazoa; phylum Chordata; class Aves; order Passeriformes; family Tyrannidae; genus Lophotriccus; species Lophotriccus pileatus. The sequence continues at coordinate 3,695,623 of JAWWES010000081.1, read as the reverse complement.
GTGCCTAAGGTGCCCAGGTGATTTGGGGAACACCTCTGAGACCATTTTCCCCGCAGCAGTAACTACAGTAAGCTCCAAGGGCCAGTTACACAAGTCCTGCGTGACCTGCCACATTTACTTAAGATGCTATTAGCATGCCTAAATTAGATTTTCAGTTTGAAACCAATTATATTTATTTGATTTTGTGCCAACATCCCTGCCTAATTTAAAGGGCACTGCAGCTATGCAGTGTTAATTCTACACGATGGAAAGCAGGCTCAAACATCTCATTTCCAAACACAGCAATTTTAGTGGAGAAGGTTCATCCTTCCCTTTTAATCACTGTCAGTTGCCTTTATGGTATATGCAGCAATGTAAATATCATGCTGTCTGTCATCAGGTATTACCAAGGCTCAAAACATAGTGCTGGTACAGTAACCAAGCCAGCAGTCTCCTTTCTTCCTTCCCAACCTTTATCTCTGAACTCTGTCTCAAATGTAATTGTCAACTGTAGAGGATATTTTATTTGGCCGGGATTCCACTTAACAGAACAATCTGTCTGCATTCAGTGCAGATGTTTGATAGCACCGTGGTTATTTTAGGTAAATAAGCTTTTAAGTATCAGATACGTCCTCTCTCGAAGGCTATTATCCTTTCTTTTCAGGGAATATCTTGATCTACTAAATATTTTCCACATCTATTAGTCTGTTCAGCACACAAGATTAGCCCACTGGTTCAAAATGACATTCTTTAACCAAGAGTAGTGAGAACCATCCTGAGCCTTAGGATCTGGACAAATAACTGTGCTCAGGCTGCCACTCCATCAGCCCCTCAGCTGTTCAAATAAGATTTGCATTGGTGAGTCGTTCAACATGAAAAAGATACTTCACACTCAAGATATTTTTTCCAGCAAAGTACAGTTTGCTGGAAGTCAATACCAAGTTATTTCTTAGACAGCACTTGGCATCCACAATGACAAGTTTTACTTTAGTGAGGGGATGGAACTTAGGGCTTCATCTTTCAACTTTCCTGGTGCTCCTGAGGGGACCTTCTCACTCTCTACAACTCCCTGTAAGGAGGTGGCAGCCCAGTGGGGGGTCGGTCTCTTCTCTGGGGTAACAAGTGACAGGATGAAAGGAAACAGCCTCAAGTTGCATCAGAAGAGGTTCAGGTTAGTTATCAGGAAGAATTTCTTCACTGATGGGGTGGTCAAGCATTGGAACAGGCTGTCCAGGGAAGCAGTAGAGTCACCATCCTGGAAAGCGTTCAAAAAGCGTTGTGGATATGGCACTTGGGGACATGGTTTAGTGGTGAACATGGCAGTGCTGGGCTAAGGGTTGGACCTGATGATCTTAAAAGTCTGTTCCAACCTTCACGATCCCATGATTCTACAAATTTTATGACTACCTTGTATGGTGAGAGACAGAAAGAATCACAGAGGAGTGGCCTAGGACGTGAAGACATTATGACACATCCATTTACACTGACAGATCTTAAGGAATCACAGATTGAAGATATTTGTAGTCAACACCTTTAAGGCTGGGAGACAGCAGGAACACCAAGCTGCAGCTCCCCTGTGCCTTCATGGGAAAGTGTCCTTGCAGATACAGCCTGAACGTACAGCGAGCACTGTAAGAAAACCCCCGAGCCACAGACACGTGCTAGAGAAGACAAGGCATTGTTAGTTCCCACTGTCGTAGGGAATCCATTAAGCAGCTGTTTCACAGAGCGATGACAGGGTCACAGGGAGGTTCCAGTGTTTAATAGAACGTGTGCCGGTAATTCCCCCATGTGCCCCTTCCAGCACAAGCGTTCATTAATTCGGTATAGGGATTATACAATTTGGCATCAGCCAGAGCACGGAACTGAGCTCCATGACCCTGGGAGCCCTTTCTAGCACTGTCTCAGCAAAATAAGTGACAGTGGCTTTCTGGTTTTGTTCTGAAAACTGACATCATGAAATCCCTCCCTGTGGATTTTGCAGGAAAGGTGTTTACTCCGTGACAAGAAGTGTTGTCTTCAATTTATGAGTTACCAAGCCATCGAGATAAACTAATATCGTGTTGCCTGCCTGAAGCTGGAGATGGCCTGAAATTCCCAACTGCAGTTTCAGCTGCCCCACTTCCCTCAACAGGTATCAGCTTGGAGAACAACCAGCTAGTTTTCTTAGGAAAAATATTCTCTAAGTGCTCTTATCCCGCAGCCATTAACTCACTCTCTCACTTTTCAAATACCATAATTTTCCACTACTCTCTGCACTGTTTTCAGAGCTTCCTTCTCAGAAGAGCTGGAATAAGCCCCGGAACCGAAGGAAATCACCCTGAAGACTGAAAATGAGCAAGAGACTAACTTAGACCCAATTGAAATTGAAAAGGCACAACCTGTCCAACAGTAACTATGGAGTTTTCATCCAATGTTTAGGAAACACATCAGTTTTACAAAACATAGGGCCAATTGCCACAAGATGCAATAATCTCCCACCCTGACCACAAGCACCTCAATACAATTCCATATTCACAACTAGTTTTTTTAGACATTTTCCTACCTGACAACACCCTCCCCTCTAACGAACCGCAAAATTTTGTCAATTAACTTTGCTCCAAGAAGAAAAACAACTTCAATTCTTCCACACAAGAAGCCAGCAGAGGATACCATAGGACAAGCCACATGCTCAGGCCGATCTCACCAGAAGTGAGGTGGGTACTCAAGGTCAAATTTTCACTCCACAGTTTTAACTTAATTCTGTGGATGGATGAAAAGGGAACAGCATCCTCCCACACAGCTTTATTAATAGCAAGGTGCTAGCAGGAAAAATGGTAAAGTTTGTGCTTAAATTACCATTCATGACCATAAAACAGTCAAATTTTGGCAAAACCCAAGGAGAATTTACTACAGTAAGAAATGATCACTGAAGTATTTCAACTCACACTATTCTTTAACAGCTGCTTGCGCCTTTTCTTTCTAGAATGAATTTACATAGGCTTATTTCCTGCCTACCCATTGGGGACAATGCTATAAAGTCAGTTTAGCATGAAACAGTGAAATGAAACAAAACAAGAATTTTTTTCTCTCCCCCACCCCAAACTCTCAAGACAAAGAGGACAGAGTAGAAAATTGAAATCTGGCAGAAAATTAAAACCTCATTCAAAAAAGCTTTTCTGTATTCCCTCAAAAATGCATTTTAATTTGGCTGAGTTATAAGAGTTTGAAGGTGCTGTTTTACATGCACACAGTACGAGCTGGACAAAACTGTAATGGACAGGAGGTAGAAGAAGGAAGACTTGGCTAAAATGGTAATTTTGTGAGACAGTGAATCAGTGCTCTGAATTTACTCTGTGCTTCATTCGCAGGTGGGATCTGTGAAGCCTTTAAGACTTGAAGAGCACAAATCCCTACCTCTTGCACTGTGTGACGGGGCCATGTAATACAGTTAAAACCAAGGAATATGCAGGCTGTGATGATCATCATGAGAACCCCACACATGAGCAGTGTTTCAAGTCAAAAAACACTCTCAGACAACCTAAGGGATCAAACTTATAGCTGGCAGAATCCCACACTAAGGTCAGAGGAACATGAGAGATGCTGAAGCAGTACCATGGACCCAGTCAGGTACCTGTACCCCTGCTGTCATTTAGCCGTAGTTACACCACTTGTTGAAATGATCTTGCCTTCCTGAAGTCAGACAAGTTTGGTTTTGTTCTTAGCCCAGCTCCCTTTATTAGCACATGCATTATTTTGCATACCAGAGGCACCACATCCCTTCTCACACACCAAGAGCGATGATGACCTTCTGATAAAGAGCCGGGACTGCCTGTCAGCCAGGGACCTAACCCTGTCTCCAAGACTTTCCCGTGTGGCTGCCAGGAAGAGAGACAGAGTTTCACGTGCTTTTTAGAAATGTCAAGGCTGAACTCCCTTAGGTGAAGTCACAGGAAACTGCAGCAACTTTGAGAGCCAAGTTCTTCATATCTGCGTCTCAGTTGTTCGATTCTAAAGGGAGCGCAGGATAATAGGCTCAACTCATCTGGAAAGTCCCGGCATCCTGATATTTCAAAGATTCTGCAATGCCAAATTCCACTGCTCCAACAGCTATTCTTCTACACCCACAAAGCCCTCAAGTCTGTCTCTCCCTATTAAGAAAGTTTAATAACATCGAGTTTACAAGCACTCCATTAGCATGTCCACAGCTAAATTTACTGCTGCAGAGATTTACAACAGATATCGTGCATTTCTGGGGAAATCTTCCAAGAAAATTCGACCAAGATGCAGTTTTTCGCAACTCACTAAGACAACCAGCAATAAGACCCACTGTTATTGCCATCAGTTTAGAGAGCTTCAACTTTTATTAAAAGATTGTATCTCTAGACACTGGCTTGGTGGGCAAGCTGCTAACACTCGGAAAGAAGAGAGATGCTGCCAAGTTTAAATAGACAAACGTTCTGGGGAAGGGCTGATTCTCCTCAAGATTTCATAAGCTGCAGAAGGAAGAAGCCTCCAAGGCTTGCATTTGTCAGCCAGCACATCCACCCCTCAGGTGCGCTCAGGAGCACGGCACAGCCAAACGTCCAGGCACCAGCCAAGAGATTTGCATTAAATTGAAACCATTTAAATGGGATTATTGAGAAATGAAAGTGTTAAACATTAATCAGTACAGGTACATAACAGTACTGGATACAACTGCTACGGAGAAACCAGCTACAGGAACGCGTGAGCTACTTCCACATGAAGCACCCCACATGTTGATTTTCTCCTTAATATCCCAGAATAGATGAAAGCAGCGGGATCTGTCGCTGCTCTCCCCTCAAAGCAGCAGGCAGGGCTAACAAAGATGTATTCTCCCCAGCCAGACTCCTTCACCGCTGCTTGGCTTTGTAAGTCCTCACTCCGCTGCTTTGTGCATTTTATCCGCCTTCCTATCAGGGCACAAACAACAAAAGCACCAAACAAAGACACACACACACCCCCACTAAACACCTTTCGCTTCCACCTCCCCAGAGGTGAAAAGTGACTCACTTCAACCGTGTCCTGGTAGGGACAGGGTATCAAAGGTCTTAGAGGAACGAGATGTGCCAAGTATCCAAAGGAAAGGTAGCCTGGATGCAGGAGTAGCCTGGGCATTCTGTCACACTCAGGAACACACAAGGTATATCCGTCTACATCCAAGCAGCTGAGAAATGGGCACTGAGAAGGTCCCATTTCAGTGCCCAAGCAGATCAAGTACTAGGAATGACAACTCACACTTTTTTTAACATATCTACATTTAATAATTAATTTTATATAAGCTTTAACATAATACAAAGCAACAAGGGATTTTCAACCAACTTTAAGTGGAAAAATGAGCACACAAAGCAAGTCTTCAAATGAATTAAACAGCCTGAATACTGGGACTACGGTGTAGGAATCAATTTTGCTCAGCTAAGCTGGGGGGGAGGAGTGGGAATCCGCGAGGAAATGCTAAAACAAAACATATGGCACCAAGACTGAAGCCTAAACACTCCATTTAGAGCTCAGGCAGTTACATTTTATACAGGGTAACGTTTTTCTTGAATGGGTTTTAAATAGTCAGGCGTGTGAAACTGGGTGCAGCCAGCACGCGGGCACCACAGGTAGCAACCAACACCGTGCTCCAAAAAAAGAAACCTAAAAAGTTATCATTGGACCAGAGCCTCCCATTCCAGCCTGGTTTTTACATCCAGAGACTCCTGTTGTACCTGGCGAGCACCTACAGGCTGCTCTTTTTCAATGGCAGTGCTTTCTCAGGGCGTGAGACAACTACAGAAGCACCAGATGGGTGACTGCAGACATTTTGACAAAATTTGGGGAAGTGGAAATTTTAATTCTAAGAAGTTCCTCTGTACCTGCAAAAGAAAGTTTCTCCCACACAGGCCTCATATGCTGCTTGGGAAGAATGTGGCTAGAAACCTAGATATTCAACCCCAAAAGATCAGAGACTCCAAAGCCACACGAACTGCAGTCATTAAAAATTCTAATCATTCTGTAAATGGTGACTTCAATTTTCAATTTAGGCTTGATTTCTGAGGGGATAAGAAACTCCCACCACATCTGTTCATGCAGCTTGTGCTGTCCTCATCTCGCTGCAAAGGAATCTGTCAGGGGAGAGAGGGCACAGGAACAGAGCATGGGAGCACTCCCACCACTAATTTATCTCCTGCTTCTGGCACAGGCTGTTCGCAGCAGAGGGGATGCTCCTAAATCAAACAGCCACAGCCAGCACAGCTCTCATCTTTCCAAAAAAGTAGCAAAATGAGAATGACCCAGTTCCAACCAACTTCACTACCGCTACCAGCATTTCCAACAGGAATTGTGAGATCCAGGGGAACCCACGTGTGTGAGTATCTGATCAGCACAAGCAGCATGGGGTCGAATTTTTTCCAGGCTTCAAAAAGAAGACTGCAGTGATTTATATGCAATCCACGCTCAGAAGACTGACCACCTTCACAACCACCTACATTCTGCTTTTTACATGAAAATCTGAGTATCTCCAAAGGCCTTATTCACCTGCAAAACCATGGCTGTTCTGGGGGTACATGTCACTGAAACGCTTTATAAATTGCTTCCTCTACCTCACCTCCACTTTATCCTTTTTTAATTTTAAAAGTCAGGTTCTCATCCTGATCAAGGTTCCTTGATTCAGTGTACTAGAAGTTATTTAAGCCTAAGGAGGCTACTCAGCAGTTACTACCACTAACCAGGCATAACCAACACAGATATTAAATCCATACCTTTTTAATGGCATGAGTCATCCCCAGTGCTGAGTAATCCCTTTTTTTATAGTATTAGCCAGAATCAGAAGGGCAGTTTTACAGAAGAAGTTCTCTTTGCAGGTAAAAAACCTGTACTTTCAATTACTGCACCAAATTGGTACAGAACCATCCACATCCAATAAAAGCCACATATGGCTATTTTCAGGCAAAACCAGCACAAATTAAGGAATTAGGCTACACACGGATTTCCTAATTCTGATGTGGAAAAATAGCTGAGCTGGTAATCTCAAAATTTACTCTAAATTTTAAGAGTAATGTTGGTTTGAGTTTTTTTTCCATCAGGAAACAAGTTAAATCCTTTAAAAGCACCAGTGCAAGGTTCATCTCCTTGCACACCAGGACACCTCTTTGTTCTGTGCTGAAAGACCTTTACAGCTCTTCTTTAGTAAGGAGAGCTCAAAAAAAAATAACAAGGCACCAAAAACCCCTTGAGGTTTACAGGAAACATGAAGCAGGAGGCAAGGCAGTCCAGCTCAGTTAACACAGTGACATTTTGTCCCACAAATCATATACGTGCTAGGAAACTTGCGTCACATCTCCATCCAGGCCGCTGGCAGACACAGCAGTGTTTGAAATGAGTAAAGGGGGGGCGGGGGACGGGAAAGTTAAAAAGAGAAACCATATGTTTGCAATACACACATCTCAGTGTACGCTCCATCACACGCCAGAACGCCAACACAACCCCTCAGTGAGCAGGACACATCCAGAAACTCGGTTTGCAGAGGGACAGGGAAAAGATATGGAAGAAATTAACTACTTTTTACTGATTCCTCCCCAAGTTCTGTCACTTAATGTGAGACAACATGTCTCTGTGCTCCTCTCAATCCTCTGAGGTGGGATGTGTGTCTCCAGCAGCAAGTTCTCCCAAGAGCAGAAGTGTATTTACCTTCCCTTTTGTTCCCATCCCACCCTGCTCCCCAGCTACAAAGGGGCAGATTGTCTATGTGCTCCCTATCCTTGGATACTCAGGTCCAAATCCCCACTTTGTGCCACCACAGCATCCCTTGGCAGGCTCTCAAACAAAAAGGAAGTATTTCCTACACAGACAAGTCCCGTTCTCTTTCCCCAGGAAAAGGATGAATAGGTGGCATGTTCTGCCCCTTTCTCCCCACACCTGTATCTCCTGCTCCTCAAAGAGGCCGAACATCTTCCTCCCCAGGGCACATTTTTCAGAGAAAGTTTAAAGGGTTAGTCAGTAGGATTACACCTTCCCCTGTCTTTATAGAGTTTGTCTCTTTCCTAAAGCACTGCTCCTCCCTCTAAGCAAAGGGAGAGGACAAAGCCTGATCCCACGGAGCAACAGGGATTTCCAGAAGGATTTCCCCCCCCTCCACAGCTTTAGTTCCTTCCTACTTTTAAACAATGCCAAGTATTTAATCTCTTAAAACAGCATTCTCACAAACTCTCCCACCTTCCTTAACAGAAAACAAGCCTCCCCACGAGGCAGAGATGGAAAGCCTGGGCATGACAGCCCTACGTCATTCAGAAACTTCAAATAAAAGCACTCTTAGAGAGATTACTCCAAAAATTAACCTCCTTCCTAAAAGCCTTTGGCCAGGAGCCTGCCCTGCCACCTCCTGCTTTATTCCGTGCCTCCGGAAAGCGAGACGGGAGGCACTGACCTTAGAGTCACCTGTGGCACCACCTCGGATGTGTGACACACTCGCCCCAGAGCAACATATCCCTCAAACACACCCCAACGAAATGGTCGAGACAGCCAATAAAGCAATACAGCGGGAGGCCTTTGGTAACTGGGCAATTTAAAGTCAAGAGAGAGCGAGGAAGGAGCAAAAAAAAAAAAAAAAAAAATCATTTAATGGAGAGAGCAAGGGCTGGGGCCTCGAGCTGTGAGGACAAGAGCTGTGAGGACAATGAATGAAAATGCACAGCAGCAGCAAAATCCCAGGATAAAAGGCTCATTCGGCGCTTCTATCAAACCCTCCACGCAGGGACCAAAGCGACGCGGGGCTCCGAAAGTGCTGAGAGAGGTGTGACGGCCCCAAAACGATCGGGGGTGCTGGAGCCGAGCTGTGGAGTTCCCTCCTGCTGACCCGCTCACACCCAGCACATCCCGAACCGCACCGTGGTGGGGAGCAGAGCCCCCTCCCCAGCACCGACCCCGTCCCGCTGCCCCCGGCAGGACGATACACAGCCCCTGCCCAGAAGGGCGGGCAGAGAGCAGGCATTAACACCCTGACGGGGGGTGGTGTCCCTGCCATCACCCCAACCCTCTGCTGGGGACGGGGCAGCCCCACGTTCCCCTGCGAGGGTCCCTCAGACGCGTCAGGAAGGGCAGCAGAGGGGACCCCCAGCCCCTCACACCCCTCAGGGCAGGGGGACAGACCCTCTCACACCCTCCCGAGGCTGCAGGAGGGGGGTCACACAGTCCCGCTCCTTGTTGGGGTGTGCGACAGGGACCCCCCTCAGCTGAGGGGTCCCCCAGACCTTCACACCCTACATGCCCCTCACACCCGGCTGAGGGGTGAGGGGGGTCACACAGTCGCACTCCTCGGCGGGAGGTGTGTGACAGGACCCCGCCCTCAGCACAGGGGTGCCCCAGACCCCTCGGGGCAGGGGAGACAGATCCCCCCTTCCCACCATCTCACAGCTGAGAAGGGTCACCCAGTCCCACTCCTCGGCGGGGGATGTGTGACAGGATCCCCTTGAGCTCAGGGGGGTTTGGCCACCACCCCCTCTTCCCTCAGCGGAGACCCACACACACCCTCGCCTCAGCGAGGGGCTGCGCGCCCCCCCGCAACCCACCCCCCCCCCCGGCCGCGCACCGATGACCTCCTGCAGCTCGTAGTCATCTTTATTGATGGACCAGGGCAGCGCGCTGGGCTCCTCGGCCATGGCCGCGCCGCGCCCGCCGCCCTCCGCGCCGCGAAGCGGAGCGACCCCGAGGGGCGAGGGTGCGGAGACGAGGCGCCGCGGGTGCCCCGGCTGCCCCCCCGAACCCCGGCCGAAGTCCGGCCGAGCCCCCTCCTCCTCCTCCTCCTCTCCCGCCGCTACCGCCGGCCCGACTCCGGCCACCGCCGCCGCCTCCACCTGCCCATGCCCGGAGCGCCGCGCGTCACCCGCGCGCGCCCCGCCCGCCGCGGCCGGGGCGCCGCCCGCCGCCATCTTGAGCGTGGCTCAACGACCCTCCGCCTGCCCGCCCGCCCGCCG
>JAWWES010000081.1:3609862-3685591 GCA_035583135.1 Lophotriccus pileatus | reverse complement strand
CCCGCCGCGGCCGGGGCGCCGCCCGCCGCCATCTTGAGCGTGGCTCAACGACCCTCCGCCTGCCCGCCCGCCCGCCGCCACGACCGCGGCTACGCCACGGTTTGCTCGGTTCGCCACCACCGACCTCGGGGGACGGGCGAGTGAGGGGAGGGGGAGGTGTGGAAAGCGAAGGGCGGAGGAGGAGTCCTTAAGGACGGGAAGGGCGGGGATGCCACACACAAGATGGCGGCGGCGCGCAGAGACCCCTCCCTCAGGCACGAGGAGGGAGGGGCTGGCGCTTTAAGGCGCACTGCGGGCGGTGATTGGCTACCGGCTGCCCGATCGGCCGCTCCTATTGGTGGAGCGGCTGTCAATCAAGTGCTGCCCGTCTCCAGGGTCCCTGTGCCCGCGGGGCCTCGGGTCGGGCCCGGGCCCGATCCGGCCCTGAGGGGATCCAGAGCCCGAGGGTGGGTGTAGAGCGGGGCCCAGGCGCACATTCCGTGTTTAAAAATAGTCCCCGGGGTGTGGCGGATCAGGAGGTTTGCGCTTCTCGCTGCCGCCGAGAAGGAGGCCAGTATCATCTTCTATTCTGCAGCGTATCCTTCTGCCTGCTCCACGCTGCAATTCCAGCGTTCTCGGATGTGTCCCTGCACCCTCGTGGGGATCTCCAGCACCCTCAGCCTGTGGCTCATGGCTCCGTAGCTGGAGCTTTGTGGTCTGGATGCATTCAGGAGTACATCTGGTGGTCATTGGGGAGAACAAACTGGGATTAAAAGAGTGAGGAATACGAGGCTGAGTGGCACCGTGGACCCACAAAGGCTGATGTGTGCGTGTGTGTGTATACATATCCATATATACTTACATATATATATGTACAGTTACATATATACATATAAAATGTTTGGAGGTTGAGGATCTTTGTTCCCCAGCATAAAAAGAGATAAAACAGTATCTCACTGTCGCCAGGCTCGACAATAACCATCAGGAGAACCGACTGTTGGGAATCTCAGTATCAGGTTTCATTCTTCTCTGTTGGTCACTGTTCTTCCTGTGTGGCTTGATGTCAGGCACTTCTGCGAGTCAAAGAACATCAGTTATATGTATTTTTAGCCTATTAGGACAAATTCCTGAGATGCCTCTGGTGAACCAGGCTTTGTGGAGGGCCACTGCCAAAGGCATGGTCCGACCACAGTGTTCACTTGTGCACTAACACAGGACACCAACTCCTTCCTATACCCTTTTTTTTGTGTCCTACAGAAGCCCCACAGCCCCATCTCACTGGGTGCTGTGCAGGCACTCCACAACTCAGTCATAAGGCAATTCCAACTGAAAACCTGTTTGTGTTCCTGCTTGTCTGCGTTAAACATTCCCCTGCTGAGCAATTTTTAGTATTTGCTAAATATCCTTTAATTACTGCTCAGAACTGTCTCTGTGATCTTATAACCATGTTATAAAAGGAGTTTATATAGCAATTAAAAACAGCTTTTACCCCAGAGCACGCACTCGGGTGGCCAGTGTCGTATTTCTGATAGCTAACAGCATGTTAGAAATGGATCTGAGCCAGGCATCAACAACAAAAAGACACTTATAAGGTTAATTTTACCACAGTGGTTTTAAATTAAGAACCATCTTTTGGATTCTCTGATTTTGGGCTGAGAATCCTCCCCCTGTAGGCAATGGTAAAACTCTGTTTCTTTAGACCACTGCGGCAGGATTGTGTGCACAGTGAACCTTGTTCTTTAAGAATTACCCCAGACTTTGATTGAAATTAAGATTTAAAACGTGCTCTGACAGGACCACCAGTGGCCACACGTGCAAAGAGTTGAATGCTGCATTTTAGTTTTCCAGCACTGCAATGAAAAATGCATTTCCACATTTTTAACCCACATCTCTCATTCGCACAGACTCCAGCTCCCAAAAATTTTGTGTTATTTCTTAAATGAACTCAGCATTTTTAGTCCCTCAAAAGTCAGGTGTTGCTGTTTCATTCATTCATTCATTCGTTCAGCAGGTTGTTCCAACCTGAGTCTGATGACGGATGAAAAAATGGAGCTGGATTCCACAGAGCTTTTATTCCATAGACAACTTCAGGCCTCCAAGCAGCACCTTCTCCTCTTTCATCGTTTCTGCTCATCCTACTTTTCCCAATTCGCTTTATTTTGCCTGCCTTGTGTAGGCTGTGAGCTCCTCAGGGCAGAGGCAATGCCTCTATTTATAAAAGAGCCCGTGAAGTGGTGCTGCTGAATCAAGTGCTCTGTTGGAATTACAAGAAATTTTAGTTGAACTCTGAAGTGGAAAAGCAGTTTCCTGGTGTATCCACCTCCTCCCTGGACTGGGCTTTAGGGGAGAGTGAGAAGTGGAAAAACTCCAGACGTCTTTCAGGTGGAAAGGCTGGAGCCTGAGAAGAAAAAAATCTCAGAGCTGGGTTTCCTGATTTTTTTGACTTCCAGTAAAACAGGCAGTGCCCTCCTCCCATGGATTGGGCTGCAGAGTAGCGGCTTTCTCCTCACTCCTGCATTTCACTGATGTCCTGGGGCTCATGTTCCACTGTGAATGGCCTTGGCACACCAGGCACACGGCACATGCTCTCGCACAAAATGCTCCCCTTCTCGTAAGGCACATGGTTTCCTGCCTTTCTGGGCCAATTACTTATTGTTTGAACGAAACTTACTGGCACTGTGCAGCTCTTTGCCTGGTTTTTCCGTCCACGGAACCTTGGCTGTCGTAAAGCTGGTGTTTAATGCACAGACTGGTGACTGTGATACTCAGCACACAGACATTACTACCTTTAGTACCTGGAAAGTGTTCTTTGATTGTTGATGGGTTTCATCAGCAGGTTGAGGGGGGTGAATCTGCCTCCAGCTCTGGGGTCCTCAGCACAGGATGGACCTGTTGGAGTGAGTCCAGAGGAAGCCATGAAGGTGCTCCAAGGGCTGGAGCTCCTCTGCTCTGGAGACAGGCTGGGAGAGCTGGGAGTGTTCAGGCTGGAGAAGAGAAGGCTCCAGGGAGACCTGAGAGCCCCTTCCAGTGCTTAAAGGGGGCCTATAAGAAAAAGGGAGGGACTCTTGCAATAGGACGAGGGTAATGACTTGAATCTGAGGGAGAGTCAATTAAATTAGATATAAGAAAGAAGTTCTTTATAATTAAGGTGGTGAAGCACTGCCACAGGTTTCCCAGAAATGTGGGGGATGCCCCACCCCTGGAAACATTCAGGGCCTGTTTGGACAGGGCTCTGAGCAGCCTGGTCTAGTGGAAGATACCCCTGTTCACTGCAGGGGGGTTGGAGTAGATGGCCTTTAAAGGTCCTTTCCAACCCAAACCTTTTCATGATTCTATGATCATTATCACAAGATGAACATAAACTAACTTCATTCACCCTTGGGTTGTGGAAGACTACTTCAAACTCCAGTTTGCTTATCCAGGCCCTGCAGATTTCACCTTTCTGGTTGTGTAGCCTCTCAGATATGTCATTTTCTTCTTGTTAGGGTTGAAGTTGCTCTTTCAGCACGGCCATGCAGAGACGTTTGCTGTCACAGCTCAGTGCTGTTCGGGGCCGCAGCACTTGTTGGTTAAAGGCTCTTTAAGGCATCACAGACCTCTGTCTGTGAGTGCCTGTGCATTGGCTCCCACGGCTGGAGCAAACAATGGCAGTTAATGTGCCTGTGGAACTGCCTGGCACGGGCCTGGTTTGAGGGGAGCCCAACAATGCCCATTTTATTGCCCTCAGAGCCGGGCGAGCAGAATGCCTGACCTTGTTCCGCTGCAAAATCTGCCCGCTGTTCTTTCTTCATGGAAACACTTCCAGGTTTATTGAGGGGACCTCACTCTATCAAACAGCAGCTGATTATTTCACAAAGTACAAGGCAGTTTCCTCTCCAGTCAGCAAAGGCAGGCACTGCACTTGTTCTCCAGGGGTTTCTCCTTGGTAGATTTGCTTTGGGTTTGGAGAAATTAAGTGAGGATCCTGCAGCAGAGGAAGGAGCAGTGCTTTAAAACCCTCCAACTAGAGCAAGCTTTTAATAGTAGTTGTTTTCAAAACTCAATCCAAATGCCAGTCTAAACCACACCTTCCTGAGGGATCCCGTGTGCTACTCTGTATCTCCACCCCTTCACTGAACCCAGGTGTGCTCAGTCACTTTAAATTCAGCTCTGAGGTCACTTTAAAGTCAAGTAGTTGGAGGCCCGGTTTTAACAGGTGAATTCTGGTTTTCACAGGGTGTTTACTGAAACCAGCCTTCACTCTGCAAACACACTTCTCATCCCATCACCCTGCCTCTCAACAGGAGCTCTGTGCTGTTCTCTTACTTCCTCCACTGAAAATATCACCCAGATTTTAAGCTCCAGGAAAAAAGTAAAGAGTTTTTGACCAAGACAAGTTTTGATTCTTACTCTTTTCTCATCAGTTTATGATTTTCTTGTATATAAAATGAAAGCCAGTTAACCTTCTCTGTAACAAATTAAAGCTTTGCTGCCTCCTTCAAATCTAACATAAAACTGATGCCAGGTTTGAGAAATAATTATAACAAGATCTTGATTATCACATACCTGAACCACAGCTTAGTAATCAGCCCTCTGCTCTGGTTTACACTAATGCTTTCTTCATACCTCTTTGTCTTTACAGAAGCCAATGAAAGACACTTCACATGCTTGTGCCTCTTTTCACCCTGAGAATGTCACAGCTCCTGAGGACAGAAAGGGTTTCCCACTGGCCTCTTCTGTGGAGGGTAAATCTCCATCATAAAGCACTTTCTAAGCAGCTGAGCAGGACAGGGGATGAAAACATATTTTAGAGCTTTTCCCCTCGTTGTTGAAAGTGCAAAATAAGCCTGATCAAAGCACCCAGAGCCTCATGGACAAGTGGATCCTCCTGGGCTGACTCTTCTGCGGGGGATGAAGGGTGGCCAAGGACTGCTGGTTCTATGATTTAAAGCTTTGCCTGTGTATTTAAAGCCATTTTGACATGTCTGGACATAACTCCTGACAGAGATCTTAGAGAATATCCCCTTCTTGCCACTTGCTGTTGCAGCAGAGAAGTCCCTGGGTACTCCAGTCTCCTTCTGAGGATTGGCCATGGCAAGACTGAGCACAGAAAGCAGTTCTTGGAGGAGACCCTGCTGCTCCCAGGTGTGCAGCACAACATGGATACTCTGTCAGCTGGGAGTGCTTGGACCCCATTTACAGCTGGCAAACTGAAGAAGTAAATTAAAACAAAACATCTTTTGTAACATTACAATGGAGCAAGAGGAATTCTCTTAAAAGGCAGTGAGAAGAGAAACCCTAGGAATAGAAAGATAGGACTGGATAAGATTTCATTCAATCCTTGTCATCTGGGAATAAAATTTGTGAGGGAATATTGTTCTTATCCTTATAAAATGGCCCATATCTTCTTGAACCCAGAGAAGCAGAGGCCAGGCAAGGTTTGTGGTTCACATTAGCAGATTCTAATGACATGAGTTTACAATAATAGTCTAGTAGTTCAGTGTAACAGTGACTCATGGCTTATTACTGTGGTGATAGGAATGTAAAGAGACCTCATTTGAAAAAAAAATTTATTTGGATAGTTCACATCCTTTCCTCCCTACTCATGAATTCCTGTGCCATTGACTGCTGGCTGCTAAAAATAGGATTCTTTTTGTGTATCTAAAGGAAAACCTAGAATCAGAGAGACAGTTGGAGGGGACCAAGGCCCTTCCATACAAAGCCTTCAGGAAATATTTGTAATGAAAGCCCTCTAAGAGTGCAGGAATGTTTTTAAAAGATGGGAACAATCTAAGAAGATATTTTGGAAGGAAGAAGGAGAGGAATTAATGAATCACAGCAGCTCCCAGATTTGGTATTTTGCACCATGGGGATGGGAAGATTCATATCTTTATTAGGTACAGGACCAAGCTACAGCTTTGTCTTGGAGAAGCTGTTCCACTTCAGCAGCAGCAGAGGAAGCTCCAGGGAACAGCCCAGGATCAGCCCTGTGGGCTGATGAGGAGCCAGGAGAGGAGATTTCCTAGGAGTCACTTGAAATTGTACAAGTCCCTTAAGGACAGCAGCAGGAAAGGGGAACTTGCATGAGTAAGGTATCTGCAAATGGATTATCATCACCACCCCTTTGAAAAAGGAAAAAAAAAACCCACATGGCACCTCACAAACTGAAGTGTGAAATCATGCAGCAGGGAAAGCTGTCACAGAGAATCAGAAATTGATTTAATAGACAAAAATTGACTGCTGCATAATTTGTGCAGATTGCTGCTGGCTGGGAGAGAGACACAGAGAGCCACAGCTCCAAAGGGCTTAGAGCGGGCACCCTCTGGCAAAAGGTGCGGAGAGCGAAATTCCATCACTGGCAGTTGTGCTGTGTGCTGAATGCTTCCTCTTCTTCAGTAGGGAACAATTAAAATCGATGGCAGGATGCAAGGTAACAAAGGGAAACGACTGATCAATATGCATGTCTTGGAGCCGAAGACAAGCCAGTCTGCCGGGAGCAGCGTGCTGATGAGGCGACATTCCCAGAGAAAACCTGAAAAGCTGCTCCTGCTGCTCGGTAACACAGCTGAGCAGATGCCAGGTGCAGTGCCAGGAGAGGTGAAGGCATCAAGGAGGATAAAGAATAACTGTTAGAAAAACCAGGGAATATTAATTTTAAGTTGCTTTAAAGTAAAAAATATGATACTTCTCTTCTTTGCCTTTCTAAATATCTCAAAAGCCCTTTACTGATACTGATAAATTATGGCCTTTACATACCTGTGCAAGGTTTTAGGTATGCTGAGACATTGACATTTTAAGGCCAATGTCCATTTTATTCCTTATCTTCAAAGCACTTTAAATCCCATTTCCCTGAATATTTCACTGTGGGGAGTGTCTTTGCCAAGCGCTGCCAAAAATCAAATGCTAAATCTTTCATGATTCAATAGTTTTAAATCAGTCACTCAGATTTCTGAACACTTTTGAAAATATTGCTGTAAAGGGTCTGTCCATGGATCTAGTGGGACAGGGAATGGCACATGGACCTCCAGGTTCCCTTTCCCAGTTTCCCCCCTCTTGAGTGGTATTTATTTTCTGAGGGAACAGCCCGTGGACTGGCACATGAGCAGTTAAGCACCTCAGGACTCGCAGCTCGTACATCTCGTTCTGCTGACACAGACAGAAGGCGAACACAGCTGAAGATTAGAGCCAGAAAAATGCTGCAAAAACTTTGTGAAAGTTCACTTCATCCTAACCCCCACATTTGCCTGAACATATTGCCCGTGAGTTCATAACTGTGGCATCCTAAACAGTGGATGAAGACCCGTTTTGTCACCTCATGACTTTGATTTCATTGACAAACCAGGGAAGATTGGTAGTGTTGAGACTGCACGCTCTCCCTGGGCTTGGAGCAAGGGTTCTCCTCCTCCTGGTCCTGCACCATGTCACCTGCTGACTCTTCCCCAGAGCCCTCCTGTTCCCTCAGCCCAGCTGAAGGAGCAGCCACTGCACCTTTCCCTGAGGCTGGTTCCCAGCCAGGCACACTGCTTTGCTCTTTCCCTGTGGGAATGCACAGAAGGGCTGAGAGCTCTACAAAATCTGTCCAGTCCAGGGAGAATTTGAATGCTTGGCTGTTGAGAAAACCCTGGCACGTTCCTCCCAGTGCCTCTGTGCTACCAGTCCTCTGCCACCTGCCTCCTCATTGGGGTTTCTCTGCGTTTGCTGGGAAGGGGAGGCTTGAAAGCACAGGGTGGAACAGCCATGCTGTCCTTGGGCTCAGCTCCAGACACTGTGCTCCATTCTGGAGGGTGGTGGGAAGGCCAGGTAGAAACAGGAGGAGGAAAAATTTCTTTTGTAGAGAGACTTAGTTAAGTGTTTCATGGCCAATGCAGAAATGTTCATTCTCTCCTTCCAGTCTAGCCTCACTGAAACCCAACCTAAGCAAGACTAGGAACTGGGGAAATGGGAATCAAAACCCCTCCACTGGCAGCCAGGCAGAAGAAAATCCAGCTGCAGCTGCTGAAACCTCCATGCTTTGAACTGCAGGGATACATCCCATCCTTTTGTGGAAACCGTCTTATCCAGCTGAGATAGAAGAAACCACTGCCCAGTGGGCATGGACAGCCCCAACCTCTGCCATGGCATGAGTGGCTTTATCAGCAGGAATGGGAGGAGGGAAAGGCACTGCTAAGCCAGGCTCTGCTATGGAACAGAAAATGCATTGTTTGTAAATCAGACTTTGGAACAGCTTAAGACTTAAACACACCTTCAGTTAATTAACCTTTTCGCAGAGCAGTACAGCCCCAGAGTGAATACAACAATATTCAGTCCCATGACTGCAGATTTTGCTAGAAAATAAACAAATTTTCCAGGGATGGGCTTCATAGTGCTGATCAAGGAGTTGGGTTGGGTTCAAATTCACCTCAGAATTCTAGTGGGGATTCAGAAATGCCTGTAACACCTAGAGAAAATTAACTTTAGCAAAATATTTGTACACAGTATGTGTCATAAAGCCCCAAATGGTCTGAGAGATGCTCTTTAATAAGCTCTATGAGTGTGTTTCCCAGCAGTGTGAACCTTGTGGGGTTTGTTTTTTATTGCCTTATTAAAATATGTTTCCAGGATGCTCAAACAACATTTTCTCAGCCATTTTTTTTTGTGCACAATTACACTTTCTTCCCTATGCTAATTTTATTCCTGTAAATGTGCCCTCTGGACCAAGCAGTGCCTCCATCATGGTAACACAACTGTTTTCATTTCAGTGTTAATGAAGGACGGAATTTGATCCTTTGAGGTCAATACTTGACCTCTCACCCTGCATCTCTGGGGCTGAGGAGGCTCTGCAGTGGTTACTGAGTTTCACCAGGTGAACACTCTCCTCCAGAAAACGAGGAAATGGCACCAACATTTCTGCACCAAAGTGAAACAGAGGACTGGGAATATTTCTTTGGCACAAGAGGGGTGACAGCTGGAAAAGAGCTGCTGCAGCAGGACCCCCTGACCCCACCTGACTCAGGGCTGTGCTCGTGCTCAAATATGGGCAGGAATCATTCACTGCTCCGAACAGAACAGGGCAGTGGTGTAAAGCCACGCTGGAAGTGATGGGATGCCAGCATTTCCAGGAGTGGGATTCTCCTGGCAGGCTGCTCTTGTAGAATATATCCAGAGATGGTTTCCATATCGCTGTCCATATGTTCCCTCATAGTAGCCATAGCAGAGACACGACTTCATGTGCTTTATAGGGAACGTGGTCCTGCAAGTGGATTAGCATGTGGCCCCTCCTGTTGGGAACAGCAGCTCGTCCCTGACCTCCAGGAATTCCTTCCAACCAACACTTCTGTGATTCAGTGATCCTTGGTCTTTTCCAGTGGCAGGGCCTTGGCCTGACAGCTGCTGGGTTTGTAAGTTATTTCCCTGGCTTGGACTGACTCTGAGCCAGAGGAAATAAAGCTGGCAGGATCCCCTGGATCCCTGCACTGCAATATATCCCTGCCAGATCCTCCAGAAAGGGTGCAGAGCAGGAGTTAATGGCCCACCATCCCAGGGGAATCCTGGCTCCATCCCCTCCAGCCTCCTGGGTACCCAAACCGAAGCAAATCCAGGACAGTGACAGACACAGTCCACAAAGCCAAAAACGTGGCCTGGAGAGGAACCACACGTGTCCAAAGTACAGTTCCTTGATAATTTGCATCCTGGCATGACACAACTCTGCCTCTCCCTGTTCCTGCACAGCCAAAAACTCCCTGCTATGAAGGGAGTTATTTAGCCAAAGTTGAAGTTATATAGCCAAGACACGGGAAAAAAAATACAGAACCATCCCGTATCATTCCTCACTTACACTTCATTCTGAGACCCAGTTTTATTCTCTGATGCCCAAGAAGGAGATTCAGCCTGCTGGGTTTTCATTTTTTTTATTTTAAAACATTTTCACAAGTAGCAAAAGTTTGTTTCTTTGAGGAGAAAACCCACAGAATCATTGACTATTTTCAGAATGGCTATAAACAGGAATGCTTTGCCACAGATTTGTATCAGAATAGAAAGTAATATAAATATATAAGTCTGTATATAAAAATAAATGATTTGGTACTAGCAGATCCAACTAGGACAATTTCAGTGGGGGACAGAGACAAAGTAGGAAAAAAAGTAACATCACAATTTTATAAATCCCTTTCTTAAAGGCGTTAAAAAATTTTGACCTTCCACTGAGCGTGAAAGAGGAAAGGAGAACCCCAATTGACACAATATCTACATTTTGTATCATTCATGTCACACTTGAAGTTATCATGACAAGGCTGATATGAAAGTGTCAGAAGTGCATAAACTCTGGGGGTTACATAGAAGAGGATGCATATTTAAAGCATATTTTATATTTTAGGGCTGTTAACCTTACTTTACTCCAAAATGATTATTTTAGCCTGTAAGGCAAATTTTAACTGCTTGAAATAAAGCAATCAATAAGACTTGTCTGGTGTCTGAACCAAGCAGAAAGAAGGGCTAGGGCACCACGAGTAGGGTGGTAACAGGATCCCAACATCTTTTACCATTAACTGGAATATGGCATTTACCTGCTGGAATTCAGAAGGTCTAGAAATTCAACTCCTATTTTTGCTTTTATCTTCCAGAACCAACATTTTCCCTTCTGGGCGATCACAGAATCATCTATTACAAACATCATTATTTTCCCTGCTGTTATTTTTCACTCATTTGCAACACTCCCAAGTCCCAAACCACCCATCAGGACTCAGGCAGGAGACACCACGCGAGGTTCAAGCTGCCAAAATTCTCGCTGGTTTTGGTACAGCCTCCCCAGAAGAGGGTGCAAGGGGCAGAGGGAGAGAACCCACTCCTGTTTTCTCCATCCCGGACAAGGGGTCAGTGCCCAGCTGGCCCATCCCGGCCGTCTCTCCCCAGTCCCACCCCGCAGATCCCTCTCCAGGAGCCAGCACGGGCCATGGCCTCCCTCTAGCGTCCACAGCTCCTCTGCCTCAGCTCCTGCCCAAACCAGAGCCCTTCCAGCTCCCCGGGGAAGCGGGATCTGGTTTGGTCCTGCGAGTAATGACCCATAATTGATGTTTATAGGCACTCCAGAGCAGAGAATTCACGGAGCCCCAGGAGCGCCGGGGGTCGAGCAGCCTCCTGAAACTCTCCTGCAATTAACATTTAACGATTATGCAGAAAAGCCCGAGGCAAGCAGCTGTCTCCACTTCTGCAGGAGAGGCCCGAGGGCAACAGGACATGAAGACAAACTATTTAGAGCCCCCACATCAGCTTAACTTTCCTCCTCCAGTGCCCCGCAGACTCCTCACTTGTTCTAGCAAGACAGAAAAGGTGCAAATGTCACCTTGGCACAATGGCAGCATTTTTTTTGTAAGAAAAATCATCCAGCTAGTGGTTTTATCTAAAAATGGCTCCTGATGCTAAGGAGCTTCCCTATGCTCAGGGCAAGGGCTGCTGCTGTCAGCCAGGAGGAACCAGCAGCAGCATCCCTGGTTAAAGGATCACTCACTGACAAGGTGGGTGAGGAAGAGGCAGGGGCACATTTCTGTCTGTGCCTCAGCGCTGGTATTGCTTTAAAACAAACCTAAAATTAAAAAAAAACATTCAGATGTAACCTTAAAAATGTAAACTAGTAAAACATTAAGCTGTAAAATCAACATGAGTCAGTGGCTGAAGTAATGAACAAAGGGGCAGAGTTCAAGCAACTGCAGATACATAAGCAAAATTCCTCTCTTCCCCAATTTAAAAAGTAAATATTTACTGTAAATCTGTGTAATACACCGTGGCTTTAAAACACTCCTTTGGGCAGAACTCCTGACCTCCACCCTGGAGCACTGATGAGATCTGCTAGTCATTGTGTAGGATTCAAGGCCAAGTCTAACAAGAAGAGTAGTCTTAACATTGCTCCAAGCCTTAGTCACAGAAATACAGTAATTATTGTGGCAGTTAATTAAAATAGGCTCTTTCCTATTAATGTAACATTTGCCTTTACGTTTTAAACAGTCCAATTTTCAATTTAATACACTATTCAATATTTATCCCTGTGCCTTTGAGGCATCCCAAAAGCTGCTGGGTTTTGGAAGGCTTGTAAAGGTGAAAGAATTTAAGATCTGGACCCACTGAGGTGCACAGCTTGGTTCCTGGTCAAGTCAATGAGCAACAGCACCCCCTGATCTGTGTAGTAAGGGTTGTCACTCAAAATATGTATTTTAAGACTGAAGGCTCTATTGTAAACATTTAATAATATCTAGGAATATTAAGTGCTGGTATAATACCCCTGAATTAAATGTGACCTGAACAGAGACAGACATGACCAACATGGTACAATCCCACCAACCCCAGATGTTGCTGTAGCTTTTAAAACAATAGGAAATGCTTGTTTGACAAAGCCTGCAGTTTGAGGCACTGAGGTCTTGCTAATGCTTACAGCAGAGCCTTCCTGTATCAGACACTCGGTCTTTCAATGTGTATTTCCAGTATTTTCCATGACAGTGCTGACTGCACAAATGCTGGATGCTGCTGCTCACTGACTTAACCCAGAACACCCACACAGTTGCTCTGTTTGCCCTCAGAGTTACGAAGAAGTTCTAGAGAAAGCTCTTTGTTCCCAGTTCTCTGTTCCCAAGCACGGATTGCAAGTATCCCGGTTCTGAAGTGGTGGAAGACCCTGTGCGAACGACCCCCGGGTCCAAAGGCACATCCAGGGTGGGTTACAAGAGCACCCAGCTCTCGGGACTTTGCCTTATGGCAGCATGAGGGATTTTGCCAGTCTCGTCCAGAACCATTTTTTGGTGCAAGGGTTGGTGTAATCACAGATCGTGATGAACCGTAGGATACTCGGAAACTCGTTCTTCATGGATTTGTACTTGACTGGGATCAGCCGTTTGCTACGAGCCCCTGGAAGACAAGTCACACAGGTTACACAAAGCCACAGTCGGACCCAAATCCATTTCCTCCCCACCACAGCACACACATCACCAGATCAGGTTTGCTCCCGATTATACTGATTTGCTCTCATTATACTGCAACCAGCTGTCACCCTGGAGAGCAAGCATTCCTGGGGCTGCCAGGAATCCCCCTGCTAACATGAACTGCTGGCTTGGAGGCACCATGAGATGAGAACCTCTCCCCCATGCCTGCTGCTGCTTAAAAGGAGCAGGTCTTGTACAGAGGAACTCCTCCCCTTGTAGTTCTCCACAGGGACTCCTGCCATCACCTGCACTGTGCTGCTCAGTGCAACTGATGTCACTGAGACCTGGATGAGGCAAATAACCAGGATTTCATAACTGCAGCTGGAGTAATCCCCAGAGCTCCCCGAACCTGCCACCAAACCCTTCTGTGCACTAGTTACCCCTCACACAAACAGGTGAATCTGTGAGTTCCCCAGGCCTGTATTTACACACATTTCCACTGGCAGAGTCATTCCATACAGACGGAACTTCTCCTGTTCTAATGGAAAGTGTGATGCCCACAGGGAACTGGTGAAGAACTAAAAGGACTTTGCTACAAATCTTGATGACTGGGGGCTGGTGCAACGTGCTGGGGGCGTTCAGTGGATTAACTGCCATCATATGAAATTGTTGTGCCAAGAAAGGTGCAGCCAGTTCCCAGCTCTGCCACTGGCTTCCAGTCTAACCCCTGGCATGTCATTTATAATACCATGTCAGATGCCTTATCTAGAAAAGAGATTTTAGGTGCAGACACTCCTCCTGATATTAGATATCCTCCATATTATTAGGCTGGGCTGCACTTACTCCCCAGCAACATAAACAAGTGTAGAATAACTAGTGGTTAGAGAAGGGCAATCAGAACAAACCTGACAGAGGTACACTGGTGGCTTTTCAGTTCAGAACAAAATATATAAAAATTTTTCCAACCTAAATTGAACATTCATTCCATATTTTATTTAACCTATCCACAAAGATCTCTACAAAAATCATAGAATCATGGTTTGGGCAGAAGGGAGCTTAAAGATCACCTAGTTCCACCCCCCTGCCATGGGCAGGGACACCTTCCACTAGACCAGGTTGCTCAGAGCCCCATCCAGCCTGGCCTTGAAATCTGCATGTCCATTACCTGACACCCCATTTCCAGCATTTACTCACACCCTAAATTTACTGTAATACTTTTCTCTTTAGTAGCGAATTTCCCTGTACGGATCTCAAAGCCCTTCACAAGCCTGACGTGCAGCTCTGACATCTCTGGAGCAGGCAGCATTATCCCACTGACAGCTGGAGCACTGCAGCACAGGCAGCTCCTGCCTCACAGTCACGTGGAAGGTCAACAGCAGGGCAAGGGACCGAGCCCAGGTCCCTGCCTGCACAACCAGATTATGAAGCTGGTTAATTCTAATGGTACAGAGCCCACTGACCTCAGATGCTTCCCATGTCACTGCACTGAAAATAACAATGTGCAACTGTAAACGGGAGTATTTGTGAGATCTTACCTGGGGAAAGACTAAGAGCAAATTTGGTCTGGAAATCACATTCATCGCTTTCCAGGTAATCATCTGAAACGACAACCACCATCCTCCGACACCTGCAGATGAAGAGTCAGGGGGGAAAAAAGATAAAAATGTCAAAGGAGATGGTTCTCATTCTCAGGAATAGAAGCACATACTGCTCTGAATTGCTCTGGTGGAGAAGGACCGGACAGCTGTGTTCCAGCAGGAATTATCTGCAGAGCAGGAACGACTGCAGATTTTACACACAAAAACCTGATTAAAGATAACACTCATATACCAAAAAATGAGGAAACAGCAAAGTCCAGATTGCCTCTGCAACCTTTGTGTGACCCTCTGCCTATATATGACAAATAAGGCCAAGAAAAGTGATCAAACATAAGCAGCATCACAAAGCAGCACCTCCCATGTGAACACAATGAATCCACATGTTGGGGAATGCTCGAGTCTTAAGCCAAGAGCATCAAACAAACCCCATAAAGACATTCTTGGGGATTTTTGCTGTTTCACTGGCACCACACCACAGACATCAGGGTAAACTGACTGTAATGTCCCATGACACTCAGCTGGCCCCAACAGCCACGGCTCACTTACCTCCTCTCTATAAGTTCTCCGCTGATGGACCACACACAGGCTCCTGGCAAGACATCCCGGTCAAATACACACAGCTTCAGTTTGAACTCTGTTTGCTCCAGCTCCCTGATCATCTCCTGGACAAACTGCAGGTCTTTCTGACAGTAGCAGATGAAGGCATCAAATATTTCTGTTCCGCTCCCTGGAACCGTTAAAAATGTAGCTGTCATCTCCTACTGGAAATGAAGTTCACTCCTCTAGTGAGCTTTCATGAGCTCCCACAGACTTTGACTCGGAATCAGGAGCTCTGACAGACAAGCTCTGGCCAAATTTGTGAAGGAAATTTAATGTTTTATTAGACCAGCTGCCCTTCAGCCCAGACTCCTGTCCCTAACAGGGCTGGCAGGAGGTAACACACATCTGTGCCTCGACTGCTTTCACCAGCCAGGCTGTTCACATACACCCACATCAGCTGGCAGTGCTCAGGGAAGGGGAGCTGAGATGCAGACAGGCAAAATCTGTGGAGGCAATGACATCCAGCCACAGGGAGTCAAGGGGAGAGAGTCTGCGAAGAGCTGGAGGGAGCAGAGTACCCCAGAGGATGCAACTCAGAGCCCCAGTGCTCTGGGATTTCACTGGGAGTTAACACATCTAAAATATCCTCGTGGCTCCAGATTCTCATTCTCCAGTTCAGCTCACAGAGATTCAAACTTCCCCACCAAAACCCTCCTGCAGGCCCTTCATCCAGCTATGTCCTGCCACACGCTGTCCATGGAGCTACAGGGTCAACCTTGAAATCTGGAACCTGCCACTTTCATGGCTAAGATGTCAGACCTGGGTACCTGAAGTCGTATCCTAGGCAAATGGGCCTGTTTTCCAATTACACTAATGGCTGGCAGCTCTTGTTTATTTAGCAGTTATCCAAATATTAAACTGCTGCATTTTAAGGGCAATGTCTCTCATAATTAAGCGCCTTAATACTGCTGGATAGCTTCCCACTTCTTTTTTTTTTTCCATATCAATGTCACAACAGATATTTTCAATTTTTTATGCCAGTTAAAGCCTACCACAGTGAAAAAATAGGTCAGAGACTCTAAAAGCTGCTGAGGAAAGTATCAACCCAGCAGGCAGATCCAGCCCAAGACACATCCAGTGAAGCAGAAGGGGAATGTCTGCCAGGTCAGTCGAACCGAGGGTGCTGCTGGAGGGGCACGGCGCTAACCTGGGGGTCACATCAGCCAAAGCTGCGGGGTACAAACACCAGCATAGGGGTCTGTGGACATTTGGGGAGGGTCAGTGATGTCCCCACCCCAAAGGGGGTCAGGCTGGCCGGCACACACACGTGTGCACACACGTGGTTGCACACGCGGGGCTGCACGTGGTGGCACACGCGTGGGGCTGCCCAGGCAGAGCTGCACAGAAACACACACACACACAGAGAACTGTTTCCTCTCTCTGCCCACTTCACACCCAGCCCTACTTCAAACCCGCTTCCTTTTCACCCAAGGTGGTTCCACCTGCCAAAGGCAGAGCAGGGAAATCAGCTCTGACGTTCCTGCCCCTGGACTCCAACCCCCTGAGCTTTCAGCTGCTGCTCTGCGCCAGGCTGGGCTAAGGGACGTGTTTCTGAGCAGTCTCCTCCCTATATGTGTCCAGTGGCTCTGTGCCAGCCTGTTCCTGGGCATGGCATTCCCCAGGGTTGCTTTTCCTCTCTGGTCTAGGAAACAGGAAAAATGAAAATGCCCCGTGACTACCAGGCAAAGCATTCCAGCCTAGGTTATTAAAAGTCATGGGAGGAATGAAAGCAAACAGGTTTTCTGCACTTCTCAAGGGGACCTGCTGCAGCTGAAGGCCATTCCAACATGAGACAAGAGGCCTTGCAGCAATGGAACCACGGGCACTTACCGTAGGGATCGTCCCTGATGGTGATGCCCATCAGTTCCGAGGTCTTTGGCACGCTGCTGTCTACTGCTGGCACTTGGAGAGGCTGGTTGGCCTGTTCCTGCTTCCTCTGCAAGTACTTCCTACAGTCCTCCTCTGCAAAAACACACAACCAAGGCAAGAGGCTCCAGTGATGTGGGTTTACACTGCTGGTGTTCCTTAAAACAGGAATAGCTATTTCATGGATCAGGGATACTAGAGGGAAACCCCCTCTCTGTTTTTTTGGTACGTAGAATTTCTCTTACCCCTTTCTGAACCTCTTGACGATGCCTCCACTACTTCCTCTAGCAATTAATTCCCGAAGTTGACTCTTGCTTTTTAAAGAAATACTTCCTTTTACTTATTTTAAAACGATCTCCTCCTATTACCCTTGGTTCTAGTGTATCCCAGCACACCTTTAACAGCAGGCATCAGGCACAGAGCAGCTCCCAACTCTGCTGCCTGCTCTCACTGTTCTGCATTTTGGAGAATGTAAAAATCACAAAACAGTTGGGGAGGATTCTCAATTAAAAGTCTCCACAGTGTCAATGTCTTCTCCCAAATAAAAGACCACAGAACAAGAGGACATGGTCTCAAGTTGTGCCAGGGGTGGTTTAGACTGGATATTAGGGAAAAATTCTTCACTGAAAGGGTGGTCAGGCACTGAAACAGGCTGCCCAGGGAAGTGGTGGAATTGCCATCCCTGGAGGTATTTAAAAGACATGCAGATGTGGCACGTGGGGACATGGTTTAGAGGTGGCCTTGGCAGTGCTGGGTTAATGGTGGGACTCAATCATCTTGGAGGTCTTTTCCAACCTTAGCAACTCCCTGCAGACACACATGAGCTGATTCACACCCCTGGCCTTTGCAGCCAGGACAACTGCAGGTGACAGTGAGTATCTACACTCACCACACACAGGAGGACACTAAAATTTTAAGGAAACCCTAAAACAGTTTTTGTGTTGAGCAACACCTACAGGGGATCCTCTTACCCAGGGCAGAGTGGGTGTGTACCCCACTCTGGGGTAACTGAAGGGCAAAGTCTTGTCACAGTCCCTGCTGTGACCTTCCCAATCAGGACAGTGATGGACACAGATCTACTATGAACAGACCTGGTTTAAAAATAAATTATAAATCTAAATGTTAAATCTTTGGAGAGGCAAAAAGAAACCCCGCAGCCTCTTCTACTCTGCAATTACAGAAGAACTGAAAGCAAAAGGAGATTTGAAACCAGGAATTAAGAAAAAGATAAAACTCCCTAGAGCCTTTGCCTTTGCTTAAGATTAAAACAAAAAGCTCAATAAGTATTAATCAGGAAACTCCTGATCACTCAGAGGGTTTGGCTGGCACATCTGCAGAGCTCATGTGCAACAGCAGAGTAGAGAATCCCTGATTAGCATCAGTGGCTCTGCAGGAGGCCCATCCTGAGGTTCCATCCCCTGCTTCTGTCCCAGCTTTGCATCTCGTGACTGGATTATCTCCAACCTAATAAGGCTCAGATCTGATCAAGGCTTTTCCTGAGGCTGAGGCATTCCCAATCTGCCTTTCTCCCCCCCCCCCTGCCTCCCCAGTCCTGCAGAGGGAAGAACCAGCCACAATTCTTACCAGCCAGAAGGTTCAGATTTCAGGTCTTCCCTCACTAAACTCAAACTCAGGCCCCACCTCTGCCAGCTGCCTGAGGTGTGTCAGGTAAGTCAGTGTCTTTGAAATCATGACTGAAGCCACTTTGAATTTGCCAATGGGTTCAGCAGTCATGGGTTTATTATCAGTGCAAACTGGGGGCACCAATGGCATTACAGCTACCAAGAGGTCCCATGAGGGACAAAAGGCATTCACTGATTTGGGATGGATCAGTTCCCCAGCTGGAAACAGCACCTGACTGTACAGATCAACGAGAATGAACAACATCAGGGATGACTTTGGGACTGTAAAAATAAGGGATGCTAAACAACAAAACCAAGTAGCAAGAAATAGCTCCAAGCTAAGCTGTCCCACTCTACCCCATACCTAACCAGGCTTTACATTCCTTGAACAGTCAAAGAAAAGCCTGGGGTATTGGAAAGAAAGAATAAAAGCATGAAACCCAAGGAGCAAAATGAATAGCATCATGAGAAGATGGAGAAAACAGAAAACTGTCAGTCAGGAAAGCAGCACTTTTATAACAGGCCAGGGCAGAAACAAAAATCACAGAGTTTCGGCAGGAAGGAGCACAAACCTATCAAAGCAAAGAGCTTCAGGCGCCTAAAGGTGATTGTACAGCAGAATAAGCTGCTGAGGAAGATCACAGTTAGGGCAGAGCTGCTGGGACACTGATGTCTTCTTATCCTGAGCTGGACCCCACTGCAGGAGTCCCAACTGTGCACACAAAGATGCCCCTGGCATCAGGAAATGCCGTGCACAAGAGTGCATGAAACCATTCATTTCCTTTCCTCTTATAAGTAAAATACCTCCAACTTCTGCAAGAGCTCTGAGCACCAGCACAAGGTCACTGCAGCCCTCAGCCAAAAATAACAGCAGAGAGAAACAGCCAGTTGGTCAAGCTGAGGGTCCATCCGCCTCAAGCACCATCTTATCTCAAACACTGCACAAAACCAGATATCTAGGGGGGAACATAAGAATAAAATAAGCTTACAGAGATATCTCCCTAAAATAATTTATCTTTTATGTATAATCTACAATCTATTTATTATAATCTATCTTGTGGATGATTTAGAGGTAAGGAATTTCCTGAGCCAGAGGCAGTATTTTTTTGTTGAACAGCCCTTAGTGGGTCTTTTTTCCAATAATTTATCTGTCTCCTCTTATCAGTGTGACCTAACCCTGGGCAAAACTTGTGACTTTCCTGCATCCCAGGTTCCTCTCACTCCTTCTGTATTCCAGCTCTGACAAAGCCCATCCACCACAATTCCTTCCAGTGGGCCAAATCCTGAGCTGAGGGCCAAAACCAGCCTGGGTGATCCCAACACTTTTGTGAAGCCCCAGCTCTCTTGCACAGCTGGAAGCCTCCCCTAATTTGTTAGGAAACTCTGATCAGCGCATCACAAAGCACAGTGATGCTTCTGTCTTTCCCCAAACCTGGTCTTCAGACTGTGTTCTTAAGCAGGAAGAACCACAGGAGCAAAGGGAAGTCCTCCAACACTTCTTGGTCGGGCTCTCTACAGTGATGGATTTCTACATCTTCCTTTATCTCCGTGAGTAACAGGAAGTGAGATTTATTACTTCCTCATCGCTAATCCAGTAAGTTCTATTGTACAACACAGGACTTCAACGGTGTCTCTGGCTTTGGAAATCCTCTGGCAAAAAAATTCTCCTTCTGATGACAGCTGGCTTCCCTCCAAATTTCTCTGATCGCAAAGAGTACGAAGAGCCTATAAAGAAAAGGTTACCAAAACACCACAAGGGCCTTATACTTCTCACTGACCTGCCCCCATTTCTTCAGTTTGCATTAGAACTTTTTCCCCATGACCTTATCTACATCCCTCATCTCCCCCAGCAAATATCTTCCTCTCACACTATATCCACACATTATAATTTTCACACTGTCTGACGTCAGTGCAAGCTGTCTCCTGGCTGACCTGGGCCAGAGCATCCTCTGACACACTGAAACTTTATTACTGAAGGTTTGGGGCTTCAGGTCACTTTGCACTTCTCTCCTGGAAGCTACATGAGGCTACTGTGAAAGTTTGGGTTGGAAGGGGCCTTAAAGATCACCTCACTCCAAGCCCTCTGCTGTGGGCAGGGACACATTTCACAATCCCAGGTTGCTCAGAGCCTCATCCAATGTGGCCTTGAACACTTCCAGGGATGGGGCATCACAGCTTCTCTGGACAACCTGTGCCAGGGCCTCACCATCCACAGGGAAGAATTCCTAATATCGAATCTAATATCTAATCTAAATCTCTCCTCTTTTAGTTTAAAACCATTCCCCTTTATCCTATCACTATCCACCCATGCAGAAAGTCCCTCCCTCCTCCTTTTTTATAAGCCCCCTTTAGGCACTGGAAGGGACTCTAAGGTCTCCCTGCAGCCTTCTCTTCTCCGGGCTGAATATCCCCAGCTCTCCCAGCCTGTCTCCACAGCCGAGGTGCTCCAGCCCTCGGAGCATCCCTGCGGCCCTCGTGAAAACACCGAGCACGTCACTCCACAGACTGGCAAGGGCTTTTCTTTTAAAACTGCGTGAATTGAGTGACATTTGTTTCTTAACATCACCTCCCCGGACAGAGCAGCAAAGACCGACAGGAGCAGCGAAGACCGACAGGAGCAGCATCCCCCCCCTCGGAGGCATCGCGGAAGCAGCCCCGGGGGCAGGCTCGGTCCCACTGCCGCACCAGCGCCGGGATTCCCGGGGCAGTCCCGGGCTGTCCCGCTCTCCCCGTCCCCTCCCCGGCGCTCTCCCGTCCCGGGCTCCTCACCCACGCTGCCGGACAGGTCTGTCAGCACATCGTCGCGACCCAAGCGCCGCAGCACATCCAGGAGCTGCCCCACGGTGGCACCGCCGGGGCAGCGCCCCGGCCACTCCTCCAGCAGCGCGGCCGTGGGGTCGGGCAGCCCCTCCAGCCGCCGGATCTCCAGGAAGCTGCATCCCAGCGCCTCCGCCAGCGCCGTCCAGTCTGCGGCCGCGGCCGCCCGCGGGTTGAGGTAGAGCCCGAGGCGGCGGCGGACGCCGTAGTTGAGCGCTACCAAGGGCACGGCGTGCAGGTCCGGGCTGGAATCGGGGCTGGAGCCCGGCCCGGGCTCCGCCGGGGCCTTGGCCATGGCCGTGCCGCTCCCCGAACTTCCCCTTCCCGGCACTTTCGCTTCCCGGCTCGCCCCGCCTCCCTCCGCCCGCCCCCGCCGGGCTCTGCGCGGCCCGCACCGGCACCTCGGCCCCGGGGAGCCCACACTCCCGGTCCTGCGTCCAGTTCAGTTCGGGAAGGACAGGGAGGTGCTGGAGCAGGGCCGGAGAAGCGCATCGAAGCCGGGGAAGGGTGGTTGGGGAAGCTGCACAGTGGGAAAAGACCTGGGAGTGCTGGTTGACAGTAATTGAACAAGAGCCAGATGTGCCCAGCTGGCCAAGAAGGCTACTGGAATCCATTGGCTTGTATCAGGAGTATGTGGCCAGCAGGACCAGGGAAGAGATTCTTCCCCTGTACTCGGCACTGATGAGGCACCTCCAGTCCTGTGTGCAGTTCTGGGCCCCTCACAAGAAGAAAGACATTGAGGTGCTGGAGCAAGTCCAGAAAAGGGCAAGGAGCTCATAGAGGGTCTGGAGCACAAGTCTGATGAGGAGCAGCTGAGGGAGGTGGGCATGTTTAGCCTGGATAAAAGGAGGCTCAGGGGAGACCTTCTCGCTCTCTACAACTCCCTGACAGGAGGTTGTAGCCAGGTGAGGGTCGGGCTTTTCTCCCAGGGAAATAGTGACAGCACAAGAGGACATGGTCTTAAGATGCGCTAGGGGAGGTTTAGGTTGGACATTAGGGAAGAGTTTCTTCACAGAAAAAGTGATTAGACATTGGAATGGTCTGTTTTCAAGAGGAACACACTGATTCTCCAAAGCATTGCAGGAAACACAGTAAAAGAACATCCTCTGTCTGTGGATCTCTGTGGAAATGAGGAAAGTAAAATATTCCGTTAGCAAAACTTTTAATTGCACAACAATTTGCTGTTTTAAAGCTTAAAACCATGAAAAGTTAGCATAAGAAAGTTCAGTTCTGACTGAAAAGATGCCACATAAACAATCATCTCCAGCTTGTAAGAATACCCACATCCAGAGGGTGTCCCAGGCGACACTGGGCAGGAGATTCCGAGTTACTTTACCATGGCCAGACCCGTATCAGTGGTTGTTCATGGACATTAACCATTATCCAGGCATCCTGAGCAGCGAAACCTCCGGCTGAGTGCTCCTCCAGCCTTCAGCAAGCATCTTTCTTGCGAGAGAAGTAAAAGTCTATCCCTCTGTCCTTGTGCTGTGCTGGTGCAGGTCCCCTCCTGCCCCTGGGATGGGGACTCGCTCCCTGTGGCAAATGAAACGTGAACAGTGAGAGATTTACTGATGTTTCAGAGTGAATCTGGTCCCAAAGCAGTGCTGAAATGCAGGAAAATGTGGACAGGGAACTTCTGTTCCCCAGGTCCACTAAAAAGGCAGAAAGGCCCAACAGGCACAGCTCTAGGCTTGGATTTAGGAAACCAGGGTTTCTGGTAAGGTGAGCCGGAAAAGTTGATGAAAATGGAACTCTTGCCTGGCAGAGGAGCTTTTTGGCTTCAAGTCACTGCCTCAAACCAGTGTCTCACCAAGGAGCTACTTCATAGAGTCCCTTCTCTGATCCCAGAAGGTTAGTAAACCAGGCCCTCCAACAGCATGGCCGAAGCAAAAGGCTTTGCTTCCACAAAGCTTTCCACTCATGGCAAAGGAATCTGGCCTGAAAAATTTGGTACTGCACCTTGGGATTAAAAGCTGAAATGGAGACATGCGTCATTCTCCATTGAACACAGTCTGACACCTAAATTTGAGCCTCCACAAAGTATCCTCACCTGGGAGGAGGCAGGGATTAAGAAGAGGGGGAAGGCAAAATGCTGAAAACTCGTTGAAATACACAAGAATTTGTTACGTCCATTTCCTTCCACGCCCAACTCCTCCAAGAGCAGCAGCCCAGGCAATACAAGGCAGACAAGCCTTGACACGCTGCAGGAATCAGAATCTCAATCTGTCCCTGTTCTAAAGGGGAGATACACCCAAAAAGCCAAGTGCAAGGGCCAGTCCCCATAGTTACGGGTCTTCTGGCTTCAGTTTGGATTCACTCAAGCATGGCAGGAAGGTGGTTGTTTTTCCACCTCCTGAGCACAGAGGACAGTGAGTTGGCTCCCTTCTGTCCATCTGCATCAGGGGGTGGTCAGGCCATGGAGGCCTTGGAGATTCCCTGTCCCTCCCTGCTGGCCAGTGGGGCTGCCAGGAAGGATACTTTGAGGGACATGCTCTGGCTAAGCCCTGCTGACTATACGAGGCTGATGGGACAGAGAAGCAGCTAAAAATTTACACTTCAGCAGGTAGGACAGACAGAGCTAAATAACCCTGGCTGCAGAGTCCCTGTGCAGAGCTGGACCACTGCTGGGGGGTAACATGACTTTGCATTAAGGATGTTTTTTCCCTTTATACCTGAGAGAGAAGAGCAGAGCTCACAGACATTCCCACAGACACAGAGCAGCCCCCCCGGAGCCCTCCCACCCCATCCCAACCTTCCCAGTACTCACGGGCCTCTGGCCGATGTGTGGGCTCCACTCTGGGGCTGTCACAACTGGCCATGGGTAGGTCTGGCCTAGAGTTACCCCTGCCTGGGAGAGAGCAGCGCTGTTCAGTGCCCAAGGGCTGTGGATATCTGCTCCCTTTATGCCCTGTAGCTCTGGGACCCACAGCCGGACGTAATCCCCCTGCAAACAGAACCAACGGGACAGGATCCATTCAGTAACAACCTCCAAGGACTTCCCGGCGAGGGTTTCTCAACAGGCAGGAGAGAAGCTGGATTTCCAGGTAGAGAAGCTGGTGTAGTACAGCATCAGTTACCTCTGACAAGACTTAGCCCCTCCTGCATTAGTGCCTAAAGAGAGACTTGGATGCTGGACTTCTCCCAGGCTCACTCTGCCAGCAGAGGAGGGAGACAGAGGTGCATTTTTGGTACTGTTCACCTGCCCTGTTTAGGACATCCTGTGATGAAGTCACTCCCAAGAAGTGACTGAAGGAAATTAGGATGACTAGCTCAGCTAGCACACTCTCCTATTAACTCTACTTCTGTATCCCTTCATAGGACTGATTTCTGATTTCTTGTCAGATCCTGCCAGCTACAGTGCTGACAGGCAATAGTACAGCCTGCCAAGAAGCTAAGGAATAGTGTGGGAACAGGTAATCCAGTATGTGACCAATTTATCTGCTCCCACCACTCAGAGAGTCAGAGGAGTCACAGGTTTAATCTACTCTCCAGCACCTCCCAAGGAGCAGCTCTGTCTCTCTGGTCACTCCTGACTTCTCAGAGCTGTTCTGTGCTCAAGGAAACATCTATGTGAAGCACTGATGGGTTGTGGCTGTTGCCCAGAAGAAATAGTGATGAAACACTGAACGCACAGACCAGGGCAGGGAAGGCGTGTGAAGCACCAGCCTCCCTGGGGACAGCAGCAGATTGTCAGCGTCACATCTTCCTGTGCACAACGAGGAACCTGCCTGGCCATTGGCAAGGAGACACAAGAACTGCTTTTGCAGCAGTAGCCACCCAGCAGATTGATCTCCTCTGCTCCCTGAAAACACCTATCCGTCACTGCGCTGCTCATTCTAAAACAGCCAAACAAGACTTACATTCCCATCGTAATCCAGGCCTTGTTTAATCACGTTAAACTTCCTGTTGTCCCGTGGGTCGTTGCCAACGCCAGCGCTGTATAACCAGTTGCCATAATTGCTACAAACATCGTAATCCACCTTGGGAACAGAGGGAGAAAACAGTAAGAAGAGCTGGGCTGGCCCTCAGTGAGTCTTCTCTCCCCGTCCACCCCTTAGCTCAAGGGAAACATTCCTTGAATGACAATCCCTCTGGGGTGCTCGGAGTCCTCCCAAGTTGCAGGTACAGACATCTGGCTGCTTTTTACATCTGGGATCAGCTTTCCAGGTCACTTCACTTCATGGCCCTTAAGTCAGTGAGATCTATAGAAGTCTAACCAAAATCTCTTTCTCAATTTCCTTTTTTCAAAGAAAATCCTTCTCTTTCTGCCATCATCTGGCAGGCTTCACAACAACAACCCCTAGATTTTGTGTGCTTATATTCCGAAACAGCAGTAGCCCAGAACACTTCAAATATGAGAGAAAATCCTTCCTGACCAGTTACCCAGACACCACAGACTGACAGAATCATGACAGAGTATATAAAGATGCAAACACTGCAGTTTACTCCCAGTTTTCTCTTGTCAAGTTATTCCTCATCTAAGCAAATAAAAAAGCTCTCAAGGGTGCTTATGTAAAATGAAACAAGGCTTCTGGAATGGGCACAAATGAGAGCAGAACACAGCCCAGTCCAAGGGCTCTTCAGCTGGGCAGCATGGCTTAAATCCAACACCAGGAGCTTTCCAGTTGTAGGTCAATTCAAACCC
Organism: Lophotriccus pileatus; assembly: GCA_035583135.1. Classification (NCBI taxonomy): domain Eukaryota; kingdom Metazoa; phylum Chordata; class Aves; order Passeriformes; family Tyrannidae; genus Lophotriccus; species Lophotriccus pileatus. The sequence continues at coordinate 3,659,601 of JAWWES010000081.1, read as the reverse complement.
AGCTCAGGAGGGGAGTGGAAGTGATAGCAAGGAGGGTGTGGGATCTCTGAGCATTCCTAGGAGGGGTGTCTGTGGTGCAAAAGCAGCAGCTATGGCAAAAAGAGCTGGCTCAGTGCTGTTCTCCCTTTACTGCAGTCACAGCAACAACCAGTGCACACAGGGATTTTTCCCAAAATCCCAGTCGCTCCTCAAAGTGCTCAATGCACCTGGATGGCAGAAGGCACAGGAAATGGGCTCTGCCAAATTCCCCTTTCTCTGCACAGTCCCTGAGTGCCGGGGTCAGGGTGATCAGCAGCCAGCCCTGCTCCCTGTGCTCCAGGCTTCCCCTTCCCAGCAGAACTTCCTCCAGCCCCTGAGATGAAGGGAAGAAAGATGCCATGGGAGGCCTGATTGTGTGATTAACATGCAGGAAAGCCTGGGTGGGAGGCAAGGGCAAATCCAAGGGGGACTGGAGGAGGCAGGCTCATTTCCCCCTCAGCCTTGCCTCTTCCTGGCATTCTCTTCTGTTTGTTTCTCTGCCTTTCCTTGGGGCCTGACCCTGGGAATGAAATCAGTGAAGTCAGAGCTGAGATATTCTCTGTCCAGGACACCAGAGGTCTCTGGCCTTTCCCCTGGCTCCAGTGGGTTGCAGAGACCTTGTGCCTGGGTCTCCCTGCCCGTCTGGTGTGGATGGCACACACAAACACTTGGTGGGCCTTTGCTGGCAGTAGCAGGGATGAAACAGGCATTGCTTTCCCTTTGTAGAGGCAAGTGAGACCAGTTTCAGCTCCATACTGGCCTCTACCCTACTACCTATGTCTCCCCCACCAAGGTGATGTGTCCTGTAGGGTGCTCTGGGAATGTCACCAGGTTACAGTAGCAGAGCTGTCTGACACACGGTGAAAGGATGGGACAGAAGGGCACAAGGATCAGCCTGTGCCACACCAGCCTACAGTGGCCATCAGCACCTGGGGCTTCCAGAGATGAAAGGGCCAGTGCAGAGTGCTAAATCCTGCTTCCAGCAAAGCTGGTAACATCCATGTCTATAGGAATAAATGTAGGTAACACAGGGAACATCTTCCTAGTGTGAGACCTTCCAGGTCTTCCTCACTTATGGAATAGGACCTAGAAGGCTCTTGCTCTCATGTGGAAAAGCATGGAGCTACCAAAACCCCTTCTGGAGGATCCTGAAGTCATGCACAGTGTTTTTGTGCAAGCCCACTTGCTGCTCACAGCACTGGCATGGGAAGAGCATCCAGATCTTCCTCCTGAAGCCAAAGCCATGTCAGAGCCCAGCTCCAAGGAAGCTTGAAAAAAAATTACATTCACAAAAAGAAAGCTCTTTTAATTGCAGATAATGGCAAGGCAACAGGGCTTTCTGTGTCCCTCCAGCACTCCTAGTGAGCAGAGTTCCTTGGCCACCAGCAGCCTCTTGTATCCCACACACAAGATCTTTAATATGAGGCTGACGTGAGTATTTGGCCTTTTTCAGTCAGTACCAGAAGGATCTGTGGGGACTGGGGTCAGAGAAGTGACCCAGCCATTTAACTGAGCTTGCACAGCTGCTGATTGATATATGAGACAGGAACTGGTGCTCCAGTTGGCAGTAACTCACCAGAATAAAGAAGGATGCCTCCAGCCAGGGTGGAGCTCTCTGGAAGCTGGTCCAGCTATTGTCCATACTTGCCTGTTCTTGACTAGATGGCTTCCCTGTCCACAGCAATCAATGCAAAGATGCTGTGCCAGCACACATTTCTTTTTATGTTCTATTTCTGGGCTGCCCTCCTCCCCAGCCTCTGGGGTGGCCCAACCAGAGCATTGTTAACATAATTTATGTTTGAAAGTTTTCTCGAGTGTGACAGATCTCTGGCTAAAACCCTGCGTGGAGGATCAAAACTGTTACTGCAAACTTCCCAGCTACATCTTGGGTGATGGCAGCTTCAGTGTGGCAACATTCCCTTTACTCATGTGAGCTTTGGGAAGTTCATACCCTGCAAGCAGCACATACATGGACTTAGATCAGCCTGAAAAATCACTGATCGCCTCCTGTATCCTTCCTTGTTAGTCAGAGCTCTCCTCCTGCCTGCCATTCAGGGCAGGGAGCACGAACAGCTCCGGGCACACAAAGGGTTCAGCCTTACCAGCAGGTATTCAAACCATTCCGCCCCCATCCTCCAGTCCAGGCCCAGGTCCTTGGTGAGGAAGCTGGCGACGTTCTGCCGCCCTCTGTTCGACATGAAGCCCGTGGCGCTCAGCTCTCGCATGTTGGCATCCACGAAAGGAACCCCAGTTTTGCCCTCTGCAGAGACAAAATGCAGTGCTGGGACACGAGGACACTTTTGGGGCACTCCTAAACCAACCTGTGGCCCTGCATTCACAGCCCTCCGAGCAGGAAAGACGGTGCCAGTGCACAGGGGCAGGGTGGGATTTCAGTGAGGTTTAGCTGGAGTGCAACCATTAAGACCCACTGGAAATTAAATGGGTAATCATACTAAAGAATTGAGATAAGGAGAATTTTTGTCAAGAAAAAAAAAAAAAACCAAACCAAAAACCATGAAAAATCAAAAAAACAAGGCACAGAAAAATTTCAGGCTGAAAAAACAATCAGGTGGTGTATTGCAGGGAATTTTTTGGAGTAAAATATACAGACTACAGTGAGATGGGCCAAGAACAGAAAGATTCTTGACAGGTGACTAATAGACATATGTCCTGGACAAATCCCCAAGGGTTAGTACCTGAAAAGTAGAGAGTTTGTCTATTGTCAAGGAAAAGATTTACTCTGTCTGTGTGATTTATTGTATCCTGTGTGCAAATGCATACACGTGGCATTAACATGAGAAAAGATATATACGTGTGTATTTCACTGATTCTGATGCTTTAATCTGTTAATCTCTCTAAATTTTGAGATCCTATGCTTGCTTTTGATGTTACAATATAACAGCTAAAGGAAAGGCTATGGGATTACAAAAGATGTGGTTTCTTCTAAGTTTGTTTTAACCTTGTAACCAAAAACAAACACAAGAACCAAATGTCACAGGCATGGTAATCTAACATTGATAAGAAGGGCTGGTCAGCCTCTGTGTGACTAAACAGAAGGGACCAGCAGGTGACAAACACTTCCCCTTGGGCAGGAAAATCTAACTGCAGAACCTGGCCACTCGTGACACCCTGTGGGTCCTGCACACACCCTCGTGCACTGGTGGTGCCAGTTGAAATGACAGCTCCCCACAGAGACCCAGCCAGCATCAGGGCACGTGTGAAAACGCAGGCACGAGGAAACCAAAAGCACACCCAGCCAAACCTGCGGTTTCTACTGACCTTTCCAGCAGTCAAAGAGCTGAAGGTCCTTTTTCCAGGGGATCTCTTTGCTTTGAAGCCCTGTTGAGAAAAGTAATGAACTGCTGATGAAGAAATACTGACGCAGGCAGTTACTCACACAACAGCACCTTGGTTGACACAAGGCATCAGGGTAAAGCTCGTCCTCTCAGTGCCATTATAAAGAAACCTTCTGCAAAGGTTTAGAGACTACCCATTCCTCCTTCCAAGTGTTGCAAAGGGGTATCTTTTATATACAGAGGATGCTCAAGCCCTAACAGATTTTGATGATTTCTTTTGTTGATGTTTGCTCTTTTTATTTTTATTTTTTTAAATTAAAACCAATTCAGACTTCACAAGTAGAAGGAGATGGGCTCTGGCTCAAGACAGTATTTCCTTGTTCAGTTTTACTCCAGGACAGTGTTTGTGTGAAATCTGCTTCTGTAGCAGATACTAAACCCAGAATTACCTGGCAGAAGCCCCAGGCAACACTTTGCCCCTGCAGTGAGACTGCACCTTTCCTCTCCAAATACACACCTCTCAGTGAGAAAATCCTCCTGCCGTACTTCAGGGCCACGAACCGAAAGTAATCCCTCCACAGCAGTTCAAACAGGACCCTGAAACACACAAAGCCACGTCTGTATCTCACTGTGGGTCAGATGAAATGATCGAATTAGGATTTCGCTTCCACAGCACCCATCGTTAACACCGGGAGGTTTATCCACAATTTCATGGACCTTCCCATGACACCAGTTTTTTTCCAAGCCTACTTAACTGGCTTGCAGCTGGATGACTACAGGGAAAGCAAACTTCTCATGAATCACCTGGGAAGCTTTCCTTAGCTCGAGTGCAGGAGCAGAATTTCAGGAAAGGTGGTTTTCGTCCATCCCTGCTGGGATGCAATTCTCCAAAGAGCAGGGCGAGGGCCTGACTCAGCTTCACACTTCCTCATGAACAAATGTGTCAGCACATTCCTGAGAGCTTTGCCTTGATTTAAGCAATAACCTTTGTGAGGGACTTAAAGACACCTTTCAAAAGTGGCTTATAGTGCTCTAGCTCGTGAGATCAGGTGACAGGCCCACCTCAGCCTCTGAGACCTGCTTCAGCTCTCTGGCACACTGGAAACATTCTGCTCAGCTGATGTTCAGGCTGATAAGATCTTTCTGGAAAATCTCATTACAAAACCAGACACTGTCCAAATGCTAAAAACCGGTGTCATAATGCTGAGGTTCAGTGGGACCCTTGTGTGCAGCCACCACGACCTGTATTTTACTGTACCATTGTCTGGAGTGCCTGGGAGCTTGACAGATTCATTTTTATAATTACTAATCACTTTAAACTGCTAAAAGCACCACGGCACCCCAGCTGCCAGCAGGCTGGATATTAGATGGGAAAAACACGAGCATGTTCATTTCTTGAAATCTTTCCTCTCTTAATTGTTTTCTAAGAAAAAAACAACCCCAAACACACACTCGAAGAGTGTTGATATTTTATCTGTCATTTGAATTTTAATGAAATTGAGTGTTTTGGCCAGAATTGTTGGCAATGCTCTGCCCGTTCTTCCCCAACCACTGTGCTGTTTGACATGTTGCAAATCTAACAAACCAACATGAATATGCAGTTTTAGAGTTTGCACAGACTTTCTGGTTTGGGCTTTTTTTGCCATCCAGGTCTTGTGTTAGGCCAGGCTCTAACATGAACCTGCTTCTCCATGAGAGTGATTTGTACAAGTCACAAGATTTTGGGGTGAAACACTGCTCGTATCCTTGGCATGAGAAACCCTTTAGCTTCTATTTGTAAATCACTCTTCCTTCTCATCTAGCCCCAAATAACAATACAGAGACAGATGGTGCTGATTTACTGAGATCGTTTTTAAAAATCATAAACCACAATTTCCCAGCAATAATAATGACAACTGGCATTCATAATCTCTACTTGCAAAGTGCCTAAAGCCTCTGGATGTCAAAGGCAGACTAATAAATCCTGAAACAGAACTGCAGTGCAACCCAGAGGAACCAGACAGCAGGCACAGGAAAAACAAACATTAATTAAGGAGTTAACAAATCACTCTCCTGTGCGTGAGATGCTGGTTTCCTGCTCAGAGAAAACAACTCATGCTGATGGTGCAAGGACATACCAGTATGTACTCTGATTTGCTGTTCTCTCTCTTTCATACTTCTGGATCTGCTCATGGATGTATCGAGGTGAGATGCAGCCCAGAGCCAGCCTGAAAGCAGAGGAATTGTGTCCTGAATGCCATGCAGGACTCACAGCTCAGAGGGAGTGAAGGGGCAGTTCTGTGTTGAGTTGTCTAAAAGGTTTGGCTGGGTTTGCAGTTCTGCCCCAAACAGCTTTAATCAAGTTGTGCAACTTCTTTGCAACTCCTCAAGAGAGAGAATCCTCTTCCAAGAAACAACATCCTCCCCTTCCCAGCATGTGGCTGTTACAGGAGCCTCCAAGCTATGGAGGCAAATCATTTCACACAAGTCTGACAAGTTTTACCTGAATGATTTGATCAGCTGGTGATTTAATGCACCACTGACAAATCCAAAGTGGACCTCAAATGCCAACCTCTGCATCGCCTGTCCTACCTGTCCTTGTACTACAAACCTCCTTATTATATGCCAGGGCTCCTTTTCCTGCAGAACCTCAATGTCTTATTTGAGCAACCACAGAAGGCTTGCTGAAAATCTGAGGCCAGGCAGGTAACCCAGGGAATCAAACTCCACTGGGCTGCTCCTGTTTGTTCCAAATAAGTGCTGTGCAAGACAGGAAAGAGCTTTCACACTCCAACCCCATCACACAGGGGTTAAGGAACAACTTTGACCTTGATTTTCCTAGAAATGCATTTAACTGCCATTTCCACTATGGCTTGTGGAAACATTTGATGTTCTAATGAATTCTGGAAAACAGAAAGAGAGGGCCTGAAGAGTTTTTCCTTAATTGTTGACCAGTACTGACTCTTAGAAGTGGCCAGTATGAGGTGGGGACGACTGGCTGCAATCTGAGCCACTCTGATTTTGATTATCTGACAGCTAGGAACATTTTGGGGCAGGCAGATCTGGAATGTCTGCTCTGGGCAAATGTCCAGCTTGGAAAAACTCGAGTGGAGCCACAAATAAGCTTGCACAGCTTCAGTGGTCCTGGGATCCCGACTGAGATTCCGAAGTGCCACCAGATGGAGCCATCCACTGCAACCATCAAAGCACAAAGCTAGGTGAAAACAAGAACCCCTGACCTGTAACAGCCTCAGAAAACCATTTCACATTGCAATTCTGTCGGGACAACATTCCAGATGCTCTCAGCTTAGGCTGAACTGGGTTCTGCTGCTGCAGTTTCAGTCTGAAATTAACTCTGCCCCTTCCAGCACCAGAGACTAAACCACCTAACCAGGAGTCAACAGAGATCCTTTTGCAATAGGAATAATCAAAAGTATCTCTTCTCCCCACAGCAGAAGAGAATGGCAGTGAGGTGAGATGACTTGCCCCACAGTATTCAGGAAACCAGGACTGGATGGAGTTCTGCTACAACCCTCTCAGTGCATGGAAGCTGTACTGCTTCCCTGCCGGCTCCCAACCACCCCTCACACTGCTACTGCTGCAGGGCAGGAGTTCCCAATTGCAGGAATGTTCCCAGGGAACCACGCCTAGACCCCTACCCATGCCCACTAGCACTCAGCAGACAGGTGACATCAGCTGGGGATGGGAGCAGAAAAGGCATCTTCCACAACAAAAATCTTTACCATGGTGCAAATTTGGTTGAGTAATCCATTCCCACCAGCCCATTCCGAGACTCCTTGTAAGATGCAACCAGGTTCTGTTTCGAGCAAAAGAAACAAAAGGTTTGACTACTTTACAAACAACCTGCTAAATACGTTTTCTCTCCTTCTGGAGGCAGAGCAATCCGGCAGGGCTGGGCTCCCTCTCACGGCTGCCTGCAAGGATTACACAGCTGCCAAATTCCTGCCTCCAGCGCCCAGGAATTAATCGGGCCGGCAGTTCTCATTATGGCTCAGGGAATCCAGATCTCTCCTTGATCCCCTTCACTGCCCAGGTTACAAGTGCTAAGGGGCTGTTCTACCTCACTGGGGAAGACAGTATTTGCATTACAAAAAAAGAAGGAGCAGGTTTTCCAGCGCTTGGTTGTGTTAATGCTTGACCAAGAGTAGAAGCTGTGCGTGCTTGTGCTCATTTTGGCTGGGATGGAGTTAATTTTCTCCACTGTAGCTGGTCTGGGGCTGTTTTGGATTTGTGCTACAGGCAGTGCTGATAGCACACCAGTGTTTTCATTATTGCTGAGCAGGGCTCACACAGCCTCAAGGCCCTTTCTGCCTCTCTGACCACCCCACCCTGAGTAGGTGGGGGTGCACAAGGAGGTGGGAGGGGACACAGCCAGGACAGCCGACCCCAGCTGGCCCCAGGAGTACCCCAGACCATATGAAGTCATGGTCAGCACATAAAGCTGGGTAAGGATGAAGTGGGGATGTTTGGAGTGGTGCCTGTTTGTCTTCCCAAGTAAATGTTCCACGTGGTGCAGCCCTGCTTTCCTGGGGATGGCTGAGCACCTGATGGGAAGTATTAAATGAATCCTCAGCCTTGCCTATGCATGAAGCTTTTGCTTTCCCTAATTAACTGCCTTTACCTCAACCCACGACTTTTCTCAGCTTTTACCCTTCTGAGTCTCTCCTCCATCCCACTGGCAGGGACTGAGGGAGCAGCTGCTTAGGGCTGAGCTGCCTCCTGGGGTTAAACCAGGACAAAGATCCCCAACAGCAAAGGAGTGCAGGAACTTCCTCAGCTCAGCTGAAAGGATGCCCTGAGGCACCGGACACAGCACAATTCTTAACCCATCTCAGCTAGAGAGATGCCCCCCACCTTTATCCACAAAGCTGGTGGGGTTTGAAGCTGTTGGAAATCAGCACACGGGTCTTTGATTTCACATAAGGCAAATTTAAGGCAGTTCCTCAAACTAGGCCAGGAAGAAGTCCAAAAACTGGCTGCCCAGACAAAATGCAGTCAGCAGCAGCTTCACTTCCACCAAAGCAAGGGAGCAAGCAGTAGCTGTAATTAATGTCTGCAAGTTTTTAAACCAGACTACAAGAGCCTCCAACTATTTAGAACTGTGGGCAGAACTTGGGTTAGTTGTTCCTCACCCCAATTGCAAGTGCAGCCACTTCAGGCCATTTTTCACTCCTCCAAAATGGGGGAACTACTTTGCTGATGACATGGGACACGAGAAAAGGAGCTAAAAAATTTTGTCCCAATTCCCAAAAATTAACAGAAAAAAAAGAACTTCAGATGGATGGCCACCAAACTGGGTTCCTAAGTATTTGGCATACATTCCCAGATCCTGGATGACTTCTTTTTGGTCTAGTTTGTCTCTCTGAAAAACTGAAATAATGCTAATTCCCTCCTTTGCAAAGTGTTATCCAGGAGCTAAGGAAATATTACTAGGAAGTGAAATTGCAGCCTCACCCACTTGCACAGCCGTGTGTACAAGGGCAAGGATGTAGGCAAGGAAATGCATGAATTACCGTGTCCCAGAAATAATATTGCAGTCTCATTAAAGCCTGGGTCTCTCCTCCACTGCAGGGGAAGGCTGTTCGTGGATCAGTCACAGGATCTGCCACAGAAAACACCATCATTAGTTGTTAGCCCCTTGGAAAGGTAGAGAGCTTAAAATCCAGGGATGCTCAGCAGTAGGGATGTCTGCTTTTGGGACATAAGAGAATGTGTGGTCTTCCTTTAAAATAAGGGTAACATCAAACATATTAAAGAGCACTAAGAGGATGTTTTCTACCCAGCTGCAGGGCAGCTCCTCCACAGGGAATTTACCTTCATTTGCTGTATGAGTGGGCAGAGGTTTAGTTACAGTTGAAAGGGCAACCACTGCCTCCATGTCTTGATTCTCAGAAAGAGATGTATCATAGAATCATAGAATCACAAAATAGGTTGTGTTGGAAGGGACCTTAAAGATCATCTCACCCCCCTGCCACGGGCAGGGACACCTTCCACTATCCCAGGCTGCTCCAAGCCCTCTCCAACCTGGCCTTGAACACTTCCAGGGATGGGGCAGCCACAGTACCTCTGGACAATCTATGCCAGGGCCTCCCCACCCTCACAGGGAAGAATTTCTTCCTAACATCTAACGTAAATCTCCTCCTTTTCATTTATTTCTTGATCACAAGTTGCCTCTCCATCAAGAAGACATCTTTTCTGTGAGAAAATATGATGTGCAGTGCACAATGTTTGGTTTGTATTAGCCACCAGAGCTCAAGTGCAGCCAGTACAGGTACCTACTTCACCTTGGCTGAATGTCTGGGTCCTGGGAATCTGCAGCAGCAGGAAATCATTTCCTTTGCAAAACCATGTTTTTAAAACCAGATCCAAGCAGGATATATTTAAGAACAGAATCAAGAGTAGGGTTTCACGGGAGCGCAACTGCCAAATTGAGTTTTCTTACCTTTCTGTCCGAAATCCTCCATTTTAGGGATGTCCCCTTCTTCCAGCCCTGGAGCCAGAGGCTTTAGCTGCTCTGCCATCCGCAGGGTGGGCCGGACCTTTGCCTCAGATTCCACCGCTCTTCGGAAGTGGGTGTAGACATCGGGCAGCCTGCACCGGTGACAGCACAGTCAGGCCTCTGCAGGGTGGTTTCCTTGGCCCCTGCAGGCAGCACTCACACACCTCCCCCAGGGGCAGGATTAGCATCCCAGGCTGTGCCCCCCTGGGGCAGAGCACATGCTTGTGATACCTCTCTGTTTGAATCCTGCCAGGCACAGTGGAGGAAGATGCCCCCGAGGCAAATTGAGCCTTTTCAATTAAGGGAGTGTCCATGAGGGCCAGATTTCTCTCACCTAACTTCTGATTAACACACAAGGCTGACCTCAGTGTAAAAATCTGCAACCTCCTGGTGCCTTTTCAGTCAAAGGAGAGAAAAAGGGACTTCCATGGCCTGATTCTTCTGCCCTGCTTTATACATTTTCTACAGAATACCATGGATCACTCAAACTCCATCAACTACACCCCGTGTGACTACTGAGGGAGCCACAAGAGAGTCCACAGGCAAAGGGCTGCTCTTACAGGCAGCTGCATTCAGTCAGAGGGGGTAATGGAGCAATCCAGGCCAGTGTCCCAAATGCCACCAATAGTGTGGCCAGCAGGACCAGTGCAGTGCCATCCCCCTGTACTTGGCCCTGGTGAGACACCTCAAATCCTTGGTTCAGTTCTGGGCCTCTCACTACAAGAAGGACATTTTGGTGCTGGAGCATGTCCAGAGAAGGGAACGGAGCTGGGGAAGGGTCTGGAGCACAAGTCTGATGAGAAGCAGCTGAGGGAGCTATGGGGGCTCAGTCTGGAGAAAAGGAGGCTCAGGGGGGACCCTATTGCTGCCCACCTGAAAGGAGGTTGTAGCCCCTGGAGGGAGGGTCAGTCTCTTCTCCCAGATAACAAGTGACAGGACCAGAAATGGCCTCAAGTTGTGCTAGGGGAGGTTTAGATTGGATATTAGGGAAATCACTGAAAGGGTGATTAGGAATCCAACAGGCTGCACAGAGATATGGTTGAGGTATTTAAAAGCTTACATGTGCCCCTTAGGGATATGGTTTAGTGCTGGGCTTGGCAGTTCTGGGTTAATGGTGGTCTTTGAGGTCTTTTTCAACCTAAATGATTCTATGATTCTATGTCACGAGGATTTTGAGGACTGCAGACTGAGTATCCAAACTGTTCTGGTCCAAACTGCTGGAAGGGCAAAGAGAAACCAGTCCTCAATAAATGCTCAAACACACACCTTGGCTTTATGGATACTGAACTGGAAATCCTGCCAGTGCAGGGGGATGAATGTGCCCCTTCCCCTTGATGAGCACAGATGGACTAATGGGTCCCTTCCCTGTGGGACCAGATGACAAAGAGCCCTCCTGAATAGTTCATTGGAGTGAGAAACAAGTGGGACAGTGCAGGAGTGAGTGATGGCATGGAGCAGCCCACCTGGCAATAGGCCTGAAGGGAAGGTCATCCCGATGATACAGCGTGGATGCCCAGAATGTCTGAATCTTCACCCCATGCTGCCTACACACCTGGCACAGCCCCTTCTCCACATCCAGCTCCTCCTGTGTGGCCTAGGGAGGACAAAATAGTGAGGCCAGGGCTGCACAGCCCCAGCTCCCACGTGCACACAGACCCTGGTCCCTTGTCTTGCCCTCCTCCCTCATCTCCAAGTTAAGCTCCATCCCTTTGGATGCACACACAAAATCTCTGAGTCTTGCCTCAGCAAGGACTCCCACACAGAGCCTACACCATACCCATCCCAGGAACTGTCCACACAGGATCTGCATCACCATTTGGTTGTGAAAGAAACCTTTGCAACCTAATTTTATCCTTTAACTATGTCACTTCAGTATTTCCCTTACCTCTTCGTGGAAAGCCACAGCGCTGACAGAGCCCAGCTGAGTAATCAGATCACGGACCACATCTTCTGGCTTCCCCTTCCTCACAACCAGGGTACTACAAACACAAAATATTGGCCTGAATTATTGTTATTTATGTGCACAGGAGGCCCTTGTCCCAGCCCAGGCAGGCACCCATGGATTAGCTTTCTACAGAGCACAGACCCTGTGTGGAGGCAGACAGACAGGATTTGACTAGCCTGCATTTTTTAGGAGCCACTGAGCAGAGTTTGTAAGCCTCTGGGGCTTAGTTTGTGTGAAACATATTTCTGACACTCTGCATGCCTTAGAAAGGATGACTGGGCACAATGCCAGGCTGTTACCTAAAAGTGAATCTCTTCGTCCTCACACACTAGAGATTGAAGAGCTGGCTGATGTGACTTGTCCAGGTTACCCAGAGAGAGGTGCCAGATGCCCCATCCCTGGAAACAAGGTCAGATTGAACAGGGCTCTAAGGAACCTGCTCTGGTTGAAGATGCCCCTGCTCATTCCAGGTTGTACTGGATGACCTTTAAAGTTCCCTTCCAACCCAAACTGTTGTATGACTCTGTGATCTTTTGCTGAGCAAAGCCAGAAGTTACCTGGTAATGGATTCTTCAGGCCCTGGTCTACCCCAAATGTGGTTCTAAAGGCATAATAAAGGAGGCTGCTCTGGAGCCCCCCTTACCACAGTGCAGCCTGCCACAGACTGGGCTTAGAGGGACAGGGCAGGGCAAAAACAGATGTAACTCTCCAGTCTCACAGGCCAGAATCCATCTTGGTCTCAAGCCAGCTCCTAGGGAAGACTCCTAGGGACAAGGAAGGACACATGCCACAGTCCTTGCCTACATCTCAAAGGCTGCCACTCACGTCTTCAGTTGTCAGGGCTCCGGACAAAGCACTCGAGGGTGACACCCATCTGTGGTATCTGATTTCAAGAAAGCCAAAGCCCACATGGCACAGCCCGGATGGCTCTTTGTTCCCTGTGCAGTGACCACAGCAAGCCATCTGAACAGTGGCATCATAAGGGACCTTACTGTACCTAACAGAAGGGCTGCGGCTCTCAGAAATAAACCACCGTCAGAGCTCGGAGCACCGGACGTGATTTGACTCAGAGCACAGGTATGTGTTGAAAAAGAGCAGGAAAACAGAAATATATGTGTTATATTTGCACGGTGCTTTCTACCTTCCTTTTTTCTTGAGCGTTTCCCTTAGGTCCTTCACACTTTCCAGCAAAAACCGGAGCCGGTGGGGCCCTGTCTTGGGGAAGCCGAAGCAGTGGGTGCCCAGGTAGTGCCGCGGGTCGAAGCAGTAGAGGGGGATCACGAAATCTGCGTTACCCTGAGCCCAGTGGAGCACCTGGAAAAAAAACCACAGAGAGGGCCGTGAGAGCTGCCGGGGGGGCGGGATGCAGCGGGCATCTCTCCCCACGCTGCCCACCAGCAGGGCTATCCCCACGGGAGCTCCCGGCGGGCCGTACCTGGTTATCGTGGGCGCGCAGGTCGCAGCGCAGCAGGCAGATGACCGCCCTCGACATGGTACCTCGGGACTAGCCCTGCCTCTCCCGGCTCGGTTCAGTCCTATCCCCGGCCCGGCTCTGCGTGCCTCTTCCCGGCCCCTTCATCCCGCCCCGCCGGGGAGGAGCCGTCCTGCTCCCTGTGTCCGCCCCCGCCGCATCCCCGCGGGACGGGCACGTCCCGTCCCGCATCCCGGGAGCTCGCTTCCCTCGGTCCGGGATCCCAAAGCTTTTCCTCTTGCCAGAGCCCTGTCCCGGCCGGGCACACTTATTGCTGAATTGGCGTGGGTGTTTTTTTTAACCTCGAAAATCTCTTTGCCTTCCACACATCAACATCAGGAGGTTGTAGTCGGGTGGGGGTCAGTCTCTTCTCTCGGGCAACCACCAGTGGGAGGACAAGAGGGCACGGTCGGTCGTAAGCTGCGCCAGGAGGGGTTTAGGTTGGACGTTAGGAAGTTCTTTACAGAGAGAGTGACTGGACTTTGGAATGGGCTGCCCTGGGAGGTGATGGAGTCACTGTCCCTGGAGGTGTTTAAGAAGAGACTGGATGTGGCACTCACTGCCATGGTCTAGCTGACAGGGTGGTGTTGGGTCACAGGTTGGACTCGATGATCTCAGAGGTCTTTTCCAACCCGGCTGATTCAGTGATTCTGTGATCTGTTGCAGCGTGGCCCCGTCGTGCTGAGGCTCAGCCGCGGTGACACCGACCCTCTGCAAGGGGCAGCGCTCGCCCAGCTCTGACAGTGTTGGTTAGTGTTTATCCTTCAAATGCCAAGGCTGCGATAGGATGGCCACTGCCTCAGGAACCAGCTCTGCAGAGAGCTCCTCACCTGCTGACCGACAATAAATGAGCTGTAGATTAGCAATAGTTAGCGCATTTAGTTCTCAGCACTGAGAGAAGAGGCTGAAGTGAAGAGGCTTTGTCTCATCCTCTAGTTTCCTTAAGCTGACATTGGACACCAGTGATCACACATCCCGTACTCATTGAATTGTCCCTCGGGATCCTTTTATTTTTTCATTCAACTACCCTCACAAGAGGAAACCAAACACAGGAAAAAGCTGCCCCACGGAAGTGGTGAAGTCACCATCCCTGGAGAGATTTAATAGACATGCAAATGTGGTGCTCCGGGACACAGCTTAGGGGTGGATGTGGCAGTGCTGGGTTCATGGTTGGACTCCATGACCTTCGAGCATTTTTCCAACCTAAACAATTCTATGATTTTATGAAGTGCTTGGCTCAGAGGTCTCCAGCCACATGATCCCCTTGTGTAACTCCAGTGGTTCTCCTGGGGTGTGATAGAATGGAGAAGGGGCTTAAAATGTTGCAGCAAGGAGCTGGTGATGACTGAGGATCCAGATTTACAGAAATTAATTGCTGCTGCTCATTTAAGTACCTGAATTGCTGAAGTGGGGCTTTTGGTGGAGACATGTGGACTCTTAGCTGCTCACTAGAGATTAGATGTGGTACCCAGTGGGTCCTGGGGAGTCCTGGCTTCGTTTCCATCTCTTCCAGACCAGCAGGTCCTCTGCATGCAATCTGCACTGGCTGGCTGTGGCAAGTGATGCTGATTCCCTGTGTAACCCACATGACACATCATCTCCTGATTCCTCTTCTGTGCACCAAGGGCTCCCTTTCCTGGCTCAGCAGCTGCAGCCCACTAAGAACCAGTGAGTCACCCCAGAGGACTCATGTTTGGTAAAAGAAAAGTAGAGCCAAAACTTTGGGCTCATGGCCAAGGAAAACACTGTTGTTGGCTTGCAGTTCTTAGAAGAACAACGTGTCTTCTTTATCGTATTAGAAATATTGAAAAAAAAAAGTTTATAAACCTTCCCTGTTTGCCTTTGCCTTCATTTGGACAAGGACAAACAGTGCAGTTGGCTTTGCTTTTGTTTGCAGTCAGGCTTCCCCCACAGTGTCTTGGTTGACATTAAGCGGGGCCAAGTCTGGCAGTGATGACATCCTCCTGTAGCTTACTCAGAGCTGCTAGACAGCCACCCACTCCAAGGGGCCTCAGTTAATGGGTGTGCAAGAGAGGGTGCCCTACTGCCTGCAAAGGGGCTATTTCCCATTGGCAAGGAGGGCTGGTTGCCACTAAACACAAACCTCTGCACCCTAAATAAAGATGTGAAACTGTTGATACGTCAGTGAAGAAACGTGGGTTTAAAAGCAAGTGAGTCTCTGCCAGCATTTGATTTGTACAGATATGAAGGTTTGTGAGGTGTCCAACATCACACCAGACTCTGCACCAACAGGGCTGTTAAATGTGATGATCCAGGCAGCAAGAGTGGGCAGGAAAAACAGATGTCCATAAAGGATGGACAGTTTGCTCAGGCCCAGAACACAGACCTTACACCCAATGCTGCCCTTTCTGTCACATGGCTGGAAGTTGATTTTATTTCCTTTGCTCTCTTGTAGGAGTGTGCAAATCCTGTCACACACTCGAGCCAGTGCTTTGTAAAACAGTGATGATCACATCCACTCTGTACTTTACCCTGATAAGAAAAAAGGGTAGTTCTTTTACTTACACAGTTGCCAGCCCCTGCTTCTCTGAGACCTTGTGAAATCATCCTCTGAAAATAAGTGTAACAGGGGTGTTTAGGAAAAGCAGTGTGGGCAGGAGTGCTTTGTTCTAAAATTAGAAACCAGGAGACCTGGCACTGGGAACTGCAGGCTCTCCAGTCTCCTTGCCTGGATTTTCCATTCAGATGAACACAGTCAATGAGAACAAAAGCTTTCCTTTTTTACCCACTGGCACCTGTCTCTTTACTCCAGGATGGTGTTCCAGCTTTCCATTCTTCATTTGGGAAGCAGAGAAGCGTTGCCTGCTTCAAATACCAGCAATCTCTATGCCAGTATGGAGGTGGACAAGCTTGCCACTGTCATTTTTGTTAAGTATCCTCCAAGAGCCAGCTTGCTTCCCGGAGCCCCAGGGTTCATAGGACCTGGGGGGAGATCTGTGAACTTTGATGAAATTACATAGGGTACCTGTAATAAAAGAATTGGACATTCATGGACTATCCAGACCTAGGGGAAACCTAGGGACCAAGCTAGACAGTATCTAGTATCTCCTTTCCTCTCCTTGAAGTTCTGGTTGCATTAAAGGCTCACATTTGATGACCTTCTCCCAGGACAATAAAGTTTTTCTCTGCTGGACCATTTTCCTCCAGCACTGCTGTGTCACCACATCACAAACATGTGCCCAGTTTCATTCATGTGCATACCCTCATCTTCATTCAGATGGTGTTTCACCTGTCTAAAGTAACAAATTTGCCTGAATAATTTCCTCTTCCATTTTGAAAGCAAATCCCAACTGTTGCTGTCTCTGTGAGAGCGACACTTTTGCATCTAGTTTGTCACGCATGAAAAGTTTGACATCACTATTTGATGTTTTACTGAGTCTCCCTCTGAGCCCTTCACAGAATCTTGAATCATGTCATCATTAGCTGTTTTTGTAAAAGCATAAAACCTCCAGGATCAACACACAGTGTGCAGCACTGCTCAGAGACAGCCTAGTGATTCTGTTACCACTCCTGCTGCACCCAAGCGTGTGTTCTAATGGCTCTTTGACTGTGACAAGTGCAGTTTGAGTAGCCTGTTAAATCCTGTCCACCGGCACCAAACGCCTCTCGCTTCTCATGCACATCTGATGCTCCACCTAGATCTATCTTTCAGCTCTTTGAACCATCAGTAACAATGACAACCTGTCTTTAATGACAAGATCTCCCATTCCAGAGATGGTGCTTTGATGTTTGGACTGCAAATGACTCTGCACTCTCTTTCCTGGTGGAAGCAGAAGGACATAGCCCCACTCCAAGAGCTCAGTTTGCTGCCTGCAGAAAATGCAGCCCCTCTTTTTACGGGTCAGAGACTTTCCCCCGGTGTTATTTGTCATGCCCTCTGGTTTGGAGGGGTCTTGCCATCAGACACAGTGCAGGGACCATCTGGCCTTGGCTCTGCTGTGATCGTCCTTGTAGGAAAACATACGGACCGATCGCTCTTTGTAGTTCAGCTTGTGACCACTACTCATTAAATCTGTCATTTCCTCTTCTGCCTTTCAGCGGTATTTCCTCCATCAGGAACCTAATGACCCTCTGCAAGCTCTCATCCACCTACAATTACTGGACCTGTCTAAAGCTTTGCCAAGTGGCTTAAACACAGTTTCATCTCTGGTGTCAGCTACTGCTTATGGCTGTCTTACAGGTTCACAACACACTCACACCTGACTTATGTTATACCCTCAAAATACTTGAAAAAATACCTACCCAGGTAGAAGATCAGACATGTATAACTGCAGCTGAAGCAGCTAAATTGTACTCACCTCCTAGGCTGATGTAATTCAACACGGCTAACCAAGGACTTACTTCAACCCTCATTTGACTAAAAATCTCTATTCAAGAGGCTTTTAAAGAAAAAAAAAAAAGAAACTGCTGGTTTGTGGTCACAGCTAGTCCTGGGAACATCATGTCTGTGTTGTGTTCTGCTCCGTGCTTCTCCCTATGTTCTTGGAATGGATCATTTCAACCCTTTGCCTACAGCAGAATTTCTTCTGGATTGCACTCTGATGGATGTAACATCACTTCCCTACTGCACAGGACGTTTTGAGTGTTGACTGCCTTCATGTTTGAGACCCATCTCTAGCAATGCAAATAAAAGCTAGGAATATTCTGGAAAATAATATTTACAGAAGGGTACAGTCAAACCATCGTAGATATTTAAAAACACAGATACAAATGTTACTGTCCACCGGGTTAGAGCAATAGTCACCAGGCCATTTCTGACAGGCTGTGACACAGGGACAAGGACTGCAGTCAAGGTGAGTTTGGTATCTCCTCAGCTCAAAGGCATGTCCAGAGCAGGTATTGGCACTGTCTGGGACAGAGGAATTTGTTAGAGTCCTGCCATGAATGCTCAGGAACAGCTGTCCTATACACCATTTTATTCTTCACATCCCCACTGGATAGAGGTTGTTTCATGTTGAGTTTTCTTTTAAGGAAACAGTAATTTAGAAGGCAGTATTTCTGGGAATCATATAAACACTTTGTTCTGGGTAATCATTATCTGAAGGAAGTGCCTTTATAAGGGTCCTGTATAGGTTTGACATCTATTAGAATTTTCTCTTGGAGACAAATCCCAAGGTCGTCGTAGTCCTGCTGCCACCTCCTCCTTCCCCTGCAGAAAGGAAGGTTCCTTGCTGGAGACAGGAAGAAAGAACATCAACCAAGGATGTGAAACATTGGCCTGCAGGCTCAGAGAGCTTAGTGCTGCTCCTGCAGGTGACACTGGCATCATGCTTTGGCCACGTGTTGCCAAGGAGAATGGAAACCAAAAGAGAGTCGAGAGAAAACCCTTCACTTTCTCCACTCCTCCCCAGTTTGGATTTACTGCAGTCCCCCACCAAACTACACCTAAAATAGCTTTTGTCTGTTGCTATTTAGCCATTTAGGTCGGATCTACCAGCTGCATGAACTTGCCCCTATTGTACTATTGCAGTTGGACTGTTGCCATCGTCCCCCCATGGGTTTTCTACAGATCTATATTTCAAAGTTATGGCTCTTGCAAAGCTCTGCTGTGTGAGTTCAGACAGGCTAAAAAAAAAATTAGTCATGTTTCCTCTGGTCCTGCTGCTCTACTAGGCTTCCTATTTGCAATCAAATTATTTTTAATTTTGACCGTGTTCCCATTGTTTGCCAGGAAGATAATCATCTTATCTCGCCGCCGGGATATTTCTCTCCTTTCTCATGTAGTTTCAGATGGATTAAATAAATACCCCTTACACAAAGCACACCAAGCTGGGCAAAAGGGCATTTCACCAATTGCTGGCTGATCCAAAATTTAGGAAATGTCTGTCTTTTGGAAAAAAACCCCACAAAACCAAAGTTTGGAAGGACCCAGATGTGCCATAATGGCAGGTGTGCTAACTGTGTTAATTTTTATCCATCTCTGCTTTGTGGAAAAGTATGGGTGAAGTTAAAAGTTAGTCAGTGACACTGGTTTGGCTTATCAGTGCCAAGAAGGGCCACAGACACAGCCAGCCAAGTTTTTGGTAAGGGAGAAGCCGTAAGTAGTCCTGTAGGACTCTTCTGTTTCTTCTTCCCCGGCAAAACCGCATGAGCTCTGAGCAGGGAACAGGGGATCCCCCACTGTGCCAACCATCCTACGAGGAAGCTTTTCACAGGGCCATCCGTGGATGCTCTTGTCCAGCTCTTCGTGCCTGGGATCACATCAAAGGCACTGAAATGGAAGGTCGATTCACTGCATTTTGAGGTGAGCAAACGGAGCGTTGGAGATCAGGCACCCTCGGACCTTCCCAGTGTTTCCAGCACCCCCGAGGAGGAGGAGGAACCGGCTTGTAAACAGGCAAACACCAGCCACGCAATGGAAAGTTGTATGGAGGAGCGACGCAGCCCGAAACCAAACCGCTCTGTTGTGTGTTTGGTAACCTTCACCCATGTACACTTCCCTGCTGCTGCATGCCGAGCGGCTTTACCTCCAGCTTCCTAATTACCGGAGCGCCGCCGCTTGTGTTCCACCGCAGATGAGGAAATGAGGACATATGGCTTGTGTGATAAGGGATTTATGTGAGCTGTCTGTGCTGCAACTTTCTGTACAAGTCCATTTATAAAACAAAACATGTGTAAACAGTCAGGTTTTGATTGTTTCAGTGATTTCTTCCCCCCTCGTGACAGAGGTAGAGGAAAAACTGGAGGTTTCCACTTGATGCACGCGGATAACTCTACGGCCAGAGATTCCAGTTGTGGTAAATCACTCTCTGCTTCCTTTGGTTTCTGTCACCTAAAATCCAGCTCCACGTGGGTGGATGGGGAGAAACACAAAGAAACTCGGGCTTGGTGGCTGCTCACACATGATCCACTTCCAGCTGTACAAATATTCCTGAAGGGTTCTGGTAGGAGCTTCTTCATCAAGAGTGCATTAAGGAGCGCAAAATACAGATTGAAATGACAGCCAAAATCCAGCGACTATAATGGGTGGCTTTGACTACACTCCTGTAGGTTGGTTACCTTTCAAATCAGGAGAGGAATTAGAGAAATAGGGTCATATTGTCAAGGAACAAAATCCTATTGTCAGCGGGGACAAAGAGCAGGGTAGGCTGGATACACATACCTAAATCCATGTCTGGCCATGCTCTTTCAGTCTTTCTCTCATCCCTTACACTCCACTCAAGAAATGCAAGTTGCAGGGTGGAGAATATTGGTCCTTTTCAGGGAAAGTCTAAAGATTTTTCTGAATTTCAGGTGAGATGGAAACACAGGATATCCCTTGCAATCTTTTGCTTTCTTGCAGTTTCAGCTGCTGATGCTGCAAGGACAATATTTCTTGTGCACTTTTCCACAATATTCAGGTGCCAGATGAGCCCATAAATATTCTGGAATAGTTCTGACCTTACCTGAGAAAGTTCAAACCAGGCCTGTTTGCAGATAGGTATGATAACTCTCCAGGGCTTCCAGCTTCACACTTTTCACCAGGGTGATATGGAGTCACCTTGAAAATACTCTTTGCTTGACACAAGTTCTAAGCACAAGCACAGGTGAAAAAGCTCCACAGAGAAATGCCCTCCAGCAACATTTCCTTAACAACCCACCCAGAAATCAGATCCTCTTCACTTTCACTCTGTCCTTTTTGGATGTTTTTCCCTCTGTTTGGGCAGAGAAGGTGAGTCATGGAACAAAGACAGTGTGGAAATTTACATCCAGCTATGAAAGTGCATGTTATGACTACCACCAAAAAAAAAATCACCCACACAACTCAATCTCAGTGTAAGTCACACCCAGCTTGGAAGAAATATGAGTTTAAACCTGTTCCTTTTTGGTTGATTGACGCTGCTGGCTGCTGCAAGCTGCTTCCTCTGCGTGCCACACTCAGCCTTCAGCCTTTGTTTTGTAAGATCTGAAAAACCTCTCCAGTCAGCTGCCTGCAACTATGTGGATGGACACAAATGCTGCCTCAGAGAGGGCTAAGGGGCATCCCTGTGCTCTGACCCCCTCACAGAGCAGCTTCCTAACCCCTCGAGGTGGGGTGTGGCAGTATTCCCAAGTGTTTGATGGGTGGCAGGGCATGGAGAGTGCCTCCCTGCTCTTGGGTCTTCATGCTCTGAACCCTCTCCTCCAGGACTATGCATTTTACCTTCAAGTGCAGGTCTCACCCTCTCCTTTTAAAATACGGTGTCTGCTGCTGCCACCTACCTTTTGTGCTGGAGTGGATGCACGAAATATTCCATACACCAAGTCTGGAAGGAGTCCAGGACTTCCTTCTCATCCCACAAGCTATAAACCCAACCTATAAACCACGAGGTTAATTTGTTGTGTGGGCAGGAGGCTTTACCTGCTGTTGTGAGAAAACACTTCCTGCCATGGAAGAGGAAAGGTTCCAAAACCGATCCAGAGATCACTTCTTGCTCTTGCCTGGCTGTGAGGGCTTTCACACAGCAGATCTCAGCATCTGCCCCACAGAGGAGATGGTCATATCAGCCAGGGAGCATTTCATGTGACAGGAGAGGTGGAAAAAGGGGTCTGGGAAACGTGTGGCCTCACAGCAGTAGGGCTCTGAACATCACCCTTACCCTTCTCAACTGCTTCATGACTGAGTGCCATGATCTAGTGATCACAGTGGGGTTGATCAAGGGTCAGACTTGATGATCTCAGAGGTCTCTTCCAACCCAGTTAATTCTATGATTCTGTGACTCTGTGGTGGTTGTGAAATGGAAGCAGAGGTAGAGATGAAATGCTGTCCCCAAATTTTTGTCCCCAGAAAACCTCTGCTTTCCTTCAGGCATGTTCCTGGAGGAGCACAAACCCCGTAGGGATGCTGGCATGTGTGGTTTGTGCCAGGTTTGTCTCTCAGGCGGCCCCCAGACCACTCAGCTTCACAGCAATCAGAACATGTGGGAAACAAGGGAAATAAATGTGGCTTTTCTGTGGGTACTAACACTGAGAGGGACATAGGACAGCTCTAACCTTCTTTTCCCACCTGCTTTTCCACAGCAAACAGCAGACCTGCAATTAGTTTTGGTGAGGAGGAGCTGCAGCTGACCCAGATCAGCCAAGCCCAGGTGCTGCTGTGCAGAGGTTTCAGCATCACAGGCTGGTGTCTACATGCTGACATCCCACCCAGGCCCATCATCAGCCCCAGCCTTCAGCTGAGAAGCAGCACACAACCTCTGAGTAAGTAATTGGTTTCTCTTCTTTACACCGGGACGGCATCATTCCTGCACATTCTGCAACCTAAGTATAGGACTGATTTCACCCACCTTGATAGGAGAGAAAGCCTGGCAGTCTCACAGCACACAGCAGCTTTATGCTGCCGTCCAGGGCAGGAAGCAAGAAAGGATATTATATCAAACATAAGGCATGGGAGAATTTCAGGTTAGATGGAGCACACTTAGTCACAGAAGAACTGGGTCAGTGCTCTGGGACCTGTGTTCACTTCCTGCAGGAACCCTGACTTAGCCCAAAATAGTAGCAGCTAGGCAAAAGCCAAATGTCTGCCCCTTTTTCTCCCCACAGCAAATACTAATGCTTACGTCATTAAAGGAGAAGCATAAATAGAACAGCCTGGGGCTGTGATTTGCAAAGTTCTTGGTCTGCAGATGACCCATCAGCTTTTCTTATAGCACACTATTGTGCCATCAGACTTTTCATTGAAGATATTATCAGGATGATATAGGCCTTCATATCCACCCAACATTTACACCAGCCAACTAAGAGGAATCAGAGCCCACATTTATGGGTTTTATGCGTGACCCGGTTTTCGTCTCGCCGCCTGGCACGTGCACCAGCACAGCACAGGACAGCATGCACCAAAGAATGGCTCCTACTGGCAGTTTGGACACTGTTCTGGAAAAGAAGGGAGAGTTTGGCTCTACGGGTACAAAGTGTGCCCCACCTGTTGTCCTCAGGGACAGAGAACCGCCCACATCTATTTTATTTCACCGCACAGACCCACTGCAACCCCTGCCTGCAACACGCTGGGTTCCCCCTGCTGTGCACTGGGCACCCTCCAGCAGGTGTTCACTTCACTCCAGAAACGTGCCAAAGGCTGTCAGCCTTCAGGAGAACACCTGAAACTATGCACAGAGCCACACACCTCTGTCCATCCTTCTTCCAGGCTTTGTGAATGCTTTTTAGAGCAACTCGAGTAGGCAGAATCCGGGGGCAGATCCTCAGCACACCCATCAGCAGGGAGCTGTTGACATCAGTGGAAAGAGCCTTTACACAGCGTGACGATCCTTACATTGTTTAGGAACACCCTAGAACTGAAATCCCCGTAGCGGGATACCTGAGGCACCAAACACGCTCGGAAAAGAGGAGCTGCTTGGAAGAGAGTTACAGCTTTCAGCAGTAATTGGTGTGTGCCTGATCAATTCCCATTAAAACCAGGTGGTTTTAGAAGAGCTGCTTGTCCCTTAGTGCTTTATAATACTTGAACCTGAAGTCCTGGGGTCCCCTGCCTGGTTCCCAAGGTAAACACATGTGATTTATTTCAGAAAGGCATCTGCAGCACAGGAATTCATTACATACATACCCGATGGGCAGCAGCCAACATTTCAAATGTGCCAAGTTACCAGAATTTTATTAAAAGCTGTTAAGAGTTAGGGGGAAGGTGCAGAGAAAAGCAACCTCCTTCCCAAAGCCAGGTGGCTTAGGCTAGACTTACGCCGCTTCCCAAACGGATGAGGCAAGCTGGAGTCAGAGGTTCCTTCCAGCAACAGCTCAGTCCCCCTGGATGTCTCTCTGTAAGCTGCACAAATATTCTGGGGAGGGGGAGGGAGAGAGAAAAGAGTGAAACCTATTCAATTACATCAAGATCACGACTGGCCCTAGTAAAATCATTTATGGAGTGAGGGAACCCGGAGCGGTTTGGGCTGGAGCCATCTGCAGTTATTTGGTATATACAGAATCCGTTTCTATGGATTTTATTAATAGGTCACGCGATTGTATACGAGGATGTGAGATCTGAATCTCTCAGGAGGGGTCCCTGGTTGGGGTTTCTATTGCCTTTATAGGCAATGGCTCAAACTTTCTTGCAGCGGCAACTCCTTAAAAACTTGAGGGGAATGGGGCTGGTTTTAGGATCCAGCCCATTTTTTTTCTCTCCCCCACCAAAATCTTGAATTGACTTTGTTCCTCTTCCTCATTTACTAAATGGAGAAACAAGGAAATAATCAGAGAAATAGTCTTACTTACTTTTTCCATTGTCTGCATGAATTTTCCCTCTTTCCCACCAGTCTGAGGGATATCTGGTACATAGCTCAGCTCCCACTTCCATCTGTTTTTCAGGCTCTTGTTGGCCCTTATTTAGTGGTGAATTTTGCTTCTATGCCACTGTTGGCTCTCCCCATATGGGAAGCCGAGCCCAAAGGGACTTGGACACACAACAGAGGCTTGGGACAGGTGGGTGTAAATCAGAGCAGCCCAGAGGCTTCTCTGCTTCTCCAGGGAGCTGCCCAGGGATCCTGGAGCTGTTCTGGAGGGCAAGCCGTGACATGGGAACTGTCAAAAGTCCCTGCCCTTTGGTTTTCATCAGGGCTCAACTTTGCTTCAATTCCCCCCAGAAGAGACAAAACCAAACCAAGTTATCAGAGAGCATTCCTTCACATCCTGGCCACATGGAGAAAGCTGGGCCCTGCAGAAAGCCACGCTGCTGCAGCAAGGTTGCACCAGCTTCACCAACACTCCTGCTCATGAAGCCCCATCCCAGAGTCTGGGGGTTTCAGTGCTGTGCTTCATCATCTCCTGCTTTTTCACGTTAGCCCTACATGGGACAGCTTGCTCTTTTCAGGCGCTTTCAGGAGGTCCCAGAGACCCCCAGCTGGAGCACAGAGGTCATATTCCATCTTTCTTGAAAGCAAAGCCGGGGGGGATCCCACGGTGTCCCACTCGGGGGAGGGGGGGGGGAGGGAGGGAGGAGGGAGCTGATCCGACCTGCAGGACCAGAAGGGAAGCCCCACCTGGACTAATCAGGGCTGCAAGAAGGGGTATCACCCGGGGGGTCGGAACTGGCCCACGAGTCTCACCGCTGCTGATACGACCTGTGGGGCCAGGGAAGCCCCATGGGACCGGGAAGCCCCATGGGAGTGAGCGGGGCTGCGGGACAGGGCATCATCCGGGATGCGAGTCCGCCGGGGGGTTTTCGCTACCCTGGGCGATCGGAACTGCCACGGGGGTCGGAGCTGCCCCACGAGTCTCATCGCGGCTGATACGACCAGCGGGGCCAAGGGCAGCCCACGGGATACCCTGCGGGGCAGGGCACCATCCCGCACGGGGGTCGGAACTGCCCTGGGGGTCGGAGCCGCCCCGCTCCATCCCCATCCCCATCCCCGGCCCCGGTGTCGCCCCCCAGCGCCGGGGCTCTGCCCGTCCCCCCTCGGTGGCCCCGCTCGGTCCGCCCCCCGTGCCCATCCCCGTCCCATTGGCCGCGGCCGCCCCGCGCGTCACCGCTTCCTCCCGCTTTTGTGCGCCGCCCCAGCCCGGCTCCAGCCGAGCCGAGCCGAGCCCAGCTGAGCTGTTCCCAGCCGAGCCGGGCGCCAGGACCCGGGACCCACGGCGGTGACAAGCCCCGGCTGTGCGGGCATGGCACAGTGACCCCGCCGCTTGCACCGGTGAGTCCCCCCGCAGCCTCCCCCTCCCCGCCGGGTCCCTGCGCCCGCCTGCTCGGAGAGTTTCGGTTTTTAATTATTTTATGGTGTCTGCAGCGCTGGCCGAGAGTTTTTGCAGCCGGGTCTGGCTTCCGTGGCTTTTTCTTCCTTCCTTTCTAGTCTCGCCAGCGGAGGGTTGTCTCTCCGGGCTGGGTTTGGGGCTCGCAGGGGCATGGAGCGGCTCTCCTAGAGGAGGGCGCAGAGAGCCGTGACCGTGGGTGCGGATGGAAGGATTAAGGGATTGACCTTCCCCGGAGCTCCCCGCATACACCCGCCTCGTGCTGGTGCGCTCGGGTCATTGGTTTTCCCGGGTTGTTTCCTGGAAGCTTATCCCAGCTGCAGCTGCTGACAGCGAGCGCCGGGATTAGAACCCCGATACCCCTTCCCGGGATGCGTTAACCTCTGGAGCCAGCGGTTCCTGGCGGTGGCCACTTGGGTCTCGCTTCCTTGGGAAGCGTCTTGACCACATCAGGGAGGTGCGGGGGTACCCAGAGAGCCCTCACTGTCCAGCAGAGCTGACCCTGCACCGTGTGTCCGGAGCGGTGAGGGTGGGATGAGCGTGGGGAGGAAGGATCTGCGGCGGGCACGGACTCCCATGGGCGAGGGAAGCCCCGCTTGGGGCGAGTGGCCAGTGGAACTGGAAGGCTGGATTTCCACCTGGACACTGCCAGCGGCTGTCGTGGGGAGCTGTACCACGAGTCAAGAGGATGCTCCGGGAGGATTTGCTCAGTTTGGAGAGCAGCTTCCCCCTTGGCTTCTGTTTTTTAGCCTCCTCTCTAATTGCTGTCTTGTAATCCAGTGGTTTTTGGAAGCAGACTTGCTCCTGGTTCAGTGCAGAGTCTGCATGTGTTGCTGGTGCACGGACCAAAAGCACAGGGCTCACTTGGGATTTGGAGGCTTGGGATTTGTGCAGGATTTAAGTGATCCCAGGGATTTCCAGGGTCAAGCCCTTTCACTTATTTGGTGAGAGTGAGTGGTTTGGGGGGAATTTCTTTCTGTGCCACCTTATGAATTTATTTCCAGTCTGGTATGTGCAGTTTGATGTAGCTCCATGCAGGATTTATGCACGGAGTGCAGCTCTTGGAAGCAGTTCCTCAAGCATGCATGAGATCAGTTGCATTTGGGGGCTTGCCTGTGACTACCTGTGTCTTGTGATACCTGTGTCAGATGGTCCAATTTGCAGAACCCCTCATTTGACATTAGTTACGAATGGGGGTTCAAGGTTTCTCAGGGCTCCTGCAGATCAAAGCAGACCTCCATGGCTGGGCACAGCCTTTGCCCTGGGAAGGTTTTGCAGCTTGTAAAAGCTCTTCTGTTGGAGGCAGGACGTGAGGCTGGAGGGGCTGCCAGCCTGGTGGGATGTGGACTTAAAGGATCTTTTATACCTCCCTTCTGTGAGCGGGTTTTGGTGCCGCAGTTTTTTCCATGGGTCCTTAATCTCCATCAGGAACCCACAGCTCTGCCCTGTCAACGTGTGCTGATGGGTGATGCATTTGTTTTTTTGGAGGCTGCTAGAGCCTATGAGGGAAGAGTGCTCATGCAGAGAGACGTGGTCTGGATTTTCATCCAGACGAAGTGACTCCGACGTGAAGAGCCAGCGACTGCAGCGGCCAGAGGAGCGGCTCCATCCCTCCTGAAACGTCCCTGTTGCTTTATGATGCTCCGGGATTTCAGCCTGCAGCTTGGACCTGATGCTTTCTGAATGTTCCCATTGGGAAGATGCCGGCGAGGATCACACGGTGTTGTCTGGCTCCCTGGCAGAGCCGTGGGATGGAGCGTGTTGCTGCAGCATGGAAAGGGATGTGCTTCCAGCCCTGCTCTCCCCAGATGGACGTGGGAACGAGTGTGAGAGCTGGCAGGATCTTCTGTTCTGGTGGATCTGGCCCTGCCGTCGTAGACCTGCTGCTCGAGGCTGGAGGGAAGTGAGTCAGGGTTTGCTGTTAGAAGGGATATCTTTTATTAGACTGCTGGGGAAGCACAGGCTGGCTTTGGACTGTACAAGCCTGTCTAAACGCAGGGAGTGATTGCCCTGAGCACACCTTGGCTCTCCTGGTTGAGGGCATCATCTGGAAGAAGAGAGGAAGAACACCGAGATATTCAAGTACAGTTCAGCCTGTGCAGTTCATCTGGCTTAAGGAAAGGCATTTTCTCTCTCTACAAACCTCTGGACTCTTCAGGTCCTGAGACCCAGCACAGGAAAGGGACACATGTCCCATGTGCCAGCCTTTCACGGGAGGTGGCCGAGCCCTTTGCAGCTCAGCTTCCCCAGCGAGGAGCTGCAGGTGATGGGGCTGGTGCTCCCTGGTGCCTGACAGTAGCAGGAGGCTGCTGGGCTCAGTCACTTGCACTCCCTTCTCTGCTCAGGGCACAAGCCAAGCACAGTGTGCACAGAAATGTGCAGAATGTCAGCTGTGCACCGGGGAGATGGAAAATCCAATGCAGAGCTGTAAGAGGTGGAATATGGAATTCAATCTTTTTTTTTTTTTTTAATGTCATCAGACACTTTTTAGAAAAAATGGGCTATAGATGGCCCACTCATCCTGAGCCTGGCAGGTTCACCCCCAATCCCCAGACTTTATTTTCCTGTTTAAGCTCCACAAGGGGAAATGGGTGACCGGGTGGTTTCGGTTAGTCCCTTCGGGGAGCAGTTCCCCATCCCCACCTGCAGCCATGAAGGCCAGGTCAGTTCAGCATTTCTTTCTGGCACCTTTTCTGCCTTTGCTGAGTGACGTGTGAGATGCAGAGACGGTGAAAGTCATCTCAGTTGTGCCTGAAACACGCTGTCTCCGTGGGCTTGCCCCATATCCCCCGTGGCATGAGCCTTCATCTGATGTGGTCAGTGCTGTGGTGAGCATCAGATGCACAAGACAAGTGGTTTTCTGTCTGTGAAGGTGTGTGTGAGCATGCACAAGCGTGGATATGTGGGGATTTTTGTTTGTTTTCTGTCTATCCCTGCAGTCCTGATCTGTTTTGGCCAAGTAATCTTCCCCTTAGTCACTAAAATGCCGCTGGTATCCAACTCAGCGGGTGGTCAGGCATTGGGACAGGCTGCCCAGGGAAGTGGTGGGATCACCATCCCTGGAAGTGTTCAAATGTAGATGGGGGACATGGTTTAGTGGTGGACTTGGCAGTGCTGAGTTAATGGTTGGACACGATGATCTTTTCCAGCCTTAACGATTCTAAGATTCAATTAGTCCGTCCCAGTTAATTAACTCAAGAAATTAAATGCAAAGATCTCCCTTAAAAATTGGTATCTTCCTCTTCAAAACCTCTTTGGAGCTTTGGCAGAAGACCTGTTGCATGGGCTCTAAGAGCAAGAGAAGAACGCTGTAGTGGGGCTAGAGGAGAGTTTTGGGGCTGCGTGCTGGGAGTATGCGGCTCCCTGCTTTGTTTCAGTGCTTGGGCTGTTGCTCCAGGAGCTTTCCCTGGAGCCAAAGGGAGGCCCAGGATAGTGGAAGGTGCAGCATTAGCATGGTCCTTGGTGGGGACCCTTGCAGCTCTTTGCCTGGTGTCCCCATCTCAGTGACTGGGGTGGGGACACTGTTGAATGTCATTGCTGTGTCTGCTCTCAGGGCCAGCTTCTGTTCCCAGGGCACTTGGGACATCTGTGAAGGGAACCCAGAGGGTTTGACCTGGACTTTCTGAGGCTTTTACAAGTCAAAGGTGGAAGATACTTCTGTACCCTCTGAAAAAAGGGGTTCTGCTCCCGAGTGCATTCCCCAAATGCTTTTTTTCTGTCCTTGAAGATCCTAATACAAATGTTAGTGGAGACCAAGGGGCTCAGAATTTAATGAGAATCTGTGGTAGCCTGGAGCCTGTCCTGCTCTCCTGAGTTAAAACCCAGGCTGGCCACCATTTTATTCAGAACTAATTGTCCTTTCTGTGAAATCTTCCCTGATGTTATACTCCCCACTCTCCCAAGATGATTTGGGGCAGCCCAGGGAGAACAAGTTGTAACAGCAGTGAACCAGGGTGGAGCTGAGCCAAACCCTGGCTCACCGTGGAAGCTCCATGGGACAAAGTCCTGCTGGCAGTGTGTGCCGTGCCCAGCAGCCTGGGACAGATCCTGGAAGGAGCTGGCCAAGCTACTGCGTGGGCCACTGTGTAAACAACATGTGTGAGGGCCAGGTCCTTGGTGGGGATGGGAGGATGGCTCAAGTGTTCAGGTAGTGATTAAACACCAAATTGCTTGAAAAAATAGCCCTGGGTGGCTGGATCAGAGGCTCTCTGCAAACCTACCGTGAGCAGCAGCTTGTGTGCTAAGGTAACAAAAAGTCATCTGATTTGATAGCTGGGTGATTCAGAGGGAGAAAAGACTTTGTACAGTTGCTTTGGGAAAATAATTTGTGAGATAAGAAGCCTTTGCAAGGGATGTGGGAATGTCTTAAATCCATCAGTACTGAAAGGTTCATGTGGCCCCTGCAATGCTTTCGAGTGCTCCTGTACTGTCAGGACTGTCCTGGAGTGAGTTCTGTTTGTCTTGTCCGTGTGCAAGCATTTCTTGCACAGCGGCTTCCAGGTGCCCCCAGATCCCCAAGGGAATATTAAAATCCTTGCATGTAACAGTGGTTAGGCCAAACACTGTGTGTAAAAGTGAGCCCTCTGTTGTGCTACAAGTTCTGCTTCTGCTGCTGCTCTCGGTGCAGAGGTTCTGAGGAAGATGCTGCTTCTGCTTTGGTGTATCTGTTGAAGTCCGTCTTTTTTGAGGTCGTCCTTGCCCTTCAGTCCTGTGGTCTTGGTCAGGCAGCTGGACTAGATGATTGTTGTAGATCCCTTACAATTGAACTATTCTATGAATGTACGTGGAAGTCCATCATGATGAGGATGGGGGGTTACTTGGATTGCTCAGGGCTTATGAGCAGCAATCTCTTTGGGTTTTTTGTCTTTGAGCAGAAGTCAGATTGTCACAGGCTAGTTGTGAACTGGAAATAGCGCAGTGCCCTCCATAAATAAGAGCCTCGAAGAGTTTAGCAAAAGCCTAATCTCTTCACGGTGGGCTGTCTGCACCTTTTGCTCTGCAAGGTGCAAGAGGAATGCTCTATCCCGAAGCCTGAGGACCCTGCAGCAGGGTGGTGGATACAGGATAATTAATGGGCACCTCTGGCTCTCACCAGCTCTTGTCTTGCCTCTGATACAGATTTAAGGGTTGGGACATCCCCTACGTGAGGCAGAGCTTTGATAAAGAAGGTTTGTTCAGGTTAAATGGCTTGGGGGGAAAGTGTAAGGTGAGGCCTGTTATCGGTGGTGGTGAAGGTGAACTGAAGGAAAGGTGAGTGTGCATGGAAAGAAATCCCCTTTAAATACCCTCTTCCTTTCAGCCTCTCACCTTTTCATCTCAGTCACTACCTGGGGAATGTCCTGAAGGGAACTGTCCCTTTTCTGTATGCTGGGTCAGTGCAGTGTCACTGCAGAGGGCATCTGATAACAGTGTTATCTGTAGCTGGGTGATGCTGATAGGGGCTGATAATAGTCTTATCTCTAGCAGGGTGATAACTCGGAAATCTCTGTGGGAGTGAGTGGCTGGAGGGAGGTCTGTGGACTTGGACTGTGGGACAGAGCAGTTTGGGTATGTAAATATTGAATATCCTGTACCTGAAAATCAGAGATCAGAGATTTGGGCTTCCTTCTGCTGAGATTGAACAGTGCACTGATGTAGTGTGGAGCTGTGGAGGAGGGCTTGTTTTCCTGGGTGAAGCATCCTTCAGTAAAGATACCAGGCTGGGCCAAGCTCCTGGAAAACTTTCCTTGCTTATGTAAGATGCTCACACTGCAGCCCTTGATGCCTTCTGTTTGTCTTTCTGCACAGAACTGATCCCTGTGCTGCAACCCTTCTGCTGGCTTCCTTCTTGGAGAGTAGTTTTTGGGAAACTGGGGTTAATAAACCAGTGGAATGCATTTGCTGGTCCTTGGTCTTAGCCCCCCCAGTGCTGGTGCTGAGTAGCAAGAATCATTAGAGAAATATGCAAGATATTTCAGTTATTTCTGTTTGGATGGTGCTGGTAGCAAGTAAAAGAAATAAACAGAAACTGTTGAGCTGTGCTTAGCTTGTTGCATCACTGGTTTTATTGAAAGGGTCAAGGTCCAGCTCTGAATGTTGTTGAGCTGTTCCTGAGCTGTGCTGTGCTGTGCCAGAGAGAAAAGGTTGGGGAAAGGTATACTTCTGGTGCTCTTGCTGCCTGTCTGTGTCTGAGGACTGGCTTGGCATCACCTTGCTTGGCTCAAATGGAGGATTTGGGCAATCATGCCCATTCTTACCTATTTTTGGTTGGGTTGGGGGTGCTTGCTGGAGTTCTCCTTGGAGCTCTTCCCAAGGTGCTGGTGATGTTAAAGATGTGCATGGTGTCTGTCACTGTGTTATCTGCCTGATGACTCAAGAAAAACAGAGAAAATGTTTGTTTAACCATTGCAATACTTCTCAAATTCACCTACAGCATTACAGGAGTGACTAACATCTGGTGTGTGCCTGGTTGGTGTTGGGATGGGGCTCTAAGAGGTGAGGATGTGTGTTTTCACAACTGGCTTTTGGCACAAAAGGTGCTGAAGATTGTAATTGCCTTCATCTCTGGATGAAGGCAGATGAAGCTGGGGATGAGCTGGTTCCAGTCTTGGTCTTTGTCCAGGAAATCCTGTGCTGGACATCTTCCCTTTGAGGAAGACAGTTGGGGTGTCCCAGGGAGGTGGTCTGGCACGCTGAAATTGGATGGGATGGAGCAAGATTTCCAGTACCTGGTTCATCATTACTTGGGAAGCTGGTTTCTGTTTCATATCATGTGTTGCCTCTCACCTCTGCAGGAACTTCTCAGGCAGCAGTGAGCGTGTTTTGCTGCTTGGAGTCACCAAGAGGTGATGATGGTGGGAGGTGTTTGTGGAAGAACATGGGATGTGTGTGAAAGGGTCTCCCCTTGCTGCAGGGGGAACGTCCCACCTCCCTGACCTGCCTTGGGCTGGATTTCCAAACCCTTGGACAGGTGGTTGAAGGGCTCTAGGCAGCATCACGGAACACGACCATCTTCATGGCCATGTTCAGGAGTGTCACAAAGGGCTTTGAGTGGTGCCATTGCAGGAGTCTCCTTCACCCAAAGAAGATGATAGAGAAATGATCTATGTAATACATATTTTTACAAAGCAAGCAGTTTGGTCAGGGCCTTTTGAAAGCTTAGGTACATCTGTCATGCACCTGTGTGCATATATGGATCAAATCCCATATGTTTGCTGGAATGGTTGGAAGGGCCTGGTGGATGAAGCATCCTGCAATTCTTGCCCTAGTGTTGTTTTTGGGTCTGTGGGAAAAGCATGGGTAAGGCACTTGCTTCCTTGCTAATCCCTGCCCCTGTCTGTCACTTCCCCCTCCATTTGCTGCCTGTAGCATCTCTCCCTGCTCAGAGAGCATGGGCTGGGAGGTGGAGCACTGATAAACACGCCTGGATCAGGCCCATGGGGGATCCTGGCTGCTGAATGGTTTCATAGGACATGCTTTGTGGCATTTCCTACAAAACCTCCTGCCGTGGGGCTCTATTTTGGGGCTGTCTCTGACGTAATCTGTCAAGACGCGGTCTGCTCTTTGACTTACTGCTGCAAGTCTGGTTGGGGATGGGTGACCAGTTGCTTACCTTGCATTACCAAAGCAACGAGTTGTTGCTTTCCATGACTCATGAAAATGCACTGTAGGCTCTCTTAAGAATGGCTGAGATCATTTTTTGGCTGGGCTTGGGCATCTGGTTTCCTTAGCAAATAGCAGTAGGGGTGGAGGGAGGGGGATTTCCAAACTCGTTTCTTTGTATGTGTGATCTGGTTTTTAGAACTCGGCTAAGAAAATACTTACTTCATTTGAAAAAAGGGGGTGAAGAAAAAGGACCTGTAACTTCCATGTCTGCTCAGTTTTCATATCATGTCTCATTGAGTCATGGTTTACTGCAAGAAGGGGAAAGGTACTAATAACATTACAGAGCTGTGCTTCTCCTCTGAAATAAGCAAGGATAGAAACATTAGGGGTGGTATTTTTCTTTTAAAGCAAATCCTTTTGAGGGAATGGAGGTGCAGATGAAATTGTGCAAGCAAAACCATAATTGCATCTTTTGTTGTTGTTGCTGATCACGTTTGCTCAAGAAGGATACTCTGATTTTACAGTGATGCATCAAGGCAGAGTTGTTTTACTGTTTGGTTAATCTGACTTTTTTTTTTTTAATTATTTATTTATTTGTAGGCTGTTGATTCACTTTCTGGGGTTTTTTTCTGTGCAGTCCAAAGGCAGCAGCACTCACATTCCTGAGAACCAAGTGCAGCAAGATTAGCATTAACCAGAGGAGAATCAGAGCACCTGCAACAGCTTGAGAGGGCAGGAGGTCCCCGGGTGTTTTGCCACCTCTGCAGCCAGGTTTCAGCAGCCCCACTGGTATTCCCCCCATGTCCAGCCATGCTTTGGAGGCACCTGAGAGCAGACAGAGAGAAGGGAGGGGAAATCCTGGGTAGGCAGAAGGGGGTTGTTTGGGCTGGGAGGTTTGTGGAGCGGTGGGTTTGATGCGCCCACCCCTTGCAGGTGGCAGGAGGAGCGAGGGGCAGGTGTGCTACACACTGTGTGCAGCAGTGGTAGCTGAGGTCAGGAGTTTGATAGCTGTGGGCTGACCTGTAATGCTGTGCATGATCTCTGCTGGTGCTTGGCTGTGGTTTCTGCAGCCAGGGCAGGCAGGAGCGTGTCCCATGTGCTGTGGGAAGGGGTTGGAGCTGCCCGAGGGCTGCAGAGGAGCAGCAGATCCGTCCTGGGAACAGCAGGAACACAGCAGCGTAATGGCCCGGCCCCTGGCCAGGGGTGAGCGGGAACAATGTGACTGAACAGGTTTGTGCTCACTTCCTTGTAATCTCAGAGATGAGATAATGCAGAAACCCAGAGACGTTTGCCAGCAGCCAGGTTTCCTTTCTCTGCCCGCCCTGCAAGCCGGAGCAGGGACTTGCTGTGTCTCTGAGGGAACACTGATGAAAAGCAAATCCTTGGAGCTTGAGGAATGGCACAGCTGAGCTCCAGTCAAGGGTGATGGATGCCACCCTCTGGGCCTGGCTCTGGGGCTGCTGCCTGTGCAAGCACCCTGAGCCAGAAGCTGCTGTGTGCACCACAGCTTCTCGGGCCCTTCACGTTCTTCTCCTCTGAATTCCGCTGCATCTTTGTTAGTTATCTTAGGGCAGAATGGGCAAAGGCCTCTGCTTTAATCAGCAACAGCACGGGCTGAGCTCTGTGAGACCCAACACAGGCCTTTTCAGAACCTCAAGTCCTTATTTATAGACTAATTTTTACCATAAGCTATTTCTGCTGGGCAAGATCCACCAGCAACTGCAGATCTGGTAGTTTTGGTGAGCAGAGGGTGCCAGCAGATGAGCTGGCACAGCTGAATTCTGTGGCTTTACCCTGCTGCATGCTGGATGAAATAAGTATAAGCAAAATTTGGAAAGCTGTTCTGTTGTATTATTATTTTTTTTAATTGCTGTGCCTTGATATCGTCCCCCAGTGTATAATGCTCTTTGACTGGCATCAGGCCATCAAAGGGGCTGCCTAATTTTTAGGCAGGTGTTGCTACGAAAGCTGTATTTTCTCATCTGTAATTTACAGATGGAGATGTTGAAACAACCCTCCAGCCCCCAAAATCAAGTCATTCCCTGTCAAGTCTAAAGTTTCCAGTGTACAGTATCAGGCAAAAAGAATCCTAGATCACATTCTTTCCTCCAAAAATAGTGATTTATTTCTTTTAAAATAGATGTTTCTGTTTCTTCTGGTTTGAGCATTTCAGGCTTCATACTTACATTTCTTCATCTATGAGTACTTCTTTTTAAGAAAACCAAGAAGGGAAGTGTGGATTCTGATGTAATCATGTGACTCCAGGAACCAGGTTCTTATGAGGAACAGTGAAGCCTGTGAGAATTGGCAGTGCTCAGGGTTGTCCTGTTGTCCAGCAGTTGGACTAGAAAATGAAGTAAAATCTTCTGCTCTCAACTCCCTTTTCAGCATTGCTTTTTCCATCCTTTGATGCAAGAGATGGCTTTTTTGTTGTTGTTTGTTTTTGTTTGGTTGGTTTGTTTGGTTTGGTTTGGTTTTTCTTTTTCACATTGTGGGGTCTTTTTTATGATTTGTGTGGTAAAATGTTTTTTCCTTACTTGGTGAAGTTTGCAGACCTGTGGTCTTGGGGCTTTCAGGTGCTCTTTAGGTTATGTGTAGAGGTGGTCTCTTGTGGAAGCCTTGCAGTTCTTGGGCATTTTAAAACCAGGAGAGAGCCTTGCTGCTGCTATGGCATGAACCAATGCCAATGCAAACTGCCATGTAAACATAAATACCTAAGCTGCATGGAGTCTATTCTCCCCAGATCCTTTGGTTCCTTGTATTTCCTTTTCTGGGGTGGCTGGGTTTTTTGGAGCTGTTTTCTGACAGTCTGTCACTGGAGGGTTGACTTAGAAGGTTGATGGAGGGGATGTTTGCTGTCTGTTCTGTTGCCAACCTGCTTCCTGCAAAACTGAATGAAGTGCCTTTCCACCTTGGACAGGGTCAGGCTTGAGTGCTCAGAGAAGCACAAGTACTCTGATAATACAGAAATGGGGTTCCTGTACTGCTGGTGGCTTCTGGGACAGGAATTAGGGGACTTGCTTGGGTGCTTTGGAGCTCACTGAGGCCGAAAACCAGGCAAATGCAAGTCCTCTTGCTTAACTCTGCTTGGGTGAGTCCTGTTAGCTCTCTCTGGAGTTATTCAAAACTTGCCTGGACATGATCCTGTGCAACCTGCTCTAGGTGAACCTCCTTTAGCAGGGGGATTGGACTAGGAGATCTCCTGAGGTCCCTTTCAACACCAACCATTCTGTGAACAGCTGGAAAACTAAATGTCTTCAGAGGGCAACACTCCCCCATCATAACCACAGGCAAGCAAAGCCAGCGTGTCCCTTCACAACGTGGGAGATATTTGTCCTGTGACTAAGCATAAAAGTTAAGAGATGGAAAAGGTCCTATTAGATCATCTGGTCCACCTCCCTGCTGGCGTGCAGCTCTTCTCCCTGGTGTGTATTTATTAATAGGCTGTTGGGCAGACAGGAGGAGTTTGCTCAGGGTTCCGTGGAGGAGCAGCAGGTCGTGCAGGTGAGGGACTCTGCACGCCCCTGACTCGACCTGCACGTGAGCAGGTTGCTTGCAGCAGTGGGATTTTGCAGGGAAGGGGCCAAAAGCTCTGGACTCGACATTCCTGGCGTGCTTGGAGCCTTCCCGTTGACTTGCTGGGATTCGGTTTGTGCAGGCATCAGCTCGTCTTTTTTTAGCGTTCTAGGAACGGGCTAATTTTACTTTATATTTATGATGGAGTAGGTGGCTTGAAAACTAATAATAGGGGGGAAAAAGAATAATAGAAGCCTTTTTGGTAAGGAGAGGTCAGCCAGCTGCACATCTGCACAGCTGGCCCGGGCTCCCTTGGCCGTGATCTATGACAGTGGTGTGTGAAGACTCCCAGAGGACGTGTCAGAAAGGTGCAGGTGGAAATGCTATTGCCATGACAAACAGAGCAGGGCTGGGGTTTCAGGCCAGAGCTTGGGGACCATCAACATTGCTTCGTTTATTGCTGCTTGGTAACCATAGCACAGCCTCTCGTGCTCATGGATTGGTTTTTAGTTCGCGTTTCCCAGCTTGGTTTGCAGCTCAGAGCACTTACTGCCTCCTGGATTGAAATGGCTGAATGTCGAGTATAAAGGTACAAATTCTGCCCTTAACTAATTCAGGGAAGAGCTAGAGCATGTGCTAGACACAGGTAGGGGATGGGAACAGAAATTTCCTATCCAGGAATGTGCTGAACTGCCTTCTCATATTGAGACTGTGTTGGCTTTTGCACTTAGGATCACTTCGCTGTCTCCAAAGGTGTCTCCTGGTCGTGTGAGATCAATATTTAGGATTAAAATCAGAACCATTCTGTGGTGCAGGTGAGCAACCGAGCCTGCTCTGCACCAGCAAAATCTTCTTGCTGGTGCTGGCACCTTGTTGTGCCCCTGGGGCTCTGCTGTGGGGCCTGATGATCCATTTCCTGACACTGCAGTACATTCTGTGTGGTTTTCTGGAGGTGTTGTGGGACACCTCTTGGCTGAGTGATGGCTCTGTTGAACCATCACTCAGCCAAGAAGAAGCTCTTTCCCAGATCCGTGGAGGGTAGGGGCTGGGTGTTTCATGGTACAGACAGTGTCCCTGGCACCAGTGGTCTTTCTCTTGGCATCTTCTGTGGAAGTGACAGTATCACAGATGATGTTTTCCAGGAAAACTTCCAACACTTGTAAAGAGCTCTGACATGGGCTTCGCCTCCCTTCCCTCAACCAGACATCTTCTAGGGAGGAGGGAGTTGGAGCAGGGCACAGTGCATGCAGGGAGCAAATCTGCCTTATTATTATTTAATTTAGAGAAAATTTGGTCTAAAGATGTAAAAAAGGAATTGCAAGTGCTGTCTGGACACCGCCTCTCCTCATCAATTAGCGGCATTAAACTCTCAGCAGGGAGGATTAATTAGAAAACTGAAATTTTTCCATCGTGACAGCCTTCTGGTTTCCATTGAAATGCAGCCGGGGAACTGGAAAGGCTTCTGTATTTTGTTTTGATATGCAGGCATATGTTTCTTTCCATCCTGGAAATTAATTCTGTCTGTCTGTAACGGAGCCGTGGGAATCAATATTGAGTTGAACTGTATTTCTCCAGAGCTTTCTTCTAAACCTAGTTGACTGTTTCCCCACTGTGCCTAATAAGTGACCTGATTTTGGAGCAGCTGAGCAGCTGCACTGCCAGTTCAGAGGTGGTGTGCTGCTGCTTTGATGGTGCAGGGTCGGTCCACAGCCTCAAGGCTTCTTTCTTCTGGAAGTCTTCAGGTCAGACTTTCTCCAATATGGATAAAAGGCCCACAGCTTTCTGCTGCCTGTGGCTTTCCATGTCACCACACCAGGCTGGACAGCGTAGGAGAGGAAATTACTCAGCACGCTGCCTCCCTTGTAGACTGCTCTTTGCCTCGGTGAGCTGTCATGCTCTCAGTCTCAAGTTCTGCAATGCCCTCAGCTGGGTTTAGGGGCAAGATTTGCCTTTTCCTCAGTGTCATCATCTTTTCTTCTCTCCACCAGGCTTGGAGGATGAAGTAGAGTCAGTGCAGCAGCCGTGACCTGCTGCCTTGCACCAGGGGAGCGGGTCACTGTTAGGTGATGGCTGTGGGTGGCACAGCTTGGGCAACTCCACATTCCTTCTCCAGAAGAAGTGTGTTGGAGCAAGCAACAGGCTGTGCATGGGCTCTGCAGGACCACAGCTGTGTGAAGGTTGGATGGGGAAGGGCTGGCAGGAGGGGCAGGGCAGACCTGGCAGGCCCTGAGCACTTTGAGCTCAGTGCAGTATGTGTGCTCTGCAGACCTGGGTGAGTGTGTGGCCCTGTGCTGCCCAGTCTGGTTCCTGCGCTGTTGATGGCTCATTTTTTATCATGAGGGCAAGTGTACTTGAGCTCATGTGATACTGCAAGTCAAGAGGACAAGGAGAACAAAGCCTCTGTGAAAGCTGCCCCACATGTTTGTTTCATAACCCCATCACCAGCCCACTGACAGTGTGGAGACAGTGCAGTCCTGGAGCTGTGCAGAAACATGGTCCTTCTGCCCAAACCCGCAGCATGTCTTTTCATCTCCTCTTGCCCCTAAGCACTCACTGAGCTCTGCTTTCTCCCTCTGGTCTCATCTTAGTCCAGAGCTTCACGGGAGAAGTGGCATGAGCAAGGAAAGGACCTGTCAAATTCTGCAGTGGCTCCTGGGGGCCAATCCTCCGGTCCTGCTCTCCCCGCGTGCTGTGGAGCTTGTGCTTCCTGCCCACGAGGAAGGAGCAAGATAACCAGGTGGCTGCTGAGAGAGCAGAAAGTGGTCAATTAGCCCTCGGCCCTTGGCTTCGCAGTCGATTGGAAAAGTCTGGTTGTGATCAATCAAATCTAGACAGGCTGCGGGGGTGAGGCTGCGGCTCGTTAGCTGTGCAGGGGGAGTGCTGCGAGAGGGACTATCGATCCCAGGCAGCTCAGAGTGAGTGCTGCTGCTGCTGCTGCTGCTCAGGGGCTGGTGGGGACTCACAGGAGGAGCAGGTCTTGCCAGCGGGATGGTGCGGGTGAGAGAAAGTGGGTCAGCGAGAAGGTGGGGCAAGCGTGGAGGATGGCATGTTGGCTTCAGAGCCCTAGTTCTGCCCCGATGCCGGACTTGGTCACTTAGCATTAAAATTCCTGATCAACCATAGAGTTTTGCGAAGCGTTTGATGCTTAGAGGTTAAAACTACAGGCACAGGGTTGGTTTTCTCCTGCCATTATCCTCATGGAGAACTGGGCATCCCAGTCCCTGTTGCGGGTTCTGGCTCTCAAGGCCGGGTTCTCTGTTGCACAACTGTTGGCTTTCCAGCTCTTTGATGTAAAGCTTCGTTCATGGAGGCTCTTTCATTTCTGATACCAGGTCTGTGCTGCATGGATCCTTTTCTCCCAATTGCTTTTCCCAGAGAAGATTTTACTCTGAGACAAATACTTTTCTGAGGGCTTATTTCATTTGAAGGTTTTAATATCTATTCCTCCTTTTTGGTTTCTGCTCCTTCTTCTTCCTGTTTGGTGTTTTTTTCTTTCTTTTTTTTTTTTTTTCTCCCTTCTTTTTTCCCCAGGAACATAAAAGAAAATGGCCTGAAGCATCACTTTTCCAAATACACTGTTTTGTTTCAATTTCCCTCCCACAAAGTCCTTGGTCATTTTAGGAGAAAGACAAAAATAAGGCCATGAAATACCACAGGAGGAAGAAATTACAACATTCTTCTGCACTGGCTTTTATATTATACGTAAAAATGCACCTTCCCTTTTGCTGTGCTCACTTAGAGGGGAATGTTCATTGGCATCAAGGTTTCCCTCTGATTTATAAGTTTACAGAGAACTATCTGAGGACAAGACTTTGCCCTGTAAAAGGGAGAATTATGCAGAGCAGTGCTCTCTTCTAGCTACAGACCTTCATCCTCACAGGCAGGGCTGTGTCCTTGAGTAATCCTGGTTAAGCTTCATCTGGGGAGATGAATGTAGAGAGTTACAGGAGGTGAGGATCCTTCAGAGTTTGTCACTTCAGTGCCTGATTTGACTTGTCCCTTATAGATATTTATATTTTTATATATATATATAAATGTAAAATAAATCCGACTGTATTGTCTGACCTTTGCTGAGAGAACAGTCCTTTCTAATCACTATTTGCTTCTTTGTTTTCACGTGTTTCTGGAAGTTTGAGATTTGCATAGAAAATCAAAGCTATCTCATATGCCAGTATAAATTAATGATTACTTCACTGACTTTGGTAAAAGGAATATTACTGTAAAGCAAGTAAATGAACTAAGTGAGAAAAATACCAGTGCTGAATATTGTGCTGAAGTCAAGGGTATGTTTCAGGAGATTTCTTCTCCAGAGGCAGCTACTGAGGAGAGCTGCACTGGCTGGGTCACTGACTGAAGGTATCCTGCACCATGGCTCTTAAACACAGATCTAACAGCATCGTGTGTTGTGGAAGTTTCTTAAGCAGTTTTGGGGTGTTGCACACAAAAATGGAGAGAAGAAACTTCAACTGATGGGTATTCCTATGGATTTGTTTGTTGGGTTTCATGGGGTGTAATTCCTGGGGCACTGGCTGGCTCCTTCAGTGAGCTGTGCTGGTCTGTGTGTGTCTCTTCTTGCTCATTAACAATGGAATCACAGGATCTGGAAAAGACCTCTAAGATCACCAAATCCAACCCTTAACCCAGCACTGCCAAGTCCATCACCAAAACAAGTCCTTAAGGGCCACATCTACATAGATGTATAGTCTTAAATGTCTGCTTTTTGAGTGTCTCCATATGGTGCATCCTTTGGAAATCCTGACCGGAAAATTCCATGAGAGCGGGGTCTTATGTGTCTGAAGTGGCACCAAAATGTAGCTGTTCTTTTGTGTATCCCCAAAATATGGATCCACCTTCCAGGGCAGTTCTATGAACAGAAGGTCAAATGTTCTATATTGTCTGTAGGAAGCTGTAAGGATGAGATTGGGATGATTAGTGAAAACCTGGAATATTCCAACCTCTCTCCCCCTTCACGTTTGAATCCCTCTTTGCCAAGCCTGCGGGCCGACTGAGCTATCAGCACACATCCATTTGCATTCTCGCCATTAGAACAATCTCATTTGCTTTGCTGTTGTTTTTAACACTACCCCAGCCCTGGCCTCTGAAGCTTTTTGAAAATAACATTTACAATAATATTTTTAACAGTTCCGTAGTATACAAAACTCCAGCGCTCTGGCAGGACTCCCGGAAACTTGCTGAAAGTTAATGTGGTCAACTCTTAAAAAGGAGAGATTTTTTCCGCTTGACTCTTGCTTGTTAAACTCTCTGAGCCCAACATGTTCCCTGCTGCTTGAAAAAACAAGGAAAGTCCCAATTTTAGCAATGCTAGTTTCAGTAGCTTTCCAGCTGAGCCCTATTTCAGGGGCAACTGTGGCTTATTATTGTTATTTTTTTTTTACAGTGGTGTGTCCCTACACCTTCAAACTGAAGTGTTAAGTGGTGCTCAGGCAGGAATAAGTAGGTGCTGCTTTCCCTGGAAGCCTGGGGATGATAAATGACAGAGGTAGATGCCACTTGCTTGTGCTGCAGTAGTGGCAAGACATCCTGACTCAGAATCCATGTTTAAGGTTGGATGCTGAGCCTCTGTGGGGTAAGATGAACTCTTTTTGGGGCAGGTGATACCGTAAATCCCATTTCAAATCAATAGCACACTGCAGGTGACTCCAGTGCTTTCCTAACCCACATCCTGCATTCTTTCTCCCAGTAAATCTTCTAGTCACTTTTCTGTCTTCCCTTACATCCAGAGGAAAAAAAATAAACATAGTTCTCCATCCTCTCTTTCTCTGCTTTGCTTTCTGCAACTTAGATGCAGAGAGGCAGGAGTCATGTGTGACTCCACGTCACACAGACACATCAGAGCTGAACTGTTGTCTCCCTTGAGCTCAGTCTCGCTTAATCCCTTCCCAGCCAAGGAGTACAGGAGGAAAAGGGAAGAACTGGGATTAACTTTCAAAGTGGATTAATAACTTCACACGCAGCTCTCACGTAGATACTCATACCCCGCGCTCACGTGGCAGTAACAAAGTCGAGCTGCTTTGCCTGCAGATTTGAGCTCAGCTCAGTCAAACCAAAGCTGCTTTTAGATGGGAGCACCTGTCCTGGGATTCCTGCAGGTTAAGTAACTTCCAGCAGTTTCCTGAGGCAGATGGGAGCAGGCAAAGTCTCTTTGGCGCACGGCACAAACCTGGAACACGACGAGAACCTCGCCCCAGCATCCCTGGGAACCGGCAGGTTGCTGAGCTCTCTCATGGCTTGGTAGGAGGCATTTGTGTAGGACCTGCTTACCCAGGCAGGACGTGCCTGCCAGGGAGATTGGCAGTGGAGATTTGGAGGAGATTTACAGCGGTTCTGTGAGCTGTGGGAGCAGTGCAGTGCCAGGTGGGAGCCCAGATGCTCACTGGCTTGTGTCACAAACTGCCAGCACTTGAAGGCTCTGATCAGGGATATTAGGGGGGTAGTTTCTTGGAACTGCATTGGAGTAAGAAAAGGATTTTTCCTTTTTTCCCCCCCGCTTATTTTTTTCCCTCCCCCCTCCATTTTTTTAAGGGAGATAATAAAAGGACAGAATTTGTACTAGAAACAGGAATTTGTCCTTCTGTAACAGGAAGCTGCTGGTATGTATTTTTGGGAAGCCACGGAAATGGCCAGTGTTTGCAGTCCAATTTGAAGGCTGGCCGTGCTCAGGATTGAAGAGATCTGCTAAAACAGAAAACCTTTTTTCTCTGGTGTATCCGTGGAGATTTCCTGCCCTGTGTGCAGGGGCTGGTTTGCTCACGAGAGCTGGGCAGTGGGGTCTCAGGGGTTTGCTGTGGCAGAGGTGATGGAGAACAGCACAGGGTAGGGCTCTGCTGGATGGAAAGGTCACCTGTTTTTTCCAGGGTTCGTTTGCACAGTTCCTGCAGGGGCATGTTTTTGTGACTAGATATGGATTGGAAAGGTCTGGAAGGTCTCCAGAAAGCCATTAGAAAAATCTACTACACTGATAGGAGAGTTAACCTGGGCTATCCCAGGAATTTACAGCTAATCTGCTGTCTGCCTGTGGCCCTCAGTGCACACTCTGCACAAAGCTTAATTGCTGGAAATGTCGCATCAATTTTGAAAGCAAGAGTGAAGATTTGGGCTGTTTCCTGCTCTTGTTAATAATCAGATGGAGCTTTTACCCTGCTTTCTTGCTGGTTTTCTGCTCTCTCTTGATTCAGCCCTGAACAGACCGACCAGTTCCTTCTCAAGATAGGATTTTTAACCTTTCAAGCCTCTCAGTTATTTCCTTGCCTCCTCATTTGCTTGGCAAACGGACAGAGCAGAGTGGCTGTGGGTTCTTAGGCTTTATGGTGCTGTCCTGAGAGGAAGCAGCAGCAGCAGAAGGAACAACAGCACTTCGGGGCACACGGACATCTCCGCCTCTGCTGCTTTCTTATCGCTTTCCCTTCCTGCTCGTCTCTCTCAAAATAGGCTGGATAAATATCCTCCTGCCTGCCAGCACCGAGGCGCCAGGGCTGCAGAGAACCGTTTTAATCCGCGCTTGTGATCGTTCCCGGCTCACCTCAGACTTGTTGCCGTGTTTGGATTGATTTGGCCGAGCTGGGGAGATTTTCCAAGTGCCTTTTCCTGCTGTTTCTGGCCAGTGTGTCACACGTGGCACTCCGGAGTCTGTGTTGGTGTCCTGGAGCTCACGGCTCTCACTGACTTTGGGGCAGCCTGCACTGACTGCAG
Source organism: Lophotriccus pileatus (assembly GCA_035583135.1). Classification (NCBI taxonomy): domain Eukaryota; kingdom Metazoa; phylum Chordata; class Aves; order Passeriformes; family Tyrannidae; genus Lophotriccus; species Lophotriccus pileatus. The sequence goes on along the minus strand of JAWWES010000081.1, from coordinate 3,614,890 downwards.
GACAGGAATGTCTTACTCCCTCTGTACTTGAGATGTCTCTCCGTTTTTCTTCTGCTGTCACACAGGGTTGTGACCAGGAAATCTGAGGGCTTACCAGGCAGCTAAAGTGGGCTTCAATGATATTTTCTGTCTTAAAAGCTGCCCACCTTTAGGTGGGTTTTGTTTTCATTCAGTCTAAAATAAGGGTTTTTTTTTTTTCACTAGGGAGCAGGACTGGCTCCAGAATGCTCAGGTCTCCTTTACTTCCTCAGTGACCAGAAAAAAACCCCCAAGCCTTACTGGGTGCAGAGGTGTGGCTAAGTGCAGTATGGCAGGTGGCTGAACCCATTCCTGCAGTGGTGTTGGGCAGGTAAAAGGCAGAAACTCTGGAAGGGCTCCTGGGGACCTACCTGCCACGAGGTTTTAAAACCACTAAGGTACCAGGTTTGCAGTGTGTTACCTTTGGGGTGCGTAGGGGAGGGCAGAGTCCTGGTCTCAATTCCTAACTAAATGGTTCTCTTCTTTCCTCCAGCCCAGGAGAGGGTCGGGAAAGGCTTTGCGAAAAGTGGTCCTGCACAGTGACTCCACTGACACGTCAAAATTAATCTGTAACCTCTGTGTTTGTTGCAGGGTGGATGCTTGAGAGTGCAGGATAAGGTACAAGTGTCTGGGACCGGCGGAATGGAGGCCTGATGTAGATGGAAAGATGGGTAAGAACTGGATTGCCCTGAAGCACTTAATTTTCTGCAGCCTGTTCATTTTTGGTTGGGACCGGAATAGTTGTGTATCAGATGCTCTGTGGTCCTGAGGGAAACTTTTTTAAGGTGGGAATTATTTGTATTTCTCAGGGTACATAATGACTGTGATCTTATCTCTATAGATAAGAACTTCCTCCTAAAGTAAATTCATTATTTCAGATTAGGACCACTTGGCTGGACTCTCTCTGTTTTAGTGAATAATCAGATCAGTGATAGGTGTGGGAGCCCCAAGAATGACCACAAAACCAATTCCAAAGTGGTCTACAAGCCATTTTGTCAGGCAGTAGCAGTTCCAGCAACTGCAGTGGTTTCTGCTCCTTTGCTTTAATTGTGCTGAAGAGAAAGCTCAACAGATTGGAGAACAAGGCCAGGTTCTGCCTCACAGGACTGTCAGTGTCAATTAACACGTGGAGCTAATTGAGCTTGAATTGTCTTCTTCCTTTCACCAGAAGAGGCAGGTTACAGAGGAGCCTAAATTTATCTCCTGAAAGGGCTTTCTGACCTGGTGACCCAAAAAATGAGAAGAGATCTTGGAAAAGTCCTGGTTGAAGCTGAGCATTTTACTTGCACATTTGCAGCATTTACACAAGTTGACCCAAAACTTTTCAGGGCTGGTTGAAATGATGCTTTAAAGAAAAATAAAATAAAAGGAGGTGGGGGAGAATATGTGTAAATTCAGGGATTGTCCTTGCAAACATGCTAGAATCACAGAATCACATAGTTTAGGTTGGAAGGGACATTAGAGATCATCCAGTTCCACCCTCTTCCATGGGCAGGGACACCTTCAATTATCCCAGGTTGTTCCAAGCCCTGTCCAACCTGGCCTTGGACACTTCCAGGGATGGGGCAGCCACAGCTTCTCTGGGCAACCTGTGCCAGGGCAACCACCCTTACAGGGAAGAATTTCTTCCTAATATCTAATCAAAACCTTCCCTCTGTCAGTTTGAAGCTGTTCCCCCTTCCCTTCCTTTACAAAAAAACCCTTGTAAAAAAGTGATTCAGAATTTGATAGTGGTTTGAATTAAAAAAAATTAGAAGTATGAAGCCACTGCCACACTTTGTTTGTCCTCCCTTATGGAGAAGGGAGAAAAGAGGTACTTACCCTCCCCTGGCTTTATGTCTCTGTTATTTTTGCTCTTTCTCTGTTACCTAGAAGAGAGATTTTGTCGGTAGACAGCTAATTTAAAGCTAAAATTAAAAAAAAAAGGGAAGGAAAGTCCAGACCTGCTTCTCCAATGTAAAGAATGACAACTTTCAGTTTAAAATCCCTGTTGAAAAACCCCAAAAGTTTTTAGAAACATTTTCACTTTGAAGGCAAAAGTCACTCCTTTGTCAATGCGATGTGGAGGTTTTTTTGAGAACGAAAGTTCAGACTCACTCTGAGCACCAGTAGGGAAGGAGTTTGCTGGCTCCAGTCCAGCTCCCAAGAGATTGTCAATTTGATGACTTCTTGTACAGGGAGTGGCTGATAGAACCTGCTCAAGGTGCCTTCAGCCTGCCAGCTGTGAACATAATATGGACACACTGGGGCAGCATTAACTGTGGGAATTCTGCAGTGAGGAGAACACCCTTTTGCAAGGCACTGGGGATTTTTTTTTTTGTGAATATGAGCTGAATCAATAGGAGTCTTGTGCAGGTTTGCTGTGACCCTTGGACTTGTGTGTGGATGGGAGGTGCTGTGCGTGTCCCCCTTCCCCAGCTGTCGTTGCTGCAGCTCATCACGAACAGCATCAACCCCTGTGCAGGGACTGGTTGGATCTGCCAGGCTGCATCCAGAAAGGATCACGTTGTGGTCCTGAGCCTGGTCTATGGTTTGACTGTCAGGATGAGATGGGTGAAGTGATGTGTGTCTCCAAGGGGACCTTGTCAGTTAAAGAATTGTTGCAAGAGCTTTGCTGACGCACAGAAATTTGGGCTAAAATTTGGAGGGTTAATTAGTTTCACTTCTCCCCCTTTTCCTTATCCCTCATTGGGATGAGGAAGCATTTTCAAGGGAAGTGCAGGGAATATGCAGTTATGTCACTGATTTCCCTCTGACAGACCACAGAGATGTGTTGGATGAAGTGACCTCTGACCGTCTGTTCCAGCTCTACCTTTCTTCCTGGGATCCTATTTATAGGATAGGGTTAGGGTTAGGACTGTTCACTCCTAGATATGTTCTAGGGAAGTTGCATGACCTTGTCTGGAGACCACAAGACGGGAAGTGGGGACTTCTGGCGTCTCCATGGGCTGCACAGAGCAGTTTGGCTGTGTCATGCAGTGCTTGGACCAGCCCTGTGCAGCTCTGGGACCCCAGTGCTGTTGCAGGTCCAAGACAGTCTCTCTACAGGTGCCAGCTTGGGGCCACCCCAAGTCCCTGGCACTGGGTCTTGTTATTCCTTCAGCTCACAGCCTGTTTCCATCTGCCACCTCTCCAAGACCTCTTCGTAATTCAAAGATGTGTCCCTGTCTCCGATACAACACAGGGCACAGACCACGGCCAGTAGGTGTTAAAAGTTGCTGTGTTTAAACCTGACATCACAGTAAAAGTAACATTTAAAAAAATCACAGAAATTGGTAGAAAAACCACCAGCTTGCTTGTTGCCTAACTTCTATTCTTTTTGTTTTAAAATGATGTAAGTGTTCTTAGTTGTGGTTATGGAAGGCTGTGTGCATTCATGTGTGTTTCTGATGATAAAAACTCCAGGAAGGCTGATCTATCCTGCTCAGTGTATGTACATATAACTCAAAGATTTAGGCCTTTAGACCTTTGCTGGGGTGAGTGTGGCTTTTGCTTCATCAGAAAGATCATCTGAGGTGCAGGACATGGGAGAATGATGCTTGTTTATAGTATTGCCTTGACAGAGAGCATGTGTTTGGAGAAGACAACTGCAGGCTGGGCTGGCAGAAGCCACAGCAGTTTGCTGGAGGAGGAGGAGGGGGCCTGTTTGTACAGCCATGGTCTGGCCACTTAACCCAGACCTGTCCCTGTGCACCCAGGCATTGATGTCTCAGCTCTCCCATGCTGTGCTTTCCTCATTCCTCAGTCTAAGGCAGTGGTTTTGCTCTTCACGTCCTTATTGCTCTTAACTTGCTCTTTATATGCTGAGAGCTATTAACGACAAATTAATTCAGGTCGAATTGCAGCACTTTATTTTATAATAAGACACAACAGGCTTTCTAGCTCAGGTTTTGTTATTTTCAAGGGGTGACTGAGTTAAAAGGTGCCTGCCTGTGTCTCCTTCTCCCTTTGCTGGCACCATCCCCCTTGCACCAGGGCTCCTTTTTGGGGTCATGCCAGGTGCTTTGGGCACCTGGGGAATGTGGGACTGGACCTGCATCACATTTGGGATGTTTCAGCTGTTGCTGCAGCAACAGGTTAGGAGTTCATGGGCTCTGAGCTGTGGCTTTGAGCACTGGAAGTAGCTGGGCTGGGAGGGAGAAAGAGTTCTTTATGAGCCCGCAAATAACCTTCAGAGGTATGGAGGCAGCCAGGGGAAATAACTTGCCAGCTACATTTCTTTCTGGGTAAACACTTTTCTCCTTTCAAGTGTGCTCAAGAGAGAGGTACAGGTTGTGGGGAGAGGTAATATCTTTTATTAGACCAAAATGATAGAGGTGGAAAAAAACCAGGCTGCCTTTTAGGCACACAAGCCCTTCTTTGGAAGGAACAAATCTTAGGCTTAGCAGGACAACTGCTGGAAAAATTGGCCCAAATTTAATTTAATTCTGTTAATCCACTGAAGGAGAATTAGTGTCTGTGGAGCAAAGGGCAGAGTTAGCAAAAAAGCTGTGAAAGTTTGTTGTGGAATGGGAGAGAAACCAGTACCTTTGAAGTGGTGAGGAGTAGCAGGGCTACAGGCATGCAGAATTTTCTTAAATGTGGTTAATTTGGCTTTTTAGGGTCTAGGTCCTGCTTGCAGCTCTCCTGGACTAACTTTAATCTGCAAAAGCAAATGAGAAACAATGCATTTGTCCAAGATCTGAAGGATGTTTTCCAACCAAAGTGATTCTAAGAGGCAGAGATTTAGTGTGGCTTACCTTGCCAGCAGTCTGTGCTTTTATAGGAAAGCCCTGATTGCCACTGCCCTATTCCTGTAGTGTGGTCAGCAGGACCAGTGGCTGTCCCCCTCTACTCAGCACTGCTGAGGCACCTTCAATCCTGTGTTCAGTTTTGGGCCCCTCAGTACAAGAAAGACACCGAGGTGCTGGAGCGAGTCCAGAGAAGGGCAGAGGAGCTGGGGGAGTGTCTGGAGCACAAGTCTGATGAGGAGCAGCTGAGGGAGCACTGAAACCCTTTCTATCACTAAAA
>JAWWES010000081.1:3585794-3609762 GCA_035583135.1 Lophotriccus pileatus | reverse complement strand
GAGCTGGGGGAGTGTCTGGAGCACAAGTCTGATGAGGAGCAGCTGAGGGAGCACTGAAACCCTTTCTATCACTAAAAACTGGCGTGTTTATTATCAAACCATCACACCTCCTGCTCCAAGATCCAAGTTGCTGGCTGGATGTGAGGGGGAACAGCTCTTTTCCCCCAACTCTGCCTTCCTCAGCAAATCTTCCCCGCATCAAATGCCACCTGATTTTAACCCAGACATTTTCCCCGTTAGCCAAGGAGGGTTGAAGGGTGTGAGGTGCCACAGCTGGATCTCCCACAGGTTGAGCTCCTGTGCTGCTGGAGGAGGAGATGTGAGAGAGAGAGAAGGATAAGAATGACTGTCAGGATGTTGCATGGGCTGTATCCTGGGGGAAAAATGGCTTCTTATCCAGGGGTGGCTTCACCACCCTCTGCATGTGCAGGGATGTACAGGGGGCTTGTGGTGACAAGTGTGCAGGGGGATGAGGCCGTGGAGGAGGGCAGAGTGTTGCAGAGCATGGGAAAAGCTCTGCCAGTGGCTCTGATGCCGTGGAATTTTACTGCGTGTGGCGCTGTCAGAGGAGTGGCTATTTTGGGAGCGGAGGGTTGTGGTGAACCACAGACGTAACCTTGCTTTCCCTCCCCGCTGGGCTAAGCCAAACACCTTCTCAACCCTGAGTCCTTTTCCATTGCAAAAGTCCCTGCTAGGTCTCTGGGAGGAGGGAGCACCGGCGTTGTGCCACAGCTCTTAGCCTTCGTCAGGAGAAATTTCCTGTGTGATCTGTGGCTTAGCCACCGAGACGCTCACACGTGATTAAAAACTTGCCATTCCAAATGCTTTGGGGTTTGGGGTTTGCGGTTTGCAAGGTGCTGATCACTTCGGGGTTTTAAGGGCATTGTTCTCACCTCTCCTAAAATGAGGTGCAGTCCCAGTAGCGCTGCCTTCGCTTCTGGTTTTTCCTGGGGAAATTCAGAGAGCGGTGGAAGTTCTTCATGGTGTCACACCCTGGCTTATCAAACACGCCGTGCCATAACCTGTGAATTTATGTTCCAGTTTAATCTCTTTTGCTGCGTTTTTTGATGCTCTTATCAAATGACTGGACTCTTGGCAAACATTGGAGGTGTTTGCTTGTTGTGTTCATGAGTGTTTTGGGGACTGGCTGGGTCGTGTCACTGGTGATTTGATTTAGTTATATATGTGATATACAGTTTTACTAATTATCATTTTAAAAATAACTGGTTTAGCTTTTTTTTTTTTAGGCTTGGTTTTCCCCCAGTCCCATTCCTGAGCACTACTTTCTGTCCCCTTTTGCAAGGGGTAAGTGATAAATGTTGTATTCCAGTCAATCCAAAAGGAAGGGTTGTTTTTGATCTAAACATGGTCTCCAACCTGGCTGTGCCATTTTTCCAATATTTGTATTGATAGCCTGAGGGATAGCACAGGATAGAAAGGGAATAGGAGGCAGAAGCTCAGCTTTACCCCTGAGAAAAGGATCTGTGGGACAGTATAACCCACAAATCTTCTACTGGGCATTTGGCATAATGCACTTCTGTAGCTGTCAAAAGCCTCTGATGGGTTTGGTTTTGCTTCGTTTCACAAAACAGTTACTGGCTGTGCTATAAAAATGCAATTAAAAATCCAAATTGATGTAATTTATGAAGAGCAAAACTTACCAATGGTTTGTCAGGTGAAATTAATAATCTCCTGTGGTGCACCTTTTAGCATCACAGTTCTTTGATAAGGAGAAATGTGCTTTCAGGAGCCCCCAGCACCTCACACCAAGAGTTTTCTAAGTGAGTTTATGTATCCCAAGCTCGAGACGTCAGCGAGCAAACTCCTGCCAAGAAACCCTGCCTATCAGGAGGGTCTTTCCTCACTTCCTCCTGTATAATTGCTCTGCTCGACCTGCTGGGCTGTGCCCTGCCCTTGAGTCCTACACAGGGGTGACCTTGGCATCCCTTGGGTGGGGTTGCAGGAGGGAGAAGGGCAGCAGGATCCAGCTGCTGGGGAGCCTTTGCTGACTGGCAGAGGGAACGTGTTCCACTGGTGTGTCTGCTGCAGTGCAATCTGGGCTGGGGGAGGGTAATTGGGTAATTTTTCTCTTTATCAGATTCAAGACATGGCTGCAGATAGTGGCAAAATGTTTTGTGCATGTGGGTTGGATTTAAGGGGAGGTTTATCTGCACCTCTCACTAGATGGAGGCAGGCAGCAGTTCTGTTCTGCCACAGGTCAATCACAGACAGCCCTTCTAAGGGTGCCGAGTTCCCAAGCAATACTTTTAGCTGCCTGTCAGAGTGTCTGGGTCCCTTCTTTGCTTGCTTAGGGGCTTTTGTCATGGTCCAAATCAGGCTCTTGAGCTTCTAGCTCACTGGTCTCCTTCCTAGTATTGACTGAAGCAGTCACTGTGACAGTGTTTACTTAGTAATTGATCCCTCTGTTTAGAATCAGAATCCTTTGGTTGAGAAAAGACCCTTAAGATCATCAAGTCTGTGCTGTGTTGGTACCTCTGCCCCTGCTATCTTGTGCACTGGCTGAATTCTGGTGGCAGTAGGTGCCTGTTGACAGTGTTTGCAGGTACTGAAGAAGCTCCAAGCCCTGTTTTTTTCATCTCCAAGCTTTTTTTCCCCTCTGGGTTTTTGGAGAAAGAGCAGCAATTTATCTTCACAAGCAAGTTCTTTGACACCTGCTTTCACATGGGTGAGTGTTGTCCTGTTCTCTGGATTGGGAGAGCAAACCCAGGACTGGTTATTATGCCACTGGGCATAATGTGCTTCTCTGCTGTTCCCTCTTGTCTTCATAAAGAAAAATAATAATAAAAAAAATATGCCTGGAAAGAACTGAAGGAGTTAATTAAGGATTACTCTAGTGTCAGAAGCTATGTATTTCCATTTAGTTGCATGAAGAAGGGTTAAGAGGGGATGAGACTTCAGTCTGTGAATACCTGCAGAAGATGGGGAGTGTTTAATAATAGAGGGGTCTCTAAGATACAGGGATATCAAGATCTAACCAGTGGAATACAAAGCGAGCTGTGCTCAAACTGGAATTGAGGTGTTAGTTGCAAAAGGGTTATTGGAGTAAGTGCATGAGCTCTTTAGACTAAGACTCTCTAAAAGAGGCTGTTTTGTGTGATGCCGGGTCAAGGTAGGGAGGCAGAGGCTGCTAAATGAATTTCTGTGGTCCTTGTGTACAGCCAGGAAGGCCAGATCAGGTTAAGTCCTTTCTGAATTAATGTATTTAGCTCTGCAGACTCATGTGGTCTTGAGCAAGGCTTTTTTTTCTTTTTTTTTTTTTGTCTGTCTTGGATTCCTGTCCATCAAATGAGATATGAAAACCAGCTCATCTTTCTATCCATCTGACAGTGTAGCTGAAAGCCCATCAGGACAGAGACTGCCCTTTGCAGGTAATGAGTGATGCTGAGGGAGTGAATCTTGTCTTTCAGTTCAGGTTCTCTTTGGTAAATGATAAATATTGTGTGCCAGTCAATCCAAAAGACATGTATTTTCAAAAACCAGAGAAAATGGAAGACTGATGCCTCTGCAAACCAAAGTCAGGATTGTCAGTGTCATCATCACATGGTTCCATATTTCTTTTCACTATGGTTCATTACACTTCAGTATTTTTGTCACTGTATGTTTGAAGTCTCACCAGTTGAAAGGGCTTTTACTGAAGGTGACAACATTTCTGTGGGGCTCCCCATCCTCTCTCCAGCCCCTCTCAGCCCTCACAGAACTCTTCCCTCTGCCTGGGGATATCCCCAGTGGTTGCATCTCCTTCTAGATAGGTGGATGCTGGCTTTGGAGGGAGCTGCTGGAGTTTACACAGGCAGAAAGGCTCAACAGCACCGTGGCTGTGAAAAGCACAGTGGGATCTTCATGGCCACAAGTGGCCAGGTCTGTGGTTTTTCCCTGGATCCAGGTGTAAGTGTGTGTGTGAGACAAGGTATGACCCTGGGGCCACACGCTCCAGCCGTGCTCAGGAATGACTCACAGGACAATATTCTTCCCTTCTGCAACGCCCAGGACTTTTCCCCCGACTCTTCCCAGCCCTACCTCTGCCTGGTGTGTGTGTGAGAGGCCGAGATCAGGACTCATTCTGTTTTACAGGACTCTGCTTTACTTCTCCAGGCTTTCTGTGGGCTCCATCCAGCTGGTGCCTTTTTTTTTTTGCAGTGTTGATGGAAGCAGCTTCATGGAACTACCGTAAGCTGCCTCTTAGTAATGACCTATTAGTGAAGCCAACAATAACAGCACTGTCTAGACCATCTGAGCACAGCTAAATTATTCCTTTGTCCCTTCTTCATTTGCTTTCTCTCCTGACTCTTGAATTGTTTTGGGTGGTCCGTGTTGACCTTCAGGCTTTCTATTTCTCCCTTGTGGGTTTTATTTTTTCCTTCTCCAAGAGCAGTGAACTGGCTGTACTAAGACTGAAACTCCAGGTTCCTCTCTCCCTCACGCACTCTGGAACCAAAGCCACGGAGCAGCACCGGAAACCTGTATCTGAAGGGCAGAGAGATGTGTCATCTCCTGGCTTTTTGGTTTTGCCAAGTGCTAAATGCTCCAGATTCACATTGGTAGCAGTGCCTGGGACTTGTGAGTCTTAACATCTCGCAGAACTGAAAACTTGATGAGAGAGGGAGGTGTTCTGGTTTTGATATAAGATCCTGCCAAAACGGATGAGTTGTGCTTTAATAAAAATATAAACCCAACCTTCCCATATCCACTGTAGCTCCGCTGGCCATGCTTGCTTCCTGGGAGTGCTCTTGGCTTACTACTTCTGTGTGTTCCTCTCTCCAGTGTGGCTATGGATATTTCCCCCTGCCCCCAAACCTCTGGGAAATTAATATCTTTGAGACATTTATTATTTTTTGTTGTAAGGGGTCCTTGGTTGGATGGGCTGGCAGCATGATCAAATAAGCTTTGTCTCAGGGAGATGATTTAAAAAGCACAAAACTGGGATGTTGGTGGGAAGAAGGGAAGAAAGAAATGAGTTTCCTACTAAAAGAAACAGCTGAAAATAAAGACAGAACTGAGGATGGAAGAAGAGACACCAGGGACAGAGGGACAGCACTAAACACAATTTATTTTTATGTTTCATTTTTGCTGTCTTTGTAATCATTTTTTTTTTTTTGTCCTGATCTTCCATGGTAAAAATAATCCTGTTTATATGTGTTCTGGGGAGAGAGCAGACATCACTGAACAATTCATCCTGTCAAGCTACAATACCTTAAGTGAATTTGTACAAAACGGTGCAAGAGCGAAGCTGGGCCAGGAGGTTGTTCGGGAGCAGGAGGAACCTGCTCACGTTGCAAAAAGGTGTCCATGAGTCTCCAAGCCCATCCAAGCCCTGAGGATACTTCACTGGTGGTGTGCAATTCACAGCTGTTTTGTTCTGGAGCCGTGGCCAAAGCTTGGGAAGATGTTTGCTGTGCAGTCTCAATGCTGCTGAAGAAAACTTGTGTCCTGCCAGGGCTAGAAAAGGAGAACCTTGACCTTGCCTGTCCCTTGGGCCTGGCATTCCTGATGATTGGCATTTTGCCCCTGGGAGAGCCGTCCATGCTGCACCCACTCCTCTCTCAAACCAAGCCAAATGGAGAACGAGCAGCCTGTGACGCCCCTTTCGCTGGAAAGGCCTGGGAGTGGCATTTGGATTTAATTATCCAGTTAGCTCCAGCGCTTGTTTGAGTTTTGACTGAACTGGCTGAGCTGGCCGCTTATTTCCATGGAACAAAGTTCTCCACCCTTCTTGGGAGTCAGCTTGGAGACCCCAGGAGCAGCAATTAGAATGGGCAAGAGGTTCAATCTGGAAGGGATCAGTCCCTGTGCAAAGCTGCCGCGGAGAGGACGGGGAAGTGTCGGTTTTGCAACCGATGATGCAAATCGTTCTCCTGCTCAGAAGTTGCTTCAGACCGTGGTGTGGGGGTTTTTGTTTTGAACAGTTGAGCCTTTGGTCATCGTCTCTCTGAAACTGCAGCTCTCTTGGACTAAAAGCACGCTGTTAAAAGTAGTTAAAAAGTACTTAAGCGCGTATAAATACGTTAGTTCAAGGAAATACTGTATTTCTGCTTGTGCGTAAGTCATGTTCTTTCACACTCCAGCAGCAGAAAACATCATCTCCTGCTCATATAGGGAGAAATTTTCTTACATTATTTTGTGGCAGTGATGGCACAGATGTGTATTTTGGGGTTTTTTTTGACAAGTAACACTCGTGTTTTATAATTAAATATCCTCAAATGCTCTTCAGAATGCTCTCTTGCATTGGCTTTTTTAGTAGATAGAGGAACAAAGATGCTGAGTTGACAGTCAAATACAAGAAATAGCTTCTCTCTTTTTTTTTTTTTCTTTCAGTAGCTGATTCAGGGCAGCTGGAGCCCAGTTTTACACCAGTTTTAGTTCTTGGCTGCTTAAGGTGATGGTTGGGTATTTCTGAAAATCGACTGAATTTAAGCAGTTAATGAAAGGGAGTGGATTCTCTTTGCTTTACTATGTTGGCAGAGATGCAAAAGGTCTCTTCTGGCAGAGATGAGCAGCTTGACTTCCTGACTAGTGTGACTTTCACCATGATGCGGCTGGACGTGCAGCACTAGGAATTTGTAAACCTGTGTTTGATGGACTCAGAAGACTGTGTTGCAAAAAGTATTGACAAAAGTGATGGGTGGGTAGAGGAGAAAGACTCACTTATTGCTTTGAGGGCAATGTCACATAAACCAAACCTTTCCTAGATGTTGGAAGCTCCTTGGTGTTTAAGAAGAACACAGAAGTCCAAGGGAAATTGGCCTTCCTTGCTTTGCCATTCAGTAAACAACTTGTCTCCACTGGTCTGTGGGGAGCTTGGGCCAGCTCTTGGGGGCTGCAGGTCTTGGGATGGATGGAGAGTGCAGCTTCCAGCCACTCCAGTAAACTTTGAAATTACTCTGTCCCTGTTTGCTGGTTTACCATTATCCTGCTGTCCCTCCCTGGGGCAAGTTCTGGACTATCCTTGATGGATTAACCAGAGATGAAGCTCTTGGAAGACGTGCCAGGCATGGCCAGGGAGGTTTGGAGTTGGGAGAGTGGTGGCAAATAGGCTGGTTTTGGTAGGAAAAGCCTGGCTCTGCCTCTGCCTGTTGAAGCCCTGTTTGCCCATGAGCTTATGGATTGTGTTTTGTGTCAGGGAGTTCAGGAAACTTTTGTTGTCACTCGGGCTGGAAAAAAAGAAAGGGGGTGAGGGGCATTGCAGAGATTAGAGCTTTGGTGGAAAATTCCTGGAGGGCAGCGTAAGGGGTTTTGTTTTTGTGGGTTTGTTTTAGCTTGTCCCTCCCTCCTTTCCTTTCCCCTTCCCCCCCCCTGCCCCCCCCCAAAAAAAAGGAAAAAATAAAAAAAGAGGCTTTTTTTCTTCTTTTTTTTTTGTGTTGGGTATTTTCCACAAATTCTGTGTGGAAAACTGTGTTTGTCCCAGAGGTCCTTTAAAAAAAAAAAAAAAAAAAAAAAAAGGCAACCCAAAACAAACCAACAGCAACAAAAGAAAAATACCCCAAACCCAAACTTTGGGGATATTCTTCTTGTGGTTTTGGTTTTTGTTTGTTTGGTTTGGTTTTTTTTCTGAACTAGAACTGAAAATTATCTTTTTCTTGAGTGTTTTCCTGTAGCATTTCACCTGCCACCCCTTTGGAAAAACCTACCTGTGTTTTTAGTAAATAGGGAAATGTGGAAGGGAAAAGGAATTCTATTTCAATGTACTTTGGTATGAATTTTATTATTTTATCAATTGCATATTTAATATTGATACATAAATATCTTTTTGTATACTAAATACACACACACACACACTGTCTACAGGGAAATATAAGTATTTTCCTAATACTCTGATTTAGGCATTGGAGCTCATTTCTGAGCAATAAAATGAAAGTGATGCTGGATTTTGAACATTTCCCCCCAGTTTCCCCCCTTATTTCTTTAATGAGATGTCTCTGGGTGCACAGCATGCATGAGGAGTCTTTTTCTCACATCTATTTTTTTTTTTCTTCACACCTTCAGTCATGACAGAACCCAGCAGGAGGAGCAGAAAAGGAGGATATGATATTGTATCTGAGTATGAGGATCCAGGACTACACCTCCCTGGGGAAAGATCCTCAGTATTTGGGTCTGGTCCTGTCTGATTTCATATAATTTTTGTAATTTTTCACATAGTTGTGGACTTTGAGTTAAATCTGCAGGCTGGCTTGGTGTAGGGGTGGTTCTGTCCCTGGAGACACTTGCTTTTAGACAAAATCTGTAGCTGTGTATATATTTTTACAGTAATAGCTGCACATGCCTAATATTTGTGTGGGGTATATCACAAACAGGGAGCGTGCAGTGGGTTCTCACACCCTCCTAAGGAGTGTGCCCTGCCCTAGGTCTTGACAGGGCTCTTAGAGCTTGTGGTTGGTATTCTGCATTGTCACAGTTCAGAGCTGCTTTAAGAGGCCACAAGCACAGATGGAAAAGTGTTGAAAAGGAGGAGATTGGTTTCAGATCAAATGGGTCCTTCAAAGTTCTCTAGTTTCTTCTATCCAGCACTGCTGACTTTATCTCTTCTTAAGAGTTCCTTGCCCTCTCCTGTGGTTTCTTGCTGCCTCTGGTTTTGAAAATCAGCTGTGGTTCTTGAGCACCCTTAATGACGAGGGAGGAAAGGGGGAGATGAAGAACTGTGCTGTGCTCCATCATCTGCTGCCATGAGCTTTCTGGGTCCTGAAAGGTTTGTGTCCTGCAGAGCACCACCATACACCTCAAAAACTGGATCTGGAAGGGACTTTAAAGATAATCCAGTTCCAATCCCCCTGCCATGAGCAGGACACCTTCCCCTTGACGAGGTTGGTCCATCCTCCCTGGCTTTGAACACTGCCAGGGATGGGGCATCCACAGCTTCCCTGGGCAGCCTGTGCCAGGGCTTCACCACCCTCACAGTGGAAAATTTCCTCCTAACATCTAATCTAAACCAACCCTCTGTCAGTTTGAAGACATTGTGTCATGTCCTGTCACTCACTACTTGCCCTTGTCAAGATTCCCTCTCCACTTTTCTTGCAAGCTGCGTTTTTACTCTGTAGTTCTGGGGGTGAAGTTGCCTTCCACACTTCAGTTGTCTCACCTTCTTTTGCAGATGAAGAAGAAGCTCTGAACTCTATTATGAAGGATTTGGCAGCGCTGGGCAAATGTGGGGGGTTGCTGGACAACAACAGGAATAAAACCAGTGTCTACTGCAGTAAACAGGTAAGACATTGCTTGATTCCACCCCAGATTCCAACAGCCCAAAGAGGTGGGCATGGTGCTTGCCATGCTGGCAGCGCAGAGTTTAAATGTTAGAACTGAAGTTAACAAGTGCTGCAGGACCTCAGTACATCAGAAATACCATGATTTTACCAAGGCATAAGCTTTAAGATCTCTTTTTGAGGAGCTGAAAGGAAGTTACAGGCATCCCCATATCACAGAGGAGCAGAGAAAAGCGATGCCCCAAACAATTAAAAAATACAACAACAGAGCCTTAAACTGGGGTTAAATTTCAATTTCAACCTCAAGGCACTTCTAACAACAGTGTTGTTTAGCACTGAAAGTAATAGGAGTTGTTACAGTCTGTGCAGCTTTAAGACTTGGATAAATCAAATGTTTTGAACTGACAGCATTGATGAAATACAGTATTTATTATGTGCACATTTGAAAGACACACTGCCAATTTTGAGCTGTAGACACCCAGGCTCTTTGGGGAGGAATAATGTCATACTTATATAAAGTGTTTAATTATTAATTACTGGTGTTTATCTTTACACTCCTAAACCCAAACATTTTGGCCCTGTTGCACATTCAGAGTTGTTTTGGTGAATAAAAACGTTGTCCCTTGAGCAATGTCAGAAATTATTTGCTGACATTGATATAATAGCTGAAGTGGATTTAATAGCCTGTTTGTGTATGGAACAAATATTATGTGAACATGAAAGTTGTGAAGAAAGAATTGAGTTGTCAAAATAGGGAGGAAAAAAAGGGGAAAAAAAAAATTAAGAGGACTGGGAAGCTGCTGGAGAAGCGTAGGAGCAGGTTCACTTGGAATTCCACTTCTAGTGCTGTGGCTTAGAATGAGCTTGCAGTCGACTTTGCAACTGCTGAATGCCCAGCAAGGAGGAAAACAAATTGCCATTTGCTGTCGTCATGCATTTTTTTTAATGGCATTTGTGCTACAAACAAAGAGCTCTGGATGCAGAGGGGAAAAAATCCTCTCCTGAATCCCTCTAGACTTCCTAGACACATGCAGACGAAAACACGTGCGCACGTAGCATGTCTTGTCTCAAAGCGTGTTGTCCTGGCGGTAGCAGCTGTCCAAGTTGAATCACTGGAGTTGTGTTCAGCTCAGGCTGAAATGGGTCCAAGCTGTTTACAGGACTGACCAGAGAAATTCGGAGCTGGCTCCTCTGCAGCTGCAGGCGAAGCAGAAAACCCAGCGCAGCCTTGGATGGCTCCAAGGGCAGCGTTTTCTGCACGTTGGTGGGTGGGGACCATACCGAGCCATCTCGGGTTGCTTTCAGGGCAGCAAAGCTTTTCAGACCTCTCTTAAATAACATACTTGTTTTGCACAATGAGGGGAAAATCCCTCCTGTCATATGTGAGAACTGCGCTGTAAATGCTGCAGATGCACAGTGAGCTGGGTAATTAGTGGAAAATAAGGAAAATAATGGTTTTCATTGACTGAATGTCTGCAGAAGTTTCATAAAGTTGACATCTTGCAATGAAGTTCATATCCACAGCCCACCCACTCTGTATCTTCATCTGTAAATCACCAGCAGAGTTGGTGCTCTGATATCAGCTCTTGAATAGTTGGCTGCCACTTGGGTGTAATTTTATTATATCAGGAATCAAACTTTCCTTGTTATTACAGCACTGATGCTTGGAAAAACAGTTGCCTCCTTTCTGATTTTTCCTTTTATCCACAAGTGGAGCAGCTGTAGCTGCGTGCTCAGTGTTACTCAGAGCTCTCTGATGGAGGAGATGCGGGCAGTCAGCATCCCGCTCTCCTCGCGCATCCGGAGCTGAGGATTCAGACCAACAGGCCCCACGAGATGAAGGGCGTTGGAGGATGTCGAATTGTTGCTTCACTAAATTGGACTAGCTGGAACAAGTCTGGCTCGTGGGACGACGGGAGTCTAGTCTGGGAGGTGGGGAGTGGCCAAAGTAGGTGGGATTAGTGGGGACTTGGTTTGTGTTTGCAGCTCAGAAACTTTTAATCAAGCTGTTTGGGTCACTTTCAGGGATTTTTTTTTTTTTTGCCTTGTTTTTTAGTACAGAAATTGATGTGGGGGAGAGATTGCTTTGGCAGTGCTGTCGTCCTGCCAGTGATTTGTTGTTCCTTTGGTACTTGGTGTTCCCTTTTTCTTCTCTTTTATTTTTTCTTCTGATCAGGTTGGCTGGTTGGGCTGAAGGATGCCCTGCACAGTTTCCCTTCTTGGAGAGGGAGTGAGGCACAGGGCATTTAGGTGCTAAAATGTCCTCTTGATCATCTCATTGCTGATGCCTCTTATGAGGCCCTTCAGGAACACGCTCGCATAGAACTACTTGGGTCTGGAAGTTCAGTTGTTAGACTGATAATAATAGTCCTTCCTTTTCTGTGGAAAAATGCTTTTCTGAGGCA
The DNA here is from genome assembly GCA_035583135.1 of Lophotriccus pileatus. Classification (NCBI taxonomy): domain Eukaryota; kingdom Metazoa; phylum Chordata; class Aves; order Passeriformes; family Tyrannidae; genus Lophotriccus; species Lophotriccus pileatus. The sequence goes on along the minus strand of JAWWES010000081.1, from coordinate 3,598,145 downwards.
TGGGAATCCTTTAGTCAATGTTCCAAATTTCCAGTGAAAAACACTTTTGAACAAGAATGTCTTGGCTAACCAGCCAGTTCTTTGTGGCTTGCAGCAGCATTTTTGGTCCACAGAGAAACACAACCAAAATGCTATCTCATTCCTGTCTCCTGGAGGGGTTCCTTAGTGCTCTCTTGACAGAAGTTGAAATTCGAAGCCTGCCAGACTGTATTCCTGGTAGGCCTGGGCCACACAAGGAAGCAGTCTGTGGTGGTGCGTGCTCCAGAACACTTCTTCCCCAAAATATCGATAGTTTTGCGTCAGATCGTCTTAGGAAATGAACGTCCCTTGGCAAATTGCAAATCTTTCTTTTCTCAGTTTGCTTTCCTTAGAAATGAGTTTAGGGCTGAGGCTGAGTCTCTGGATGTGTAGTGCCTTGTGGCAGAACAATCTGGAAACGAGAACAGCACGGTGTGGCTGATTTTCCTCTCTTGGATTGCCCGGGCAGCTGGCAGCAGATGTGATGGCTGAGCTGGAGTCTCCTGAGTCCTGCTCAGGTGCATCAGCCACTACGTTGTCCTGCCTCTCTGCTTTGTGGGAAAATGGTAGAGGGATAGACATGGACATCCTTCTCCTTCCGCATGCGAGTTAAAGCGGAGCCGTTCTTTGGGAACAGAGGGATTATTTTGATATTATTCCTGCTGCAACCTTTGCACTATTATTCCTCTGTTATTCCTTTTATCACTCCGTTACTCCTCATGCATCCTCTGGCATGGCTGGAAGGAGTCCTTTCAAGTTGTCTCCTGGACTGAGCAAAGTAGCTGTTTCATAGAAATGGCTCTGAAGGGGAGAAGGAGGAAACAGCAGAATGAAGATCTGCATTGTGATCACTAAGGAAAAACAGATGAGTGGGATAAGAAGGGAAACCCCAAAGAATTAAGAAATCCTGAACCAAACCATGGAGGGAGAAAGGAGCAATTACGTTAACATTAATTTTGCATCTATTTCTGTGCACTTCCACTCATTTATATAAATAGCACTTGGCAATTCGCAGTGTGAAGCTGGTTGTCAGTGCTGGTGTGGCCTCTGTCACAGCTGGTGACAACCAGCAGCTCCTCTGCCACCTGAATCTTGATGGCAAGTTCTCCCATGACAATTAAATCCAATATTCATAAGAAACATTTTTCCTTTTACATCAAATGTCAGATTGACCTAAAAGTTGTTCTTTTAGTAAATTACCTCTGGACCCTTTTCTTTGGCAAGTTTGGCTTGCTCATGATTCCAATGAAATACAGCTCATGTTGTAGGGCTCTCTCTGGGTCTTAGGGCAGCCTAAAAGGAGTTTGGCTTTATCACCTCTGGTTCACATCTGGGGAATAGGATGGGGTCCATAAATATCCCCTTGAAAATGGGAGTCTCTATGAGGAGATCCGCAGGGACTTCCCCACCTGGGGTGCAAAAATAAGGGACCAAGAGGGAGCAGCGGTGATTGGGAAAGCCTTGGCTAGAGATGGCAAAGGCAGGGGAGTCCCAAGGATTTAAGAGGCTTTCCCTTGTCTGTGTGTGGAGCTGACTTGGGTGCGAAGAGGGTAATACCAACAAGAAATCCAGCTGGAGAAAAGCTATTCCCTGCCAGGTGGGTGGTTTTAGATAAACATTTTGAAGCCTGTGATTTCTGCTGCCGTATAAACCAGAAGTATCTACAACAGGGAGCAGTGAACCTCCTAGGCATTGTTTTTCCGCTGTCCTCTGCTGCCATACTTGCCTTTTCAGAGGAAAAGAGCCTCAAGGGTCCGGGGGGAGGACCGGGGCATGTTGTACCTTCCACCCCCGAAAGGAGAAAAGGGGGCAATCCCAGACAAACTGCTTTCTGTCTGATTGCCGACTAACCCGGAGTGCGTGGGGGTTCTGCGCGGATAATTCCTAATGACGCGCATTAGTCATCTCCTACTGCGGTTTGGGGCCGCACTCCAGCTGTCTGGCTCCTAACGAATGGCCCGTTGCTGACAGCAGGGGCGAGAGCACAGCGCTAATGCAAACAGTGTGCACCTCGGGGAGGTGCAGGAATCCTCCAGCCTGGCCCTGTGGTGCTGATTCCTCTTAGCCAAAGCCAGAATCTGGGGAGAAATCCCACCGCTCTGTGGCTCTGTAGGAAGGAGTAACCGGAGCACCAACGCCTGAACGCAGCGCGGCTCCGCGGGGTTTCCTCATCGTTTCCTCACCCAGCGAGTGAGAAAATGAGAGAAGTGAAAATAATCCCTCTGGCACGCAGAAGTGGGTGTCCTTCATTGTCCCTCTTTTGCCTCAGGGGGAAACTGAGGCAGAATAAGTGGCCAAAGCCTGGTGGGTGGATATGAGCAAGGCTGGAGTGAGCCCCTCTTGGACCAGCACCAAAGGGAATAGGAGACCCCTTGTGATGATTTTTCCTGCCTTTATTGAACGCAGAAGGGTTAAAATGCTGAAGTCTGAGGCTTTGTCCCAGGTGGTTTGTGAGGCAGCTGTGGATTTGGGTGGAAGAAGTGATCCAAAGGCCCCATCCCTGTGGTGTCTCAGCATGGGCAAAGCTGTCCTCCAGTTAGATTTGACAAGAGCAGCTTTAAAGCAAGCCACAGAGGTGGGGTCTGACCAGACACCATTTCTGAGGCCAGCTGAGTTTGGGGGGAGTCTTTGAGTTTGGTGCTGGTCTGTGGTTTTGCAGTGTGGCAGTTTTAGGTGTTTCAGCTCTCTGTGCCACACAGGCAGGCGTGGAGGTGCAGGGCTGGCTCCTCTGCCGGCTCCCTGCCTACCATCAGTGGCACTGATGCAGTGGAGGTGTCCCTCTGCCATTAGACAGCCTTCTCCACAAGCACTGCCCAGCTTGGACCCTGGTCTGATCAACCCTCTCATTGTGCAGCAGCAAAGGGTGTTCAGCACCTTTTGTTCCTCTAAAACCGCTTCCATTTTAGGCCTAACGGTTTGTTTTCCTGCTCTCCGTGTGTGCTTTTATTACAAACAGCAGTCAGCTCTTCAGGGATCTCTGTATAAGATCATGATTCACCTCACTTGGAAACACTTTTTCCATTTTTTTTCCAGCCTTTTCCTTAATCTAAACCAGCGCTCAGCACTGCTTGCTCCAGCTCCGGGGGCCGAGCTTGGCCGAGCCCGCCGGGGTACGTGATGCGCTGCCAAGTGGGCAGAAGCACTTGCCCCTTTGCCCCCCCTTCAGTTGCCATCAGGGATTCCTCTGAAGCCTGGCAGCTGTGGGCCTTTTCTCTTCGTGAAATTAGAAATTTTGAGGAAGGAGCTAAAAATAACCTCAAGGAAAGCCTGGAAAGATGGTGCTGGGTTTTGTGGCCACCGCGGTGGCTTTGCTTTTTTCCTTTCGTATGGCAAGAAAGAGTAAAATACCATTTGTTAGCAGGGCTGGAGGAAATGCCGGCCCGAGCGTTTTGGAGAAGAAATCATTCTAGAAACGAAGGGAATGACTGTGGTATTTCCTGTCGGGGTTGTCGCTTATTTTGTTTGTGTCGCAGCAGGGTCTGCAGGCGCCAGCCGGGACGTGGGCTCCTCCGTGCCCCGTGTGCTGCGGAAATGCACGTGGAGGGGGAAAGTTGCTCACTACACACAACCCAGGAGATCGAGCACCTAAATTTTGTGCTTCTCTCTACTGCTCTTCTGCTTCACAGAATGAATCACAGAACGGTTTGGGTTGGAAAGACCTCTGAAGTCCAACCCTTCTGTGGTGTGCAGGGGCATCTTTCACTAGATCAGGTTGCTCAAGGCCTCATCCAACCCAGCCTTGAATGCTTCCAGGGATGGGACATCCACAGCTTCTCTGGGCAACCTGTGCCAGTGTCTCATCAACGTCAGCACAGAAAATTTCTTCCTTATATCCAACCTAAATTTAGGCTCTTGCAGTTAAAAACTGATGCTTTTGTCCAGTTGCTACAGGATCTGGTAAAAAGCTTCTCTCCATCTTATAAATCCCCCTTTATATATTGTAATGCTGCAGTAAGCTCTTCATGGAGCCTACTCCTCCCTATACTGGGCTTTCTCTTCATACGCTTAGCCAAAGCCCCTTGTGCTTCAGTTTCCCTTGTTTGCTCCATTACCTGCCTCAGCTCTCCCAGTGCTCCATGAAACCGTCACTGAAATGCTCTGCCAGAGCTCAGGGTTTAAAGCTGGTGCCTGTGACTGGCCTTACCCCTCTCCTCCAGTGTATTTAACACAAGCCCTTCTTGGATGTCTCGGCTTGTTCTACACCATCAAATGCCCTTGACCTCATTGAACATCTGATGGCAGGGAGGGTAAACTGTACAACCTGGATTGTGCAAGGAGGATTCATTGTCTTCATTCCTCACAAAACTGCGGGAGTTCAACCCGCCAGCCTCCACCACCCACACCTCTTCCACCTCAACATTTGCACTCAGTGGTGAGGTCCTTACAGAGAAGGTGCTGGCCCTGCCTTCCCCTTGGTGGTGCATTTGAGGCACTGGGTACAGAGCTGCAAGAGGTTTTACTCCAGCACTTGGCGGTGCCCCAGACTCCCTGTGTAATCTTAAACCAGTTGCTCCAAACCAGATTTCCATGGGTGTAAAAAATCACAGCCTGCTCCAGCGTTTAGGAAGTGCTTTGCATCCCCTGAGACTTCCTAGTACTTTGGGCACTGCCCACTCTTTTTTTTTTTTTTTTCTTTTAAAAAGGAAAAAAGTATTTGTTGCTGATAGCAGTGATGAATTCACAGCTTGAGCTGTGGGTCAAAAATGTGAGCAAGCCAGGGGAAGACTGAAAAATAAAGCAGTAACCAGCTTCTCAGAGTAATAAATATGTATTTATCCCTCTTGCAAGTGCTTGAGAGCTTAAGGTCTTTGTTTCTTAGAGGGATGCGAGAGGTTAGTTTGTTTTATATGAGAAAGAAAATTATGTAATTAAGAAATGAAGTGGGTTTTCATTCCCCTGTTGCAGCCAGGGTGTTTGCAGCTCTGCTCAGAAGCAGAGCAGAGCAGTGTGGGGCAGCTGGCGTCCTCCTGCTGGCTTCGAGCCACGGCACATCAGCCTTGTTGTTGATGTAGAAGAAAAGGATGCAGCAGGGTCGTGGCTCATTTTTTTTCATTTTCTTCTCTCTCTCTGGAGCTTTAGACGAGTGTTCTGACATTTTCCAGCCACAAGCTGTTTTTCAAAACTTATTTGTCTGTGAAATTTGTGTTGCTCAGCACAACCAGGCAGCTTGTGCTGCGTCCCAGCTCGCTGCAGCGTTCGGGGCTGTGCTGAAAGTGAAACCTGTGTTTTGAAAGGTTTCCTGCAGCGAGGCCGGAGCTGTGAGAGCTTTTCCCCTTCCACCTCCTGCTCCTCTGTCAGGAGAAACCTCGAAAGTTCCTTGCCCTGATTTTTTTCTCTTACTTTAGAGAAGAATTTTCTGGTGAACCCACACTGGTAAATTTACTACCAGCATCAAGGAGAGATGAGCCAGCCCAGCGTGTTCAGAAAGGCAGGAGCAAATAAAAATTGGCACAAAAGAGCCTGTACCTCTTTTTTTCCGACAGACATAATCCAAGGTGGCAATCCCACCTGTATTTGCCTGTCTCTCCAGAATGATTTGGACCTTCAGCACTAGGATGGTTGTGGTCATCTCTTCTCCTTTTGAATTTTAGACTGGTTTAGAATTAATTTGGTATTTTTACACGTTGGGCCTGGTTCTAGAAATGAACCTGGAGTTTGTCCAAACGTTGTGGGTCTGGAGAACTGGCTCCAGACACGGAGGTGATGTAACTGCCTGTTTAGCACAGGCCCATAACACTGCTGGAGTGCCCCATTTGGTGACTGCCCCAGCACTGCTTCTTCCCAGCCCTTCCAGAAGCACAGAAAATGCCACGAGCAGAGACAAAAAGTGTGCATTTTGGGTGCTCCAGTATGTTTACCCTGAATCTGCTGGGGTTATTTGTTGTGGGTGGTTTTTGTTGTTGGTGGTGGTGGTGGTTTTTTCTTTTTTTAAGCTTTCCAACAGAATCGCCTCCAGCCTTGACTTCCTGAACTTCAGTGGGTGTTTGCAGAACTGGAGGAGCTGTCAGTTTAAAAATAAACCAAAGGGCGCCCATCCAGCTCATTCTCCTCGGCAGAAACAAAGCTGTTTCGCTGTGGCTCTGCTTTGCCTCTGTGGGGATGGAAAGTGTGCCTTCACACGCTGGCAATCCAGGCCCAGAGATAAGTCCTGTGCTCAGGAAGGGCTGTCACCCACCCATTCTGGGATTATCCCAGTGAGATGCCGGCGGCGCGGGACCGAGCCCTGCCTGGTGTTACAGCTCGGAGGGAGGTGGCCCTGCACTTTTTTTACTTGATGAGGAAAAAACTACTGATTGAGGAGGCTTGTGTGCACTGGTAGGGGCAGGGTGCTGGTTAACTGGGGTGTCTAAACCTGGTCTGGGAAGTAAAGAAGGTTTTGATCTGCCTCGGAGACTGTCGGAAAGTCCTGGAATGATCCAAGGGATGCTAGAAGGATGCTTGGCTTGGGCCTGGTCTGAGAAGCTGAATGAATGAAAAGGCTCCTTGTGGTCTCAATTGCTGCTAAATATGCACAAATAGAGGATGGGAGAAGTAGCTTTTACTAGTCCCTGCACATCTGTGTGCCCAGGCTGCCTGTGACTCCACTGGCTCTTCGTTGGGCAAATTTAGTGTTCAGTTCAGGGTGGGCATTCACTGTGTATAGCGTAGTGGGCCTGATACACTTCGCATTTGGTAGGTCCTAACAAAATAACAGCCACCCCTACAGCAGTCCCAGCACTGCTGACTTTTAAAGCTGTCTCTCCACCTCCATTATGGGATGCTTGCTTTTATTTCTTAATTCTTCGCCTCAAATATTCCTGTGTTCCAGTAAACATCCTCTGAGGTTTGCTTTTTGCATTTCCAATGGAAAAGTACTGGGGTGAAATCATGGGAAATGCTGAAGATGGACAGACATCAGACACTTGACATGTTGGCCTCTTTGATAGTAGTGCCTTGTTCCCAAATGAGTCCAGAGCACTCACAATTTTCCACTTTATGAAAGCGTTTTATTAAAACTTAACAGTTGTACAGGTGAGTGTCTTCTTGTTTACAGAAGACCTTATGTTTTGACAGGCACATTTATCAGCGATGTGGAGTGTCCCTAAGGTCTGTGAGTCCAGCAGGCAGCTTAGCCCTAAATAAACCAAATGCCTATTGAAGGTGGGGGAGTCTCCTTGAGAGCTTTGGTTCTGTGTGTCAGCCTGGGCTGCAGTTTGGGACCTCACCATTTTCTGCTTTTTGTTTCAGCAGCGAAATGTCAGGATCAAGTTTGAATATGAAGGAGAGAAAAGGTAGGTACCCAACCCAGTCCCCCACATGTATGGGGACAGATTACCTTTTTTACCCAACACCATCTTGGTGACTTCAGCCAGCTGCAGATGAGCTCACAGCAGGATTCATTCCCCTAAAATCAGCTAGGGTTTTATATGCAAGAGCCTTGCCTCGTTATCCCATTTGCCACAAGTGGCTCCTGGGATTTGCACGCAGGAGAAGTGGTTCCAAGCTGGAAGTCATTAAATGCCTCTTTTACAAGGGACATAGGGTGCATGTTTGGATCCTTTTCTCTTTTTAATTCTTGAGCCCTGCTGAACCACAGCAGGGCTGGAACTCTGCAGAAGTGTGTCCTTTGATTAGCAGTCCATGACACTTACTTAAGATAACCAGATTTTGGGCATGGGTCCCATAAAAATAGGGCTGGGAGTTAAAACTTGTCCGCCCTTCCCTGCTTGACATTTTCATGGAATCACCTCTGCTTGGTGCTTGGTGACTGTGACAAGGGCAGGACACAGGCTGATGGTCCGAGCTGCATGTTAGAGCCAAATAAAATTTAAATTACTGTAGGAATAGGCTGTACCTGCTCTACATACCTTTAGAACTGCTGCATGTGATGGTACAGGACAGTCACAGGATGCCAAACTGCATCATTCCTGCTTCCATCCCTCCTCCCTGTTCAGAGCCCCTGGCTGAAAACGGAGATGATAAATATTACTGACCAGTGCTTGATATGGGTTTTGTCCAGTGAAGGTCTGCTGGACTTTCTTTTCCACCTGTACCTCACATTGGAGGGAGGAGCAGAGGGGAGCTGCACTAGGATTTTTGGGAGATGTTCTTGCAGGGTAGGTCAAGTCCCCTCTCGGGCACTGCAGACGAGCATCATTTCTGTGAGTGTAGAAGCAAGGACCAGAGTTTATGCTTCATGGTAGACCACATGTCCTTTCTTCTGAATTGTCAGTCAAATCCCAAATTTCAGTATACTTCTACTAAATCGACACTGTTTTTGTATTTGTTTGCATGTACAGGATTATCCAGTTTCCAAGACCAGTCAAATTCAAAGAAGTGGTGCAGAAGGTCACGGATGCTTTTGGACAGACAATGGACTTAGTCTGCGTGAACAATGAGGTAATCTTCTCCCTTCTCCTATAGGGCAGGTTTGGGGTGCCTGGTGCCAACTTCAGAAGTGAGCAGTGGTTTGTTCTGAAGGCCCTAACGTTGTGTTGTACTTGCATGTTAAGAAAAATAATCTTATTTTGTGGTTCCTGGCTAGTGAGCGCACAGGAGCTGTTGTCTGGACACGGCTCAGATGGATTCTTTAAGCCAGGCTTTTCCCTTCTCAAAGTAAGGCCTATTTCAAGTAACGCCTATTAAATAGTCACACTGGAACATTGTCTTTTCCCCAGAAAAGAAGATCCCCCTCACTCAAACAGGGATGTGAAGCCTTCCCATCCTGGGGACAGCTGCAGGAGTGTGCAGTCCAGAGCACAGGGACAGTGCTGCTCACTCTGTATTTTTATCTAGCACTGACTTTGTTTCCCCCACAGCCCCAGAACGACGTGGATGTTCTTGTGGTTGGGGCTGAGGTGAAATGTGCATCACTGAACAGCAGGTCCTGTGGCCACATAAAAGCAGACAAGAAACCCTCCCCCTGCGATCCTTGCATTTTAAGGCTTGAAGACCTTTTTCCCCCATCCTTCTTCATAACAGAGACCACTGTTTTTCCTGCTTTTTCTTTGAGCCCAGCAGTGTGTGAAAGGAGAGTGTTGCTGAGGGCTGTTACCTAGAAGGGGGAAATCCTTGGCATCTGTTTTGGTGTGCTTAGTGTTCTCTTGAGGCAACTTGTCATAATCTGGGCAGGCATCTCGAGCTACTGAACTCTCAAGGTGAGTTTGGATCTGGGGAGGAGGAGAAGGCCAGATGACAAAGAGGTGGGCTTTTCAACACAAATCCTTTTGGATCTGTCCCAACAGCTTGCTTGTTTAGTAGAAGTATTAATTACAAATGACCTACAGCCTTTCATCAAAGTATGAATGGAGAGAGAGGTCATGAACAGAGAGCTTTCTTCTTTTTTTTTTCCCCTTTCTTTTTTTTTCTCACTTCTGTTTCAATAGAGATTTGATCCACAAAAAAAAGGTTCCTTTTTCTTTATAATAGCTACCTCATGATACCAGAATGTCCACTGGGTTTTCACTTTGAAGGCAGTCAGGTTTCTAATCTTGGGCATTCTTTGACAGCCCTCCCGGGAAAAGCCTGCCATTGAATTCTCCAGGAATGACTCATTTCATTCCAGGTTTCTTTCCACTGGAAGAGGATTTCTTTCCAACAACAGCAAACAGAAGCTTAAATAATGCATTTTATCCCATGTTGGAGACCATCTTTCTGGGCATGTGGTCAGGCACATAGCAGGACCACGAGCAGGCCTTTGGGTACTCCTGACTTCTGAGGGTTGTGGATGATTTTCAGTGCTTTGTTTTTCTATATATATAAAAATTCCTCCTTGTGAGAACCCACAGCTTTGGGAAGATGTCTGAGAAGTAGTAATTCAGGGTTGTTGCCATGGAAACTGTGTAAACAGACAAGAGAGATCTGTGGGGAAATAGCCTGCATGTCCACATGGTGACACCCCAGCATCTGGCTCTTAATGTCTTCTGGGCCAGGTTTTCAGGTTTTATCGTGACTGCAAGTCTCAGGGGTAGCTTGGCCACAGACTCATTACAGTGAAATATTTCAGCCTTTCTTTATGCTCAAAGGCACTTGTGCTGTCATTCTTTATTGCCATCAGACATCTCTCTTGCAGTAGCACCTCGTAGGCCAAAATTACACTGAGGTGAACAGGCCCCTGCAAAATCTCACTGACTGGCAGTCCCTGTCCTGGTGAAGGAGGAGTCCTGAAGCCCAGATCACTGGGATGAGCATGGCAGCTGGGTGGAGCAGGGGCATGCATGAATCACATCCTGGTGGGACCATGGAATCAAGCAGGCTCGGGCTGGTGTAGATAAGAGCAGGGCCTGGCCATGGGTGTACCACATGGGCATGTCTGCCTGGTAGTTCTAGGCTGGGCTCATCTTTCTGAGGTGCAGGAGAGCAAAACCTGGCCATGGACAGCACAGCCTAGTGTTTGTTGGACAGCTGGCTGTGTTATGGGTTAAAAGGCTCTAATGCTCTCATTCAAGCTGTAAAGGTCCTGGGTATCTAATTTGGGACTGTAAAATCTACAGGGTAGCACAGTGCACTAAACTTAGCTATTGCAGTGCCCCTTTACAGACCTGCCTTTTAGTGTCTTGAAGCTGGGTGTCTGAGGTAGGCCATAAGCTCAGGACCACCTGCTTTCCACAGCTTCATGAGCTTGGCTTTCTTGGTGGGACATTTTGGGCCACCAAGGGAAGGACATTGGGGTGCTGGAGCGTGTCCAGAGAAAGGCAGTGAAGTGGGGAAGGGTCTGATGAGGAGCAGCTGAGAGAGCTGGGAGGGGTTTAGCCTGGAGAAAAGGAGGCTCAGGGGAACCTTATCACTCTCTGCAACTCCCTGAAAGGAGGGTGGAGCTAGATGGGGGTCAGTCTTTTCTCCCAGGTAACAAGGGACAGGATGAGAGGAAACAGCCTTAAGTTGCACCAGGGGAGGTTTGAACTGGATATTAGGAAAAATTTCTTCACTGAAAAGGTGCTTCTTCACAGAACAGGCTGCCCAGGGCAGTGGTCACCACCCCTGGAGGGATTTAAAAGACAGGTAGATGGGGCACGTGGGGACGTGGTTTAGTGGTGAAGTTGGCAGTGCTGGGTTCTGTGGCAAATTCTCTGTCTGAATTTGGTCTCTGTGCACTAATAACAGCTAAATAGCTGCTCCAGGTGTGACTTTGTCTGTCTCCACCACCAACTTGCGATGTGACTTTGGCCACCGGTTCCCTTCTGACCTCCCTGTGCTTGTCTCCCCTGAGGCTGTCCCTCAGCACCAGTTAGGTTAGGGAGAGTTAAAGCCTGGGGAAGTGGTAAAGGCTCCATTACGGTGGGGGAGGAGATAAAAGCATATTTAACAAACATTTGTCGAGAATTGTTGATGCCAGTTGGTGCTGCATTGGGCAGGAAGATGAACTAATTGACCTCCCAGATTTTTCCCCAACCCCGTTTCCTACTATTCTTTGGCTTTCTGCGGTGTCTTACAGAGTGAGGTCTGGCAGTGCTGTTGCAGTCGGTGAAAACTCACCCTTTGCACTCACTTTCTTAACCTACAGTGACTACCAAGCCCCACACTAAACATCAGGCTCCAGGGGAAGGTGCTATTTAAAAGAAAACATAATAGGCTCTATTTAGTGAAACTTCTGTGTAGGTAAACTTTGCTGTTCGCCACAGCTGCTCTCTCTTTAGATCAAATAAACCCAGTTACTGGAAATACACCCTGGCAATTACTGCCATGGTTCTGCATGAGTCTGCATTGAGTTTCATGCCTAGCAGATACCTGTTCCCGATATCCATGTGTGCCACAGTCTGGAAGCCAAATGGAGTGAAATCTACTTGCCAGATATGGGTAATAGGTAAAGCCAAGCTAAATACTGGCTCCAGTCCCTTTTACAAGAGGGCAATTTCTGCCTGATGTTTTTGGCTGCTCTGAAGCAGGCACGCAAACATGTTCGTGTTGTGATAGTGGAGTGAGATGGAGTGACCTGCAGAACATTCTGTTCGGGGCAGCAGCGAGGGGTTGCTCTGAGCACTTGTGAGGAGCTCAGTAAAGGGATGGATGGGTAAGCAGTGGGACTGTACTTACAGTTCAGAGTCATACTCTGCCTGGTGGTGAAATGAGGGAGAGCAGCTCTCCGTCATCCTCATTTCTCTTTGGGAGAGTGTAGGGGAGAAGCCTTGCCTGCTTAATGCAGAGCCTTGCTGTGGAATCTTTGTGCACTTCAAGAGGGTCAGGCAGTCAAGCATTGCATTTGGGAGAAATATTCTGTACTATCTTTGTCTGACATCTGCTGAACATGGGATGTTCATTCAGATCCCAAAGTGTAACCATGAACCATGGTCTTTTCTCCCAGGTAACAGATGACAGGATGAGAGGAAATCCCAGCATGGGTCAGGTTGGAAGGGA
>JAWWES010000081.1:3571460-3585694 GCA_035583135.1 Lophotriccus pileatus | reverse complement strand
ATGAACCATGGTCTTTTCTCCCAGGTAACAGATGACAGGATGAGAGGAAATCCCAGCATGGGTCAGGTTGGAAGGGATCACGGTGGGTTATCTGGTCCAACCTCCCTGCTCAAGTAGGGTCATCCCAGAGCACATGACACAGGATTGTGTCCAGATGGTTCTGGAATATCTCTAGTGAGACTCCACACCCTGTGTGGGCAATCTGTTCCAGTGCACAGTCACTGCACAGTAAAATTCTTCCTTATGTTCAGGTGAAACTTCCTGTGCATCAGTTTCTGCCCATTTCCTCTTGTCCTATTGCTTGGCAACACCAGAAGAGCCTGGTTCATCCTCTGACCCCTCCCTGCAGACACTGACATTGATGAGGTCCCCTCTCAGTCATCTCTTCTCGAGGCTAAACAGGTCCAGCTCCCTCAGCCTTTCTTCATAAGAGAGATGCTCCACTGAGCACTGATCAACCTTGTACCCTCTGCTCAACCTGCTCCAGGAGCTTCATGTCTCTCTTGTCCTGAGAGGCCCAGAACTAGGCACAGCACTCCAAATGTAGCCTTACCAGGTCTGAGTAGAGGGGCAGGATCACCTCCCTCAGCTTGCTGGCTTCCTAATGCATCCCAGGATACCATTGTCCTCCTTGTCCTCAGGACACCCAGCTGGCTCAGGGACAGCTTGTTGTCCACCAGGACCCCCAGGTCCTTCTTCACGGAGCAATGGCCTCGAGTTGCACCAGAGGAGCTTTAGATTGGATATTAGGGAAAATTTCTTCACCAAAAGAGTTGTCAAGCAATGGAACAGGCTGTCCAGAGAAATGGAGTCACTGTCTCTGGAGGTATTCAGAAGGCATGTAAATGTGCTGTGTAAGGACATGGTCTAGTGATGGATTTGGCAATGTTGGGTTGACAGTTGGACTCGTTGGTCTTAGAGGTCTTTTCCAACCTAAATGATTCCGTGACGATGATGTTAAGCCTGATGTTCATCATCAGCTGGCCCTCCTATGGCTCAGTTCTCTACCTACAAAACAGGAGTGGAAGATAACCTTCCTATCAGACAGGAGAGGAGAAACGAAATCCAAACCTTGAGGTGCTCACAGGGTAGAAACAGCTGCCACATGGAGACCTAATGTGGAGCTTGGCAGGCTCAGGCTGCAGTCCTTGGGTGGAAGAAGTGAGTGTAGCAGTTCCCTGAGGTGAAACCTCATCTCTGCTGGCCAGGGGCCACAACTTTCCCTTGACCTGGTCATCCCTGAAGTCCTCACCTCAGAGCACACAGTCTGAGGTGTATTTGCCTATGGCCAAGAGCCAAACCCTTGGCAACACCCTGGGATCAAAAGGGTTGTCACAGTTGGCTTTTGAGAGTCGTCTCCCGTGGCGGCTGCCCTGGGGTGTGTTTGCTGTGGCTGGTGGCATGAACCCTCATCACACAGAGGGCTGAGCTGCCTTTCAGGAGTTCTGGGAAGCTGTGGCTCCCTGTAAGACCAGTGAGGGCCTACTGGGAGCTGTGGCTGCTTGGTCCCTTTGGTCAGTGGGATTACTGTGTACTTTGGCACAGCCATGAGTGTAACATGTGCTGTGTTGCCTGGATCCAGTGCCAGTGCCTGAGGCAACCTGCAGGGGCTGAGTCCTGTTTGTTATGAGATTAGGCAGACTATCCCTGAATGAGGGGCAAGAAGTTGTGCTTTTAATCTTAGCCCAGGGCAGCAGAAGGCCACAGAGCTCCTCTGAAGTGCAGCTGTTGGACATTGGAAGCTTTGCAGACTGTCTGCAGGACATGGTACACCACACAGCAATGTTGGGAGGGTCAAAGTCCCTGAGGAGATATGAGGGCAATAGTCTGCCACTTACCAGGAAAACATCAGGACCTCCATTCAGCTGCCTGATAGACACAGCACTGTGTCTCTCTTCTATTTGCCTTATGAGGAGCAGAAGCTGAATTTGTCCTGCTGAGAGTGAAAGAAGTGGTTCTTGGATGGAGAGCAATGCACTCTTTTCACATCAAAAGGGAAGAGGCTCTTATTTGTGGGGTGTTCCTGGATTTTACCTGGTGGCCAGACACTAGGGAGGCTCTGTCAGTGTGCAGGAGCACAGATGGCAGCAGCAGGGAAGGGCATTGAGGATCTACCACAGTAAATCCTTGGGTGCAGATCACTGCATTCTTGGAGCACCACTGCATGACCATCTCCCCAGGAAGAAACTCTGGGAGAACGTGTGGGGTTGTTTTGGGCCTGGGTAGCAGCAGGTCTTTCCTACAGACTCCAAGATCAGAGCAGCAGGCAGCGAGCCTAAGGTTTCATCCCAGCCCTCTGCTCTTCTCCCTGGCTGGATTGCTGATGTGACCTTTAAGCTTTCTCCTTGCAGATGTTGTTTGTTGTGATTTTTTGCGTCTGTTCTTTGGGTAGATGAGAACTTGGAAGAAAATGTTAAGAGCTCGGCAAGCTGGAGGGCATGGGGGCTCCATTTTCCATCGCCTTCTTGGGTTCCTCCCTCATCCCCCTATTCCCAGGCTGCTCACTGTAAGAATCTGGCTTCCTCTGTTTACCCAAAAGTGTGACATTGCCATTCCCCGGTGTTTGTTTAATCCCTTCCAGCTCCTGATCCCGCTGAAATCCCAGGAAGATTTGGACAAAGCGCTGGAACAGTTGGAGCTGAGCCCTTCCCTGAAGAGCCTGCGGATCCTTGTGAGCGCTCCAAAGAAAGCGAATGTGAGCCCTTCACCTTCTCTGCTCTTTTGTGTCCGGAGCGAGATGCCTTGTTATTGTGTTGGGGAGTGGAAAAGAGTCTCCTGGCGGCGAAGAGCAGAGGGCGAGCTGGTCACGAGGGGGGTCAGCCCTGCTCTGGCTCAGCAGCTCGGAAATACTCCTGTCGTAGTAGCCCAGAGGCTGAGCTCAGCTCCCTTTGCCTGCTCTGGCATCCCAGGAAGGGTTAAATATCAGACTGATCCTCAAATAAGGTTAAACTCTGAGAGAACCCTTTGTGCTTTCCACCTGGGGATGGTGCCACCATTCCTTTGTCCCTTCTCTGTGTTCAGGGTGGTGCCCTGGCCCTTGCCATGCTGGGTGGCAGTGTGGGGACTGTTCCCTCCATGTGCTGCTGCAGTACTAAAGGGTACTAAAGGCTGGGAAGAGCAAACTGGAGAATTCTTCAGTCTCACGCAAAGCTGTCTTTTTTTTTTTTTTCATCTTTATTTATTTATTAGTTTTCCCTGAGCTCAGTGGTTTTGCAGTTAATCCTGTTAGCTTGACCTCGCCTGCACAGAGTGTCTTGCCAAAGCACATGTCGTGCTGCCCCAAGCACAGGCTGTAAAGCAAGGGATTTGTAGATGTTGCAACTCCGTTTCTTTCTTATATTTCCTAGAAGTACTGGAGAGACTGGGAGTCTTGAAACTCACAGTGCTTGTCCTCGTGCTACCACTGGTGCTCACAGCCCCTGGAACTTCTCCACTCCTTTTGAGAGGCTTGGAAAGCACGGGGATCAGCTCCCCAGGGGAACACTGAGCCATTAGTTGGGGTTTCCTAAATCCTGGGTGGAAATGGGGCAACCTGCCCTGACAACAGTGGGAACACAGCAGTATTGCAGGGCAGCTTTTAAGACCAGAGAAGCTAGGTAGCTTCCTGCACACCTTTGAGAGTAGTTCTATCTCTTCCTGAAGCTCCTGCACGTAGAGACACACAGTTCCAAGGTCATACATGAAATTAGCACAAGATCACAGCATCCTGTAGCGTGTTCTCTCAGTAAGACTTGGCCACAGCCATTTAAGTTACCATCTGGATACGCATTTCTTTGCTCTTCCCTTATCTGTGTTCCCTGGCAGAGCCTGGCCCTCCACTCTCAGTTCCTCTGCCCTGTCACAGAGAAACCTCTGCAGTGCCTGGGCTGCCACTGGAGTCTAGGGAGCATGGAGGAGAGGTTCTGATTTTTGGGTTCCAAGTGTTTTCAGGCCAGGGATCAGTCTCTGTATCTTTCTGGAGATAATGTAGTGCAGGGACAGTTTTTTATGTCAAATATCTGTATTAGCCACTATCTATTAAAGCTTAATCTTAATCTTACTAGACTGTTTTACGAACAGATGTGAATTGTTTGTGAAGGGTTTTGGATCGCTTCAGTTTACGTGCGTGTCTTCTTTCTTTTTTTTTATTTTTTATTTAATAGTTCTTGGGTAATAGGGTCACGGGGAGCCAAACACAGGTTTTCACATGTCCACAGGGCTCTGGCCAAGCCTGATCATTCCCTTTGTCTGATTACCAGCTCCTCCAGCCAAACAACAGCAAACAGCACGAAATGAGGATCTCCAGGTCCATGGGTGATATCATGGGATCCCTGTACAAGGACTCCGAGAGGACGCGCAAATACTCCACAGGTGGGTGAAACGCAGCGCTCTGCGGGGTGTGCTGTGCTGCTGCGGGCTGGACACCCCCCCCTTCCTCCTTTTTGTCACAACCCTCTGGGTGTCACAGTCTGGATGGCCACCCTGATGTCCCCCACCAAGTGACTCAGTGCAGTTGCTGCTTATCCTCAGCCTGAGGAGGACGCTCTGCAAGCTGCGCAGGTCAGACGAGGTTGTGCTGAGCAGAGTCACGTTGTGCATGAAAGTGAGGAGAACAGGGGACCTGGGGTGTGATGTGGGGAGGGGGGAAATGCAGGGATAAAAATTTCCAATGAATTTGGTGCCACTGAGCTTCATCAAAATGGAGAGAGAGCATCTACAGAAAGCCAAGGATGTCTGGGACCTTGACACAGTTATTCCTTTAACCATGGGCTGTCATTCTCTTGGCCTGTCTCCCCCTCTCCCAGCTGGCAGAATCATGTGTCTGAGTGGTCTTGGGCTCCTTGGCTCCTGGGCTAGGACCAGCTTCAGCATGTAAGGACCAAATGTGTGTCCCCCCCATGCCACCAGTCTGTTCTTCTTGGTGAAATGACATCTGTGGTAGCTGGCTTTGTTGTTTCTCAGGAGAATGGTTGTGTGCACTGTGTTGTGGTGGTCACATTCCAGAGGAAAGGGAGCATCCCTTTCCTTCAGAGGTGCTGGGAGTAGGTACTTGCAGCCCCTACAGCCAGGCTGGCAACAAATGCCTGTTCTCTTCTTGCAGCCCTGCAGGGAGCAGAGTTTGTGCGTGGTCTCATGTGGTGCTTTCCGTGGTTTTCTGTGCTTGAGTTTATGCTTTTCTTGCTTTGTAAAATACTCTGAGCTCATTTAAATGACAAGCCCTGTCGATCAGTTGGCTGTGGGAGCTTTTGTGTGAAGAACCTTGCAGGATTTTATAGAGAGCAGGGTGCCTTGTGCAGAACTGGTAAAGCAGCATACAGGACTGTATAGCAGGGGTATAATCATGTTACAACCTATAGACAGGAATAATGTTTTTTTCACACAGTAAATATTCTCTACCATATCTGTGGATGCAGCTTGCAGGGTAATTTCTACAGATCCTTATTGTTTTCATGCAGTTATTCACCAACTGTAGAAATTGTAGCCTTGGATGAAGTGGGGCCTCCTATACAAATATACATGAAGAAATACTTCACCCTCCAAAGATCCTTTGTACTTATATGGCAGTAAATGCTTCCAAACACTTTTCTCTGAGCAACAAAAGAGTGTTTTTCTCCAAGGATTTGCCCTTTCTCTGTTTCATAGCCTGTGCTGCCTTGATAACATATCCTGTGGTTTGCTGCATCTCAGACAATGATATATAGGAAATGTTCTTCCAGGGTAGGTCCAACATACCCCTTGTGCAGCCATGCCCAGCTCTTACTGAAGCCAGGGGTGGGTGGTACCTGTACAAGAACTCTCTTTGGGCTTGGTTTTTGGATGTACCAGGGTTGTCTTTTTCTATTGTTGGGTTTTTTCTAGCTCTCATGGCTCTTGAGAGTTTACCCAGAGTCTGGCAGAGTCACCTTAGATGACCCCGAGTGAAATGCACACACAGATACATGGTAAGGCTCAGACCCTCAGCAGAAACTGTGCTTGTGCAAAACATCTCTGCTGCTTTTTTTTTTTTTATTTGGCTCTTGTTAAGCTGTTAATGTAAGCCAGTGGAGAGCTGTGGCACTGGGAGCTGTCACTGACGTGTGAGCCGAGCGGGATGGGCAGAATTGATTCCATGTGTTAGCTGTGCTAGGGAAAAGATCAGTTCTTGCAAAGTTAAGACCTTCCTGATAACTTTTGTGCCGTGTTTTGGCCTTTGATTACTGTTTTGGAGCTGCTGTAGTACCAGGAGAGTCACCAACCAGCTCTGCACCACTGACTGTGAGGTGTCACTGCCTTTAAGAATATCCTGAGCTAAGACAAGGCAGACAAAGGATGAGATGTCAGTTCTGCAAGGGTGAGAGCCTGAGGTACGGATGGGTTTTGAGGGAATGCATGAATAGCAGAGTGGAGGAATGGGCATAACATACTGGTTTAATCTAACAGAGGAGGAGGACTGGGCAGCACTAAATGTAGAATGCAGAGTGTGCTGACTTTGGGATCTTCAGTAGGCTCTCCAGGCCAGTTGCTAATGCACTAAAACCAGTGTCCTGAGCACTGTTACAAAGGCAACCAGCCCATGTTACAGTCATCCCTGTTTTGTTTTTTTTTTCCATGTAAACCATCAGTTTTGCTGTTAGTTTGCAAAGAGGTTGCAACAAACCCTCTGCATGATAACAGAGGCTCTCCTCTTTGGAGTTGGCTGGGGTCTGTGTGAAGCTGCTGCAGCTCTGCCTAGGAGGTGTTCACAATCCAGCAGATGCATTTTTTGACCTCCTGAGTCAGACCTGGGTAATCCAGCAGCTGGGTAGGAACTCCAGCAAGCTGAAAGGGAGAGCTGAAAGGGAGAGCAGTGTTTCAAATGGAGCATTAAACTGAATGTCAGGGGATAGGCAGGCAGTTATGATCCTGTGTTTTAGTTTCCTGAAGCAGGGATTTCACTGAACTTGGTGGATAGTCAAAAGGCAGCTTAAGAGGCTGGGAATTCTTGAGGAGAAACTGTTCTTGCAGTTGCAAGGTATTTCACAGTGTTTTCCTTCTGCTGTCATCAAAGTGGTTGCTATCAAGAGACGATCTTAACTCAGTTCAGCTTCTCTTGAAACAGCATTAAAAGGAGATTCAAAGTGACTTTATAATAAAAGGTAGTTCAGGGTCGTGTTCTTCATGTTTCTGAGATGTCTCATGTTTTTCTGCTGACTCTGCCATGTAAACAGCAGCGAAAATTAATGAAACTCTATGTTATTGGCACAAGCACATTGGAAGGGATGTAGATGTTCTGGGGGAAGATTTGGCTATTTTTGCTTCTGCTGGGCAGAAAATGTCTTCATTCCATGTCCCTGAAAAACCTTAAGCAAAGTCAGTATTTTCTTTTTATTTTTTTTTCCACATAAATTTTCTCAGTGGAAATCCCCTTCCAGTCTTTTGGTGACCAGCATCTGCAAATGTTCGTCTGAGTGCCAGGAAACTTGGACTAAAATCTTTCTGAGTTCTCTATTTTGAGATAACTGAGGGTTGTTTTTATTTACTTCGAGGAACTACGTGTTTCTGAACATTATCCATAAATTATTTAGGAGCCCCGTTCCAGAACTGCCATTTCAGTGGAAACCTTTGCCAGAAGCTCTATTTTTGCTTTTTTTTCCTGTGGTTTTCCATGGTGGCAAACCAGGCTGCTGAGCTGTGGGATCTTGTGCCTGCCAGCCCTCTCCAGACCAGGAGCGTTGCAGGAACTGGGATGGATGAGAACTCATTTGGAGAAGAGGTGGAAAATTTAGCTGTGTGCATCCTGCCAGCTGCTTTAGGGCTAGAAAGTAGGCTCTGTCCTGCTTATTAGTGTGGAAGTGCCCTAAATTTGCCTTAAATCAAGGTATAGTAATTCATCCTCAGGGGATCAGCGTAGAGAGAACAGGACTTGTAAAGGGTCCCATTGAAAAAAGAAGAAATGAAGGAGATTTGGTCCACCTGCTCACACCTCCCCTTGACAGTCTGAGAGTGAGAAGTGTCCTGTAGGTTTCTCTCTTCCTCTTGATCCCTGTGTTTCTGCCAGGGCTCAGAGGAACACCGGCACATCTTGACGTCATGTCCCTCGTCCAGCTCCACGGCAACGTCATCCAGGGCTGGGCTCCCTGTGGCTGCAGCTGTGAGCTCAGGCAGCTGCCAGCAAACCCTCCCCAGCCCTGACTTTTAAGGGGCTTCTCTTCCCTTCTTGGTGCTGATCAGTAATGGATGAACTTTTGGGAAGAGCAGGGGAAGGATGAAGCCAGGGAATGCGGAGGCGGAGGGAAGCCAAGCCTGGCACGGGGGAACTGGCTGTACGTGCAGCACCACGAGCTCTGCACACACTGCATGAAAGGCACTTATTAAATAAAAATAACAGAAGGGAACATGAAAGACCCCAGTGGGTGCCAGCAGTGACTGTGAGTCTCCGTGCTGTCCTGGTTCTCCCTCCTTGGGACATGCTGTGCTCTAGTCCCAAGTATATGGCTTTGCATTAGTGTGTGTAACGTGTGGAGCAGGAATCCCTGCCCACAGCACCTTGCTCCAAAGGGTTACCCAAGGTCAGGTGCTCAGGCAGTGCCAATCTGCAGAGTTTCCCTGAGTTCAGGAATCTTAAACAGAGCTGCTGAGATCTATAAAGAAGTGCCTCACAGCCCGCCCCATCCCCGCTGGGGCTGCCGTGTGGTCCTGTACATCCCAGGACAATCTCCTGGGGGTCTCCTCTGCCTGCCTGGTGCTGCTGCTGTTTCTTGAGTGTTAGGTCAAGTGTGAAGAGCATCCACAATGTGTCAAACAGGCACATCTGGGCTTGTGTCTGTTTCTTCCTCTGTCTCAGGGTGGGTAAAGCAGCATTATCCAGTGTATCCAGTAAGCCTGATGTTGCCCCGACTGTGAATTAAATCTCCCCCTGAGTACCACAGTTTCTCTCTCTCTCCCTGACCTCTATTTTCCACTCCCCCACTACTCCAGCAGCACTGGCATTGCCTGAGGTTTTTTTAACAGGACAGGATAGGGCTGGAACAGGGAATCAACCTTGAGCTCTGGGGCTCTGCTCCCATCACCTGCCATGTTCCTCCCAAG
The DNA here is from genome assembly GCA_035583135.1 of Lophotriccus pileatus. NCBI lineage: Eukaryota > Metazoa > Chordata > Aves > Passeriformes > Tyrannidae > Lophotriccus > Lophotriccus pileatus. Next base: position 3,576,667 of record JAWWES010000081.1, on the reverse strand, counting down.
TGAATGGGCATGCCTGGATGCAAAGCAGCAGCAACCAGTGCTCCTGGAGGTGTGAAGCTGCATAGATTAATTTGGGCAGCATTTCTATCCAAACAGCCTGGCTGAAAGGGATCTGGTTCAATCCAGCAGTTTCCAGGCATGCAAAAGCCTAAGCATTTTGTTTAACTTCCTCGCCTGCTGGGAAATAGCTGGTGTCTTATCCCCTTTTAAAGGTTTTTGGCAGGAAATGTGACTCTGGAAGGTCAAACACAACTAACCTATGGCTGGGAGTAGTTCTTACAGGCTAAGGCTTAATGCGAGATCATGCAAAGCCCTTGCGCTTGTGATAAATCTCATTTAACTCCCCGGGTTCAAAATCAAACAGGGCTTATACAGCTCTTTGTAATACCAGAGTCAAAGATTTTTCTGGGCACTAAATGAATTGTTGAAGCAAAAGAACCCAACAGGGCATGAGCAGACCCCCACCTCATCACAGCACTCTCAATGGTTAAAGGTTTGTTTATTTATCTTCCAAGAGAGGATGCTGTACTTCCCAACTGGTTTTGTTTTTAGGGCTGGGGGAAAGCCAGTTTCTTATGAGTACTGCAGCACTTGAGAGATTCTCTCCCCTTGATCTTGGCGTCACTTCAGTTGGAGTTTTTTCGCTGTGTTCTTATCCTGCAGGAAATCTGTGAAGGAGAAAATAGGAAGAAGAAAAAAAAGTAACTCAAAGCCATATGATTTTCATTTTTACAATCCGAGAAGGAGTCTGAAGGAAGATGTATCATGGGACAGAAATATCTGTGTGTTTGATATAAATCCAGCAAGCCTGATTTAGTGATCTTTAGTGCTGGTGTGACACTGTTAAAATTAGCAGCTCCTGATGTGTATCTGCATAAGTGAAAGGTGGGGACTCGGATTCGTAGTGTTGATCACGTTGATGGATTTGTGCCAGGGATCCATCTGGCACAGTAACTGTGAGGCAGAATAGCAGCAGAAGAGGGAGAAGTTGTGATGATTGATCAGTGCTGACTTTTCATGATGGGATAGGCCCCTTCCCAGCACCTTTCTCTTGTGCTTAGCCCGGGCATGTTGTTACCAAATGGTAGCAATGAACCCAAGAGTTGGCAAGAGCGCCGCAAAAATGGGTATGAAGTGTAAGGAGACGCATCTCCATGTGATTCCTAACTCCTCAAGGATGTGTGCTTTTCAGAAGTCTGCTTAAAAACAAGTTGTTGTGTTGCATGAAAGCTCGTGTTGCACAATGCTGATCAGCTAAAGCTCCAGCACGGAGCAGCACGGATCTATGTCAGCAATTCCTTGCCATGAGGTGATGACAGAGCAGGGATGGAGGGGAGTAACCACAGAGAGAAAGTGGAGCCAGGCTTGTGCATCTGGGCCAAGCAAGGGCAACAAGCCCTAAAACCTGAAAAGGCACGAGGAATCAGTTAGAGTGGATTTGGGGAATAAGGGGGAGGAATGGGTCATCTACCCAAGGAAGCTGCAGAGTTCTCTCCCAGGTGCAAAATGGAAGCTGGTTTTCCTTCCTCTTTAATTCTGTGTTGGGAAAGGGTAGAGGAGGGTGTTTGAGTGCAAATTGTTTTCCGTATAAGAAGTGTTGAAGGGATGTTGCACTCAGTTCACCTGGGCTGTTTCCCAGATTGCTGAACAAGGCAGTGAGACGTGCTCCAGGGAGGAAATGGCCCGGAGGTCAAAGAGGGGAGGTGGGTTTGGAGTTTGTGGTTTGCTTTGAGATTGATTGTGTCACAAGAAAACTCTGGAGCCCCTTCCCTTCTGGCATCGGCAGCACCCCTGGATACAGTGCACAGCTCTTAGCATCCAGGGGAGTTTGAAGTCAAGTCTGCTACATGTTGTGTGGCCCCACGGCAACAGACTCTCCGTGTTGCAAACACTTTGCAGGATGCCCATAAACAGTATCACACCTCTAGGTCCTCCATTCCCACCCACACAAGCTCAAACCCAGCGGCGTCTCCGGGCGGTCTGTGATCACTGGAACAGCATCTCTGGGAGGACTTGGCTTGGCAGGAGCCCCCTTTGACCCGTGCCTTTCCCGTGTCCCAGGCTCTCTGCACACCGGCCGGAGCTCTCCGCCCCCGGGCAGTGTTCCTGAGGAGCAGCAGCAGATCGCCCGCCAGGGATCCTACACCAGCATCAACAGCGAGGGCGAGTTCATCCCCGAGACCATGGACCAGAACGTGAGTGGGGCTGGGCTCTGTGGGTTAAGCTGGGGCAGCGTTGGGCGCGAGGGAGGCTGAGCTGTGGGAGCTGTTCCCGCCGTTACATCCCCAGCGGGGCCCGTGCGTGGGACTCAGGCCAGCTTTTTCCAGGAATGGGTGCCCCCGGGCTTGACGTGCCTGAGAAATGGCTGGCCTGGTTTCCAGGAACCCTGGGAGCCAGCTGCAGTGGGGATGGCAAATGTGCTCGGGCACCTCAGGTAGCTGTGCAGGAGCACAGATCTGGGGCACACGTGTGCACCAGCTGCCAGGCCGTCGTGGCTGCAGCGTTCCCAGATCCCGTGGACCACGAGGGAATGTGCCAAGGATTGCCTGTGATTGCAACAGCCTGGGGATATCAGCAGCTCCTGCTGCTTCCCATGTGCAGTTTGTGCCTGAGCTCTGGTTACAGTTCTTGGCTCTGCCCACAGCCTCTCTCTGTGGTTTTGTGTCTCTGTTCTTCTCCCATAGATGTATTTTTTTTTAACTCTTTTAATAAGGAGTTTGTATATTCCAGTCTCTCAGTATTAAAAGAGCAGCAAGCTCTTCAGTGATGAGCAGTACCCCTTCCTCCAGTCATATTGGTGCCCATGATGGGGAAACTCTGCAGTGTTGAGGGACTGGAAGGGAGCAGCTTACACCTCCCTCTCCGTCCCTGCTCAAGCTATAGCTATAGCTCTGAAGAGCTGTGGATGCTGTGAAGTCAGCTGGGAATATAAGTCATTCTTGCTAAGCCCTTGGAAGTGCAGGGTCAAGATCCACAATTTGCAGGAGGGACATCCAGAAGGCACTAAGCTCACTCTGTCAGGGTGCTGTGCTGGCCTGAGGAGATGTGCATTCCCTACACTCCAATAGCACCCAGTGGCTCCACTTTTGTGTGCAGTCTGTGCCAGTGTTTCCATGGCAAAGTTTGTGTTTTCAACAATTTATTATACAGCCATTAATAAAATAAGGAGAAGTCACTCCGGGTGAGTCTTGGCAGCGTCAGAGTGCAGATGTATCGTGTGCTCCCTGCAGCCAGAAGTTGGCTTTCTGTTGTTTTCACATGCCTTCCAAACACGTTTGGGAGGATTAAGACAAAGTGTTTGCATGCAGAAGGAGGGTCCCCATGACCCCCTTTGGGTGTAAATCAGGGCAGCTCCTCCAGCTGTTCACGGAGCTCCATTAGTTCAGAGCCCTGAGCCTGCTCCTGATGAAGGTTCCCAGATGGTCTCCTTGCTTTTCCCCAGCATCACACTGTGGGTGGCTTGCAGCCCTTCTCTGGTGAATTGAATGCAGGAAAAGCGGAGTTTGAGGGTGGTGTGGGTGTTTTTTTTCCTTTTCTCATTGAGCAGCCATGCTTTTCCCTATATGGGCTTTGCCCTCAGAATGTTCTTGTACTGCAGCTTCCATACGTGCCTTGCAGAAAACCATTTAGAAGCTGAAGCTTGCTGCTGCCCAGTGGGGAATGCCCCTGTGCAAGCCTGTGATGTAACTGTGGTCTTGAGACCAGCCTGGCAGATGAACAGAAGCTGAGTATGGAGCATGCTCCAATTCCCAATTTTATGCTTTTGAGATATTGGTCTGTTTCAGCATTAGCTGCTGAGAGAGACCTGGCATGGCTGGCAGAGGCAGGTTTTAGAAGAGGTCTTCATCCTCTTTGGCTAGTGCATTTTGAAGGGTGAGTGTTTTGGTTTAAAAACCGGGAAGCAGAGAAAAATTGCACTTTGCAGTTGGGCCCATCCAGCCAAAACAACATGAGCTGTTATGACAACCAGTCGAGGAGGTCTTACAGGAACAGCACATGGAAAGGGAGGCTGCTGGGGAAGGCAGAGCGATGTGGGAACCAGCAAAGTGTGACTCCACATGGTGTTTAGCCCTCGTTGCTCAGCTTTCCCAGGAGTGAGCTGGGCTGGCTGTGGAGCAGGGCTGAGCAGTGTGTGCAGCCAGGAGGGAGCATGGTACCGCCTGCAGCACAGCGTGGCTCGGAGCAGGCTCTGCTCCATGTGGAAGTGCACACAGCCCCTGGGTTTACCACTCCATACAAACCCTCTATTGTTACTAACCAGCTATAAATAACCCCGGCCAGTACAATGTCTCATCCAGGAAGCAACACAAATGCAGCTTTTGACTCACTGAGCTGGTGAGAGCCAAGCCGGTTCCTCCGGCCAAAAACCCTGATGATGCTGCGCTTATCAGCGGAGACGAAGGCTGGGCTCGTGTGCCAGGGCTGCTCGGGAAGTCAGGAGCCCAGGGCTGCAGTCCTGGCTGTGGTGCACAATATCCACTTGGGCCTTGGGCACATCTTTTGTGTCCTGATACATATTTTCTTTTGGTATTATTATTGCACTTCGAACGCTTTGAGTCTCATTGACTTCTCCACTTGCTTTGAACATCAGGGTGCTAAGAATCTTTGCCTCAGTTTTCCTGCTGGCAAACAGCAGTTGGAAAGAACAAAAAAATGCAGAGAGGGCATCATAAGTGGATTTCCACTGGGAAGAAAATTTTTGTTAGGCTGAATCTCATCCCAATGGGACTGGCATCAGCTGGTGTAAATCAGCTGGTTTAGGAGCAGCTTTGTGGACTCTGCAGAGGTTCTGGAGATTGAAGAGCTGCAGTGCATGGTTTCATTCTTTCCCCTTTTCTTTCACTGTCAGATGCTTGAAGCTTTCATCAGCCCCGACGACTCGCTGTCTGGGAGCTGCCAGTCACTGGACAGATCTGTGGACAGGTGAGTTCTGCTTCTCAATGTGTTCACCAGCTGAAATGCAGCTCTGCTCCACAGCAGGAGAGGAGCGGAGTCAGTGGCATCCCCTGAGGTTTCTGCTGGAGTGAGGATGCACCTGAGCGAAACAAATTTATCTTTAACACTGAAAATCAGATCCTAGCACAGATGTCTGTGGGATGGTGTGACTTGAGTTGCAGTAATCTGAGCTGAACAAAGACAGCCTGGCTTTGTGTACCCAGGTTATCTTTTTTTTTGTCAGACCCCTCTCGTGGAATTATGGAATGATT
>JAWWES010000081.1:3525973-3551689 GCA_035583135.1 Lophotriccus pileatus | reverse complement strand
CCCTGGAAGTGTCCAAGGACAGGTTGGATGGGGCTTGGAGCAACCTGGTCTAGTGGAAGGTGTCCCTGCCCATGGCAAAGGGGTTGGAACTAAATGATCTTTAAGGTCCCTTCCAACCCAAGCCATTCCATGAAGATCTGCAACTCTGAGGAAAGATTTCCTTGTCTTAAGCTCAACGGCTTCTTGAGCAAGAAGAATGGATTTGAACCTTGTTTTGGTCCTAGATTTGACTCAGGATTTGTTTCTGCCAGCAGTTCTTGGTTGAGAAGGCAGCAGTTGGCTTTGAGACTAAAGCCAGTCCTTGCACCTTGTGCTGTCTCAGTAGAAGCCAATTGCACCTGCATTGGATGTGTCTTGTGTTAACTCTGTGGTGTTGTTTTCCCCAGAATAACCTCCGAAAATGTGGCGGAGAAGTTTGGTGTTTCCCGGAAGAAGCAAGATGCCTTTGCCTTGGCTTCCCAGCAGAAGTAAATGCCTTTTTTGTTGTTTGGTTTTTTGGGTTTTTTTTTAAACCTTTTAGTTAAGGGATAAATACAGCTAGAAAACACACTGCTATTTCCCAAGAGAGGTCAAGTGCAGCCTTCTTGTTGCCTTCCAATCCTTAATAGTGAGTAAGGAAGCTTGAGCTGGTCTGACCCAAGATCAGTGTGTGTGTGTCCAGGGTTGTGTGTGATGAGGAAACCTGAGCCCAGAGCTGTGCTGGGGATGGTGTGACTGACCCTGCGCAAGTATCACCGGGCACATGAACCCTGGGCAGTGAGTGCCCCTGTGTTTTTCAGCATCCAAAGGTCCCTGCCTGTGGCAGAGGAATTGGAACTGGATGACTTCTAAGGTCCCTTCCAATCCAAACCACTCCATGTTTCTATGATACAGCCTTGGTGAGATTTCTGGATCGAGTCTGTGCTGTGGTATTTTCACAGTGGCTTTGGCTCAGGATCACTGGAACCTGCATGTGGGAGCAGCAGCAGAAGGAACTTTTCCAAAAGGGAATAGTGAGCACAGCTGTTTGTTGGGAACTGCTGAGCTTGTGAGAAGAGTGGCTTGTCCTTGCTGCAGGTGTTTGGCTCTGAGTGAGTCCAGTCCTACCTCTGATAACCTTCCTCTTGGGTTCAATCACTGCCAAAGTCAACTGACCCCGGGATCCGTGGGGCTGTGCTGGCAGAGCAGTGGCAGGTGATGTGGTAAAGCTGCTGCCACCGAAGAGTTAAACTCGCTCCCAGAGCCCTGTTTAAGCATTGCCCCGGTCCAATTATTTATCTAACACAGGAAGCCACTGCACAGGGCAGTTAACCTTTAAATTCTGGCGCTGCTGCTGAGGGAACTTGGCATGCCAGCCTTTCTCACTGACGTGGGACTGATAACCAAAAGGGTATGTGAATGTGATCCTGGCGCTCACGTGAGGCAGGGGGTGACTTTCTGGCCTTGGTCTCAGGATGTCTGTGGAGTTACTGAACTGTCCTTCAGCACTTTGCTCTAACTCACTTACCTGGGAGCAGTGTATATTTTATTAGTAAAAGCATAAAGTGATGAGGGAGTAAAACAAGCTTTTGGTCTCCAGTTTGTATTCCCTTTAAAGGATTTACCTCTGGAAGGAAATCCTGTCAATCAGCTCCACTTTGGAGGCTTTTAAAATACCTTGTTGATAGGAAAGATTAAACCTGTGTGGCCTGAGCTAATTCTAGTTTAGTTAATTGTATTCTGCCTACTTATATCAGTCTAGTCATGGCAGCTGTTTCATACTCATAATTCTGCTGTCTTAGGGCCCAGGTTCTGTGCTCAATGCACCCTTACTGCTAAAGGTTTTGCCCAGAGAAGCTGTGGATGCCCCATCCCTGGAAGTGTTGAAGCCCAGGGTGGGTGGAGCTTCGAGCAATATGGTCTGGTGGAAGGTGTCCATTAGAAGGTGTCCCACGGGCTGGAATAAGTGATTCCACTCTACAAAGTCACACTGAGCTATGCAAATGCACATTGCCTTGTTTTGGGTTGAAAGGTTACAGTTAAATGATAGAAAATTAAAGTCTGGTCTAGAGCTTAACTTGTCTTTAGTCACTGGCATTATGTGGAGGCTTAACCCACATGCCCTGTTTAAACTGTCAAAAGTAAGAATTGATGTTTGAACATCAGGATTCATTTATTTTCATACAGTTGTGATGTGACTACCTCTGGACAAGTACAGCTTCATGCTGGGAGCTGGTCAGTCAGTCACAGAGGCATTGATGGGAACAGAACAGGGATCTTACTCAGAAGTCTGTGATCCTGTGACCCAGATTTGGGGACAGTGCCCATAATGTTGATGTAAAAGTAAAGAGTTTACCTTCCCATCAATGGAAAGAATTTGCCTGTTGTCTTGACTACCACTCAGCAAGGATATACCAAGTCCCACCTTAGGTCACTCTCTGTCTAACTGGTTTCCATCATTTTAGTTCTCCTGCAGTGCTCCTCAAAAATATTTTAACATTTCACACTCTTCTTTACCAGAGCAGCAAAAGCTCAGCAGATGGGACTGTTTAAAACTGAGATTGTTCCAGTGAAGACCACTGTTGTAGATAATGAGGGCAACCAAAAAACAATCACCGTGAGCCAAGATGAAGGGATTAGGCCCTCCACGACCCTGGAAGGCTTGGCCAAGCTGAGACCTGCCTTCAAAGAGGATGGAAGCACTACAGCAGGTCAGCTCAGCTGTTAAATCTGTGTTGTTTCTGTGGTTTACCTGCCTTGTTCTAGAACATGTTTAGGCAAAAAAAAGGTGTTGACAGATCTCTTCCAACAGGTAATGCCAGCCAGGTCAGCGATGGAGCAGCTGCTGTTCTCCTGGCAAAACGCTCGAAGGCGGCTCAGCTGGGACTCCCAGTCCTGGGGGTGCTGCGGTCCTTCGCTGTGGTGGGGGTCCCACCTGATGTGATGGGCATTGGGCCGGCCCATGCCATCCCTGTTGCTGTGGAAAAGGCAGGTAAGAACCCCCTGTCATTCACACATTCCTTTGGCAAAAGGGAAACCAGACTCCCTGGGCTGAGATTTAAGGTTACATTATTCAAGCATGAGCAGCTGTTGGCCACAGGAGCAGTGAAATTAAACTCCACACCTTAAAAGAGGTCCTGCCTCTGACTGTTGCAACACTGTTCACTTGTGCTGATGGGTAAATTGTCATTCAGTCACCTTTGAGAAGCTCGGGAGTAAATCCCTGCAGAGTTTCCACAACAGTTAACACTAAATCACTTGCCATGTGTTCACTCAGTGCTCTTCCTTAACATGACCGGCACGGGGGGGGTGGGATTTGTGTTTGGTTTTTGAGATTTTTTTTCATTTATGATTTTGGCACCATTCCAGTGGTCCTTAGGAAACTCATTAGGTTAATCAACTTCTATAGATGATGATTATTGTTATGCCTGCCTGCCATGGCTATGGCCACATTGCCCACCTGTAGCTTTATCTTTCACTTTCAAAACATCCTTCAATCCTTAATCTCTCTGCAGAGAAATCACACTTATTCTAAGGAAACTTGGCAGACTCAGTGGCACAGTGCCATGAACTGTGATGTTTTGCAGTCTTTAGACACCGCTGCATGTAAACACATGTGCAAGTGTAGATACCCCATGTGGAGCCAAGGTCTGTCTTTTGTCATTAGTGGAGAAGAACTGGAATTCATAAAGGGGTGCTGTGAGTGAATTATTCTCTTTGATATGAGGCAAAACCATCTCCTTTTAACTCCTCCCTTTTGTGGCCCATAGGTCTGACTCTGAATGACATTGATATATATGAAATTAATGAAGCCTTTGCAAGCCAGGTGAGTGATCATCCTGTTTGAGTTGCTGCATTGCTTGGCAACTGAGTGTGTTTTAGCTTGGTCTTCAGTTAAGATTTGAACTCGTTCCACATATTACATCTTTAGTTGAATGTTATTAACATGTGCAGACGATTTTCCTTTTCCTTCAGATAAAAATAAGCTACACAGCTTAATATTAGAAAAAAAGTCCACTGGATAAGAATGTGATCTTTGCTATTGCACCCTTACAAAATCTGTTTCACCAGGGCTGTAATTTGTTGTCAGGTGGTGTTTGGAGGCAGGAAACTTCACTGATGTGTCTATCAGGAACAGTGTGGCAGCAGGACCAGGGAAGTGATTCTTCCTCTGTACTCGGTGCTGGTGAGGCCACACCTGGAGTGCTGTGTCCAGCTCTGGGACCCTCAGTTTAGGAAGGACATGGAGTGCTAGAGCAGGTCCAGAGAAGAGCAACGAGGCTGGGGAAGGGACTGGAACGCAAGTGCTGTGAGGAGAGGCTGAGGGAGCTGGGGTTGTTCAGCCTGGAAAAGAGAAGACTCAGGGAAGATCTCATCACTCTCTACAACTCCCTGAGAGGAGGTTGTAGCCAGGTGGGGGTTGGTCTCTTCTCCCAAGAAACCAGCAGTAGGACAAGAGGGCTCGTCTTAAGCTGTGCCAGGGGAGGTTTAGGTTGGATATTAAGAAGAAATGTTTTACAGAGGGAGTAATCAGACATTGGAATGAGCTGCTCAGAGAGGTAGGTGCTGGATTCACTGTCCCTGGAAGTTTTTAAGATGAGACTGGATGTGGCATCAGTGCCATGGGCTGGTAACCACGGTGGGGTTGGATCAGGGAGGTCTTTTCCAACCCAGTTGATTCTGTGATTCTCTACAAATCTGTGACATGTCAGCATGTGCGTGGGCTCAGTTTGAGATAAAGTGGACAGTTGTAGCTCACTTCTCTTGTAACCAGTTTCACTCCTTTCCCTGGGAAAGGTGGTCTAACTGGAGTCAGGCCTCCGAGTTGGAGGAGAAGAGCTGAGAACTAATGGAGATGAGAGCATCAGCATGAAACCATTCCCTGTGTCTTTCCAGGCCGTGTACTGTGTTGAAAAGCTGGGCATTCCCATGGAGAAGGTGAACCCCCTGGGAGGAGCGATAGCACTGGGGCACCCCCTGGGCTGTACTGGTGCTCGCCAGGTCGTCACTCTGCTCAACGAGCTGAAGCGCAGAGGGAAGAGGTGAGTGCTGAGGATCAGTGTTGGCCTGAACACCTGCGTGTGTGTAACTAACACAGGCTCAGGTCACCCCAGTTTTGGGGTAATCTTTCTCCATCCTTGGATGGGTTTGGAATATGAATTCCCCATGTTTCTCTTGTAGGCAAAGGAGAGCAGTATTCTTTATTTTTCTCCCAGATGATGTAAACCTGAGCTGTCCTTTTCCTAATTCCATCTGTTGTTTCAGAGCCTACGGAGTTGTGTCCATGTGCATCGGGACTGGCATGGGCGCTGCAGCCGTGTTCGAGTACCCAGGGAAGTAACTCCAGTACTGACAGAACAACACAGCAGCTCACTCTCTGCCTTCCCTAGTGATAGCAAATGATTTGCACTGTGAAATCAAGTGGGTTCTGAGATTCATTACTAGATGTACAAATTCTAGGTGGAAATTGTGAAGTAGAATTAATGGAACAGCTCTGCTAAGCAGGTGGGGAAATGCAAAACTGGCACGTGGCTTCCTGATGAGAGAAATCAGCTCAGCTGAAGTTCAACTACAGGCCCTGGTGTGCTGATTGTGAATGAATATTTTAAATTTAATCGATCTCTTTATTCTGTGAATATTATCAAAGAGAAGTAGTTCATGGGACACTATTTTTGTACGGCAAATTGTCTAAAAGGGTCACTCAAAATCAAGACAGCACATGAAAAGGCTTTTCCAGTTTTTTTTTTTAAAAGATTTAACCCTTTTTCAAGAAGTGTGAAACAGCTTGTTTTGAAGCCAAGACTTCAAATTTCCTTTACAACTGTGTCTGTCATATCCAAGCCATAAGTTGTCCATCTGACATTGTCCCTACACTGGAGGATGGGCTGTAGCTCGCTGCTGTTGGAGCTGCTCTGAAGCCTCCAGTGGGGGAAAGTGGAAGGACTGGAATGTAATCTCCACAGGAAGTGCCTGAATAGAAAGACTGTTGGATTGCTAGAAGCAAGGAAGTGGCCATTCCATCTTTTACAACACGTCTAATTCTACAGATAAGCCTGTGCTTAATCTTATTTACTTACCTAACATAAAGCAAATTTCAGCATTACACTTACTGCAAGCACTACATGACATCAGTGACAGCTCAGTCCTTCAGTGCTAACACAAATATGTGTTAGATCTTGTGTCTTTTATCATCCCTTATCTGTTCTCTCTCGTCTGAACAGGAAGATCACTGAAGCTCAGAGCTAATGGCTTAAAAAAGAAATGTACTTTGTGCTAGAAATGTTTAAATTTGTAACAAACGGTTCTTTGTCCTGACTCTTGTTTTTGCACTTAATAATACAATTGGGTTCTTGCAATACATTTGTTTCCTTTTTATGATGGTTGTTAGTTGAAGGTCATGATGAGTTAGAGCTGTTTGATATCTCACATTCCCATGCTGTAGCCTCTCTCACCCAGCAATCAGGCTCTATTTTAGAGCCAAAAGATGGAATTATTTAGAGGGGTTAAAGAGGCATTAGCATCCTCAAGAGTCCTTTCCCACTGAGGTTCCTGTATATAACCTGAGTTCTTGCTGCTCATACAGCCCTGTGCAAGCTGTCATGCATTTTCTGTTCTCCTGTGTGGATGCCAGCCCCTTCCCACACACACTGCCTTTAACAAAAACCTTTTATGTGAGGGGAGTGGAAAACTTTAACAGGCGCAGAAGTGGGAATTTCAGTGACCTTTAGCTAAAATAATATTAAAAACATTTAAAAAGAAGTGTGAGTAAATTGGAACCATGTGGGGGGACAGAACAGAGAGGAAGAAGGGTTCCTCCCTCTTGCTGTAGGGGATGTTCTCAAGACCCAAGCATGATGAAACAGGCAGGTTGGTAATTTTCCAAGGAGTCCAGGGAAACTTGGCTCTTCTCCTTTTCATGTAAGGCATCAAGAAAAGAGCCTGGGCAATGCTACCCTATTCACCAATTCTTGATTTTATTACGTGTCAACATCCCTTTTAATGTCAAACAAATAAATGAGGCAAAGCAAAAGCTACTTTAAGGTAGGAACAGTTTTTAGCTGTAATTTGAAGTATGATGGGCCATGCAGAGGGCTTTGATCTGACTTACACAGCTGCTTTGCAACTTAAGATCTTGTTCTGTGGCTAATGCTAAGCTGCTCACAGCAATAAAAGTAACAGCACAGGATGAATTTATGACTGGTTAAGGTACCATGAGAATTTTTTTCTTCCTAACTTAAATTTTCAGTCTGCTAAAATTCCAGTCCCTATTAAAAGAACAAAAGTAGACAAAAGTACAGGCTCAGCTGATGGCACATCTGCATCCAGCCTGTTACCTTGATGTTTGTCCCACACTGTCTTGCTTAAATTAAAGGTCTTCATCCTTCTCCTTGTGCATTCCTCGTCCTCTGATGTGCAGCTTGCAAGGCTTCTCTTCCAGCACTCCAGTAATGGTCACAAGAGCTTCGTAGTCAGTGTTGCTCCTAAAGTACACAGCAAAAAGACAGTTCAGCTACAGCAAAGTGCAGTTCTCTGGGGAGGAAAAAGGGGAGAATGGTGTCCTGAGAGTGCTCCAAGTCACGATCACAGGGCCTTAACATTAGTGTTAAGTCCAGGTGACAGTCTCACTTCCCAGGGCTGTGTCCCACAGGTACATACAGGGTGTTTGAAAAGAATGGTTGAGTCTGTGCCTGAAGTGAAGACATTGGATTATTAACCTCATGTTTGGAAGAAGTGCATCTTCCTACTTGTAAAATTGTATTTAAATAAATGAAGCAAAGCTCTGCTGAGAGCGAACACCTGCACTGCCTTGATGTGAGAACTCCTCCCTGTGACAGGCAAAGTTTGAAGCAGAGAAGTTTCTGTCACTCCCCTGAGACATGGGGCAATCAGTGGAGTCCAGATTGTAAATGAACATCAAAAAGGTTACAGCAAGTGTAGTTTTGTGCTAAATCTCACAGCATAACTTGCCAAAGGCTAATGCCACTCAACATTCCTTACACTGTTCCTCTGAAGGACTTCTCTTTGTCCAAGTGATGGTTCTGTAAAGGCCTGAGGCAAACGCCTGTTCTGCCAGACAGCTTTTGTTCCTTCCTTCTCATAAAACAATTCCCCTGCAGGAAAACCACTGATTTGGGGAGGTGAATTATTAAAATCACCCCACACCTTGCATATAATTATTTCCTAATGCCATGTTGGTCCTGAGCTCTGCTGTGTTGGGAATTCTTTGTCTGGAGCTGCACAGATGAGCTGGCTGCAACACAGTGACATCTTTGCTTTCTGGTACTTCCAGGCATTTTCAGACATGCTGATTAGCGTATTTGTCAGACAAAAAGAAGTGCTTCAGGCATATTCAGAAGCATTCCAGAAAAATCTAGGCAGGATCCAGCCTGAGGAGGCCCCTGGTCCACCGTGCTGCTCTGAGCAGGGACGTCTTGGAGCAGCTGCTCAAGGCTTCATCCCATTGAGAGAGCAGTAGCTCCAGTGATGGGAATCATTGGATCATGTTCCGGGGAGGTGGAAGTTATGACAATAACTCAAGTCACCTACAGTTTGCTTCCTGAAACTTCCCTGTCAGCAGTTTTCAGAACTCACTGAAATCACTAGGACAGACTTTAATCTTAAACTTTCTGCTACCACGTGATAACTTCCAAGAAGATAATTTGTAATGGAAGCTGAATTTCCTTACAGGAGTTGCGTCCCCCTAATTAAAGCAAAGAAATTAAAGGCTTTGTGTCAACAAAGATTTACAGAATGGGTTGTTTTGGGAGGGACCTCAAAGTTCATCTCGTTCCAACCCTGCTGCCATGGGCAGGGACACCTTCCTCTATCCCAGGTTGCACCAATCCCCATCCAACATGGCCTTGAACACTTCCAGAGGTGGGGCATCTACAACTCCTCTGGCAACCTGTGCCAGGGCCTCACCAACCTCACAGTGCAGAATTTCTTCCTAATACCTAATCTAAACCTGCCCTCTGTCAGTTTGAATCCATTCCCCCTTGTCCCATCACTCCACACCTATGTCCAAAGTGCCTCTCAAACTCTCTTGTAGCCCCTCCAGTCTGAGCAACCCCAACTCTCTGTCAACAGCAAGACTTCAGTCCTGTTACCTGTACCTTGCAGTAAAGCTGATCTGCAAGATCTCTCTGGTAGGTGCCTCCCCTTCACGTGCCTCCAAAATGCCATTAGTTGGGAAGACTGAAAATACTTCCAGGGTGTTGGGCCTTTCCTGTTCTTCTGCAGTGAAAGGGGCAAATATCAAACAAAGCCATAATAAGACCCTTTATATAAGTATACACAGCATGTAGCACTCATAGCAATGCACCTCTTTGCTGGGCAACTAATAAATCACATCTCACAGTCAGAGGGTTGCTGTGCACATGCCAGCCTCTGTTTTTGTCCTCTAATCCAGGGCTGTGATCAGTGGCTTCCATGTTAAAATAATAAAGCCCTGATCTTCTTTCCTCTGGAGCCCATCTGTTGTTAACAGCATCAGACACATGCTCAAACTAAGCTCATGAGGAGCTGCTGCTTCTTGTTGCCCCTCAGGATTGATTTATAAACGAGCAGAGCACATCCACGAGTTGTAAGGGCTGAGAGTTAACCTTTTGGTTAAATGAGGAGTAACTGTGGAAACCAGTAGTGATACACTGATGTCAGAAAGGGTAGAGGAAAGAGAGGAGAGGAAAAGCCCGTGTAAGTGAGAAGAGAAGTCGACCCCATATGTGTGCAACCACCATCATCACATATTGCCTCTGTACTGAGTGCATGCAGCCTTAATAAAAACAATGAATATGAAACTATGTAACAAATAAATCAATTGCAAAACCAGAATACCCAGCAAGGCAGTCCAGTAGCTTCTACAGCCACTCCTGTTGTACAGGAAGACGTGTTCTGTCTCGGTCTGTGCAACAAAGCAGATCTGGAAATCAAGCATGTCGCAAGAGAGCTCCAGGACTGGAACAGTGAGATAAGCAGTCACTGGGACCAGCTGCAAAACAGAGGGAAGGGAAAGGAGAATAAAATCCACTGCATTTTTGTAGAGCTTTAGTAAATACCTGCTCCAGCTGGATCATTCTTAACCCCAAGCACTGAATCCAGAGTCATTGTTCTGTGTTCTTTCATAATAGTCAATTCCCATCCTGCAGCCTTGAGTGAATTAAGTTGTTGCTTGTGTTACTGTTTTGGGACAGGTTTTCAAACCAGACACTGTGGTCTTAGTGAAATAACACAGAGTGAACACTCTCATTTGTTTTTAGGGTTTTCTGTGGAGCTGCAGACATTACAGCATCTTGCTGTCTCTCGGGACTGTATGTGGCCCACTGTGACTCACTCAGTTCATGCAGATTGCTCAAGATTATTATTCAATTGACTGTATCTTAGATATGGTGCTCGTTCTTGCACAGGCCAGTCCTCAGAAATCCCTGGTATGAAAAGAAAATAGAAGTGCCTGCAGAGTGCTGGGCCTGCTGAAGGCCTGCTGGGGGTTATAGATGATCAGTCTTTAAGCACATGTGGGCTGTGACCACACTGCAGGGGTTTGATGGACTCAGGAGACTTTCCAGAAGCTCTTGGGTGCTGCAGGAGGCAGTGTCTGGTGACTCAGGCACTGGCTTGTTCCCTGGGACAGCCCTGAGCCTGTCTCAGAGTCACACTGTGACTGCGTGTGTGGCCCTTTGATTGAGCCATGTCGTCCAGGCCGTCCCCCTGTGCAGGGGCTGGGGTACCAGCACCAGGGTGGGACCCCAAATTCCTCTGTCCACCTGAGAGTCACAGCAACCCCATGGCCATTCACTTTACCCAGATTACACCATTTACTCCAGAGGTGCCTGTAGTTCAAGGCTGAATAAACCCTAACCCGAGTCAGAGATGCTGCTGAAACAGCCCTTTCCCAGGGCCCAGAGATCAGGTTCTGATCTCACCTGGGTAGCGTGGTTACTGTGCTCAATGACCAGATTTTGATCAAACTTCAGCTTTCTCTCTCCATTCTCCAGCTGGAGCACTTGGGATCCAGGAAGCAGCTGGGTATCTGGCAAGTGTTGATACCTAAGTAACTCCAGAGTTATGTGGAATGACACTTTCACCTGTGGGAAGAGGAATCCAGATGATCACCACAGAAGAAGACACTGTCTGCAGGAAATCCAAAGTAAACATTACACAAAGGCCCAGGCACACATTTTCCCACTGGAATACCTAAAAGTGACATGACAGCAGCCAAATTCCCACTGGAACAAAGCATTATATAATTAGAGAAAAAACAGAGCTATTTCCTATGAACCCAGTACACGGAGACGGAGTGTAAAGGTGAACAGCTGATCTCTGAACCACAGGGGAGAAACAATCTCTAGCAAGCTAAAGGTTCTGAATTCCTGAGGTTACAAATACCATATTCTCCGAGCTGTCTTATACATGTAAGTTCTGTTTCTTCCTACACATGGAGAACTGAAATGTGTGTGTCTCTGTCAGAATGAACACAGCAAAATGAGAAGCACTCAAAATTGCATTCAAAAATGCAACTGTTACTCATTCTTTGCACCTTACCTACCTCTCTACTCCAGGACTTTGATTCCTTTAATGTAATTTCTACACCCAAAACTAATCAATTTTTCCTCTCCTTGCACTGCCTGCATCTAATTTAAGGAAATGAGGGAGTTTGGAAATCTTTTAATTTGCCCAGCATATATATGGCTATTGATTTAGGTGAGCTCCAGAAACCAAAGGGGTTTCTGCAGGAGTTTGCAACGGGTCACAGTTAATGGGAAAAGCACATCAGCACCACTTCAGAAAAATAATCTTTACCTGCAATACAGCAGGCAAAATGGCAGTAATTAGCATCTGTTAATATACAACTATTTCCCCAAAAGTTGGGAGGTTTCCATGCTAGTTGTGTTTTATTGTGGTTCATCTGGGCCACACTAACACACCAATTCCTAAACTCTGTATTCTGGCAGAGGATTATTATTTTTGAGCCTACCAGCATGTTCTGCTGTGGATAAAGTACATGTTGTGGTTGGTGTTCTCTTTCCTCCTTCTTGCTGTGGGATGTTTTGGTGCCCTTTTTGGGATCTGCGCTGGACACGCTGAAGGGTGTAGGCAGAAGGAGCCTGAAGTACAGAGGAACCTTGGTGCAATTGATGAGTTTCAAACTCTGAGTCACCACTGAATCTGTCAAAACCTGGGGGAGAAATGATTCAGAACTGGTTAGTTTTAATTCCCTGGAGAGGTTTGTGCTGATCTGGGCACTGAGTACCAGTGGGGATCTGAAGGATTTTACCCCAAAGCAACTCAGTATTTTTTTTTTTTTACTTGTGTTTTTCAACATTTCTTGAGCGAAAAACCAAAATACAAATATCGTAATAAAGTCTAAAAGTCTTTGAATGTCAAGGGTCAAAGAAACTGCAGTGACTCATTCTGCTATTGGACCTTCATGTCCTGAAAATCAGAATTTACTTCTCTACTTACAAACTCCTCTACGAAAAAAGAGAAAGTTGTATAAAATAGGCATTGCCTGAACTCAACTTTGCTTATTCCTGGCTAATAAGTACTGGTAGTACTTTTTTTTCTTTCCTATCTTATTATATGCAATATAGAAAATGAGGCTACTGGTGATAAAGATGCATTTTCAAGGCCATGTGCACACAGCTCTGAATTCTCACAGCAGTAGAAACTAGCTGAGTGTATCAGTGTGGGAAATACTTACTCCTAACAGAGGCATAATGGGAAGGAGATCACTTGCCACTGAATAAAACACCATTCCTCTGTCGTGACCCATCTCTACTTTTAACCTGAGGGCAAAGAACCAGAGCTGGTCAGAGCCCTGTCTCCAGGCTGACCCATTCCCTGTGGGCACAAGGCCTCAGCATGATGGTACTCACAGAGGATGCCTCAGGAAACCTTCCAAGTTCACTCGTAACGTTGGAGCTCCATAGCCATGTCCACGATGCACCTTGTTAGGCACCCTCCTTGCAAGCTGGCAACAAAATGAAAACAGAAATTATGTATAAAATGACAGCACTAAAACTCGAAATGCTGCTTTTAGCCCAAGAGGTTGTTTGCCAAGCAGAATCCTATTTTGGCTATGTAGTGCTTGTTTGTAAGACATGCTGGACCAGCAAGAGCCAAGCAGTAGGTGAACTCTGAAAAGCTGTGGGTACTACAGATGCAGGGCAGGTTCAGATCAGATGTTAGGATGTTCTTCACTCTGAGGGTGGTGAGGCACAGCCACAGGTTGCTCAGAGAAGCTGTCAATGCCCCATCCCTGGAAGTGTTCAAGGCCAGGCTGGATGGGGCGTAGACTAACCTGGTCTAATGGAAGGCATCCCTGCCCATGTCAGGGGGCTGTGATTCTACATTTCTTCCCTTGGGAATCAGGAACATTAGAGTTGTTTTTATTAAATATTGTGTTATTATTCATTCATTTCACCTTGTACCTTTGCAACAATTCCTATCAGAGAATCACTGAGCCATTCATAAAACACTGCTCAAACCTCACATCAGCCTGTGAGCTGCACTTGCAGTTGCTGAAGAGGAAGTTTCCCAGAGGAGAGATATGCTGTCCAAATTCACACAGGAAGGTGGATGCAGAGCCAGGAACAGGACTCAGCAGTCCTGAGCCTCATTCCCATTGTTAACTATTGTTATCAATAAAACCTGATGTTGTGATAGCGTTTCAAATCCCGAGCTTTTGTCTGGGGTCTGCTGCCCCAGACAATACAAGAAGATGGTGACATTCCCACACCACTTCCAAGCTAAAGGACAAATGCAACAGATGAATAAGCCCAGCTAAGGAAGGATGTACAGGGTAGCAAGAACAGGACTGTTTATACAGACCAGCCAGGTACACAGCAGCCTGTACATAAATTACAGGAAGGGAAACGCTTATTTCCCAGTCACCTTTAGCCTCGCTGTGACAGTCGGTTTACCTTGTCGTCCAGGCTCATGAAGCCCAGCAGCAGCGCCTCACACCGCACCTCAGCCGCGGTCCCTGGGAGGACGAGCGGGGTGAAGGAGATGTGAACGTCGCTGCTGCCACCTCCTGGAATCACCTGCGGCCAGGAGAGAAGCGTTTCGGGCAGGGAACTGCCTGGGATTGCACAAGCACCCTCAGCACTCGGCTGCCAAAACTGAGTTGCACAAGCACCATGAAATCCCACGGGCACGGGCTACGCTCAGGCTCACGCTAAAATGCCAACATGTGACAGCAAAACTGGCAATTATTTCGGCTGCAAATGTCAGTGTGAGCACTCTTTAGCATCAACAGAGTTTCAGCACAGCCACACACCAACTCTCTAAGTACACAAACACATGTACATAACTGTTTGTTTTTAAAAATACCCAGTTCTGCCCACTCTTCCTCCATGGCTACCTCAGGTGAGTCACAACTTACAGATGCAAGAAACACTTTTTGTAGAGTTACAAGCGTGAACTAAGAGTATTCTACAGTCCAGTTTAGTCTTGATTAAATTTTAATTTTACAGGACAGCAGGGAATGTAATCAAATGCACTAGCCAGCTGAAGTGGATTTTCTGGGACTTACAGGCTGACTAGATTCTACTTTCTTTAAATGCACTGCACAGGTTTTGGTTAAATCCTGATATTGCTGCTGGCTGCATCCAAGAGGTGCCTCCACAGGGAGGCACTTGTTTGTCTGACCTGTCTCAGCCTTGATCACCCCAGAGCTGACTAAAGATTAATTTCTCTGAGATGCCATTTCTGTCATTATTTCTTTCACGTAATCTTTAGCTCATTCTAGCCTGTAACTGAAACCCTTTGGCAAAGAAAATTACTAATATTTAAAATGAAAATTGACACACTGATGTTTTGGGCAACGCTGTCACTCACAGTAAGGTCTTTCCAGTGCTGTTTTTGCTCTATGATATTCCTAAGGGACTGTGACACTGTGGCCTATATTTGCCCCAATTATTCCAATTATTTCTGAAGTACTGTGGGTTACAACAGTTTATCCAAAAGAGTTGTCTATGGAGCACCCCTTTCCCAGCAGCCTGATCTCCAGCTCTGTCACATCTCCTTAGCAAGTCTACCCTGGTTAAGTAACATGTTTCCAAAGCTTCAGGCTGGATGGCTCCCACATTTCACTAAGGCAACCCAACTTAACTTCAGTCATCAGTTCACTGCTCCAGCATAGGTAGGACACTTTATGTTGACTTTCAAAACTGTTCTTGTGATCATCTTGAAGACCCCAAAGCCTTCCAGCCTCCTGATTTACTGTTCAGTAGAGTCTACCTCAAACCAAACTCCTCATTTCCTGTCTCCACAGTTCTGCAGAAAATATGCTAGATCTAAGCACAAAGAAAATGTAAAAGCTTACTATCTGTCCTGGAATAATGGAGTAGGGGCTGTCTGCAGGAACCCCTTCATGAGGTCGCAGAAGTACAGAGACAATTTTCTCTGTTGCAGGCTCCTGACTGCTGATTTCCTTCTCTTTGCTGTCATAGCCTGGAGGCTGCAGGGACACAGGGGTGGGGAATGGTTAAAACTGTTACACTGCAGTGGAGGAATGTGAGTGATGTGCACGGGGAACTGCTGCACTGGTCAGTGAGTATGGCCAGCTCCACTTTCTTTCTTTCTGGCACAAAGGTTGGACATGTGTCCTGTACGTTAATATTCTCTTGCACAGAGTAGCTCTCCTGGAAGTGCTCCTGGACTCCTTGCAAAAATGTGCATGCTTGGGTCCTGTTCTAGCCAGAGGAGCACCCAAGCATGACACCCCTGGCCATTATACAAACCAGCACTCCAGGGCAATAATGTTCCCTTGGTGCACAAAAAAGGTTAGAGGTGTGTTCAAAAAAACTATGCCTTCTGAGCTGAAATGGAGCAAATGTGATTTTAGTACTTTTTCTGTAAAGCTGTTGCCAGATAAATATGTATATTCTGAGGGATACCATTTCCCTGTCACTTCCAGCCCTTCAAGACAGTAAATTGCCACATTATAATAAAACTTCATATGTAATAGATGTAACCATATTCTAACAGAGTAACAGAACCAATCTAATTTTAGCACTGGGATAAATAGCTCCATATCATTAGCTGCACTTTGAAATGCAGAGGTCAGATTCTGCTCCCTGACTGCAGCACACGTTGACACCGTAAAGCACCCATGAGAAAAACAGACCCAAATTAAGGAGCTTTTGTTATGGTAATTCTTTTATGTAATAATGGCGTTAGTTTGTCAAGGACAGCATTTTAAAAAGTATCTCTTCAGCTTCTTTAACAATTTTAGGGAGAGCTAATTGCTTACAGCTCATTCTGGAAACAGATTGCTGATCCCCACAGCCACCTACCCACGTACTGCTTTTTCAACTGTGGGAGGAGCTGATGTTTCTTTTAGCAATCCAGCTCTTAGTTACAAGTTATATCTCCTGTTATTGTTTTCAACCCTTCATGCCAAAAAACCCATCATGTATCTCAGCAGCAGTGTAAGAAACAGCCCAACAGCTGACCTCATCAGTGGTTTGGGAAGCTGGATAAATGCTTCCACAGGGAACGGCAGTTTGATCCAAGTTTAACACGATCTCTGACTCTGAGGTGCTACCACTTGATGCAGCTTCATTTCCATCCATGTCCTGAAGGGGGAAAGGGTATCCAAAGAGCACCAACAGGTCCACCAGCTTTTCATCGTCTTCCTCTTGGTTGTAAACTTCCAAGTCCAGGCGGATGTCTGAATTGGGAAGGAGAAAGGGAGAAAGGACAACCACTGCTGGTCAGTGAGAGAACTCACAGCTTTGTTGGTACCAGAGAACTAGAGTATCAAGTAACAAATTTGTGTCTGGCAACTGGATTTGTATTAAACCATATCTGAAGCTTACCATGTTTGCTGTAAACTAAAAGCATTGAAGCTCTTCCTACAGCTTGGCCACTGTCTAGGTCCTAAAATATACTTGTAATAACATTAAAATAAATAATGAGTTCTTCTGTTTAAGCAAATGTGTTTGGTGGCATTCAGAAAAAAAAAAAAAAGGTGATTGACTTGGCTCTGAAAAGTTTAGAATTTCACTCAAGAGCTAAAAAGACTAAATACAGAAGGGCCAGACGATGCTACTAAGAAGCTGGTAGCACATCTGATTGACCAGGGTCAGTGTCAAGAGAGATTTATAAAAACAGGATGGAAAATCCTGAGTTCCCACCATTTCAATGGGGGAAAACCCAGCCACCTCAGGATAGGATGTGCAGTTCCATAATAACAACACACTGAGTCACTCTCTTATACACTATTACTATTTTTACAAAAAAAATCTTGATTAGGCAACAAGCAGGCCTGTTAATTAACATGTTAATGGATTCTTCTATATTTATTCTCACCAGAAATGCAATGAAAGTGTCAATGTTTGCTGTACAAAAGTCATTCCTACCAAAGGGAGTGGGATTGTTGAGCTGGACCCTCCGAAGGACAGGAGACCCTCCAGAGACATGAGTGCCAAACCTGGGGGGGAAACCTTGTTATCAGTACATGCAGAGAACAAAAGTGTCTGAAATCACTAAAGAGTTGTTTAGAAGTGGAAGCAAATCTGGCTGCACTTGCAGCCTGCTAAGAGTGGCTCTCAGGTAAAGCAGAGCCTACACTGTGTAGTACAATATTGTTTTATTTCATCAGCCTCTTTCCCCCCCCCCCCTTTTTTTTTTCAGTTGCCTCAAACGTTTCAGGGTAACCATGTGCAGTGCCATGGTCCCCATAAACCAACCCTTATCCCTCCCCCAAAGGTGCCATTGCAACTGCAATGACAGGGCTTAAACCTTCCCCTGCCCCTCTTTACCCTGGGGCTGCATTTCTCCTGGTCCAGCTAAAGGAGATGCAGACAGTGAGACCTGATCATGAGAAACGATGAGAAACGATGAGAAACGATGAGTTCCCACCTCCACAGAGTCAGATGATGCTGGACTGGGTGAAATTCTACAACTGCAAGCCCAGGACAGTGGTTGCTGGCAAACCTGAGCAGGTTCGTATGCAGAGTATTTTCTAATTATGCTGGCAGAGACAAATGTATTGGTGTTCTAGAAGCAGATACCCTACTCTGACAGTATTTTGCTGACCTTCTCATTATATCACAACGAGATGGAACAGGTGTGTATGTTGGCTGTAGCCCAATAGTATTTAATTCTCTGATTCCTCTGACAGTATTTTGCACTGTACCTGATGAGAGGTGGCTCTGTTTGTGGTCCTGTTATCTGCAGGAAGATTGGACAGTCTTTCACAGTCATTTGCATAGGAATTAATTTAGGTTGTAAGTCTCCCACCTATTAAAGATTATTTTTTTGGTATTAGAACCAAGACAAAACTTTAGTCGTATATGTTACAAGATTATGTTTTGAAAACTGATTGGATTTTCAAAAATTTTGGTTGGTTTCTCTTGACAGCATCTAATTCATATGCTAACAACTCTTCTCAGCAGGAGAATGCAATACCTCATGCATTTATCAGCTTTCCTGCTGCTTTTCCATACTACACAATATACTGTATTGGTGGAGCAGAGCAGTGCACTGGCCAGCTACCAAACAGATGTTATAAATCAAAACTGCTCCAGTCATCTTAAAGGCACATGAAAACACCCCAAGGGATAAACATGTTACCCCAAAACTAAACTGTAAGAGCAAACAATTGTTCCTTACCCGTCATTGCACGTAGTGGTTTAACAATATCTACCCTGAATTTTTACTGAAGTGCTGAAAAACTGGGAAAGCAATTCTAACAAAAAGGAATCTGGGAAATACAATTGGTGTAAAATCTGCCACAGCAATACTTCACTTGACACCAAAACCCCACTTACCTTACAGACAAGATTGTCCTGGTACTCCCCCCACATGTTGTTGTAAGCTGCTATTTCTATGCTGAGCTGCTGGAAGGCTCTCAGAGTTCCCGTGGAAGGTTGTATATGGAAAGCTACTCCCTTCCCCTGAGACAGCACTGCTGCTTCAAACTCTGCAGGAGCACAGCAAAGACGCACTGGATGAATTTTGAGGAAATGGAACACAGTAAGTGTTTCAAAGAATATACAGGACCACGGTTTTAGTTGGTGTTAACCAGTTTAACCTCACTGGCTTCAAAAAACCCTGGGATCATTCACACAACTCACAGTTACACCACTTCTCCCTGCTGCAGTGAGCCTTATTCTAATTTTTTGAGGGTTTGTTCTTGCCCAGAATATTTTATAACAGGACTCCCTTCCGACAACCTCATCCAGGACTCTCTGGGTATGCAAGGCACTAATTGGTTACATGAAAACACACCTTTAATTTGAGAAGAAGAGGCTGGGATTTGTGTTGACTGCTTAATGTTCTATCAGCAGCTGCCTGTTTACCTCTGTGTGCTCCTCCACACAAAGAGTGAATTACAAAGAGCAAAGCCTTTCCACATTCTGAGTCACCTAGCCTTAGTCTAAAGGCCTGCATGGAATCTGTCACAACAGCATTTTCCTAATCTTAAGCACTAATTCAACAGCTGAAAAGCTCTGTCTGCGTAACAGATACCAAACATGGCAAGGTACCAACATGTGCAAGTTTTATTTTGGATACAGAAGACACATCCACACTTCACAGCATTTCGCTCCCATTTCCCCCCTCCCTGAGTCTCTTGTGGCTCCAAATGTTATCATTTTTCAGTACAGCACATCAGAAATGACAGATGGGCTGTGCTGCAGCTTTCCACGGTGGGGAGGGTATGTTAAAGGGTTTGGGGGAGGAAAGCCTCCTGCGGTGGTACTGGAAAACTGTGCAGGAGAGAAACAGCCCAACATTCTGCATGTCCTCCCTACCGTGTGCTGGGAGTGAACTATCACCAGAACCACCATCTTTGTTTCAGACTGTTGTTTTCAAGAAAGAGAAGATAAACCAGAGAGGGAAAAAGAACAGGAGGGGGAGAGAGAAAAAGAAGCAGAGAGGGAAGACAGAGATTGACCTAATGGTTATAAAATGTGGGCTTTCAAACTCAAAAATGAACTGAAGAACTAAGTAATTTAACAATTTGGACTTCAGCAGATACTCCAACAATGAAATAGGTGCCTGACTGGCACTGTTAGTGCTGAATATGATAGTCAGTTGGCTTTTACCTTCTCTCCACAGAAGGAATTAACAGTTATTCTCATACCTGACTGTGCTTTTCTGGCTGCATGTTTTGTGACAGGCCCTCTTCTTTTCACCAGGTACCTTGAGGAGCTTGAAAGAAATAAATCTGATTTTAGGTTTAATCCAGACCTAAATCAGTATCTGAGTTCTTATGCAGAAAGGCAAGACTTACAGGCAGGTTCCTTGCTCTGGAGTTGGTAAAGAGGCAGTAAAATACTCGGCTTCCAGTGTGAATGGAGCGCTGATTCCAGTGGGATTGGTAAGAATCAGCTGACGCTTTACTACATCTCTGCATGCAACTTCAGACCCAAAGTCCAAAAGAAGGTCACACGGGCTTTGTGACATTTGTCTTTCATCACTGCCAGAAAAAATAACCATGGTTTTTAAAGATGGGTCTTATTTTCTTATGCCACAGAGAATTTTAGTAGATTTTAAAACATGTAATATGTGTCATGGGGTTGTGATATCCAGTGTAAAAGGACCATGCAGCCTATGATTTTTGTCATCAGCACTTTCTGCTTTTCATTTTTTTACTTCTATCCATGGAATGATTTATTTTGGGTAAAATTTTTATCATGTAATAGCATGCCAACCAACCAAATTAAAGGCACCTTTACTTATATGAAAAAATATAAAGATGAGCATGTTCCAAAATACAGTAATCATGCTACATGTCAGAAAAATAAAACAAAAATCAGTCAGAGATACCTGGCAACTCCACTGTCACAAGGTACTGAATAGATGACCTGTAGTCCCTTCACTTCTCCAGAAATGCTCAGAAAAAGGGGTTCAACCATTTCTTCTATGCTACAGGAAAGGGCGAGGTCTTTCAGCTCACCCTGAAAAGCAAAGAATCAAGTTTCCTTGTGAATGAAGCAAATAACACAGAGGAAAGGCAGCCTCATTAGGAAATTTGTTTTAAAAACATGTATAAACTTCCCTGGATTAAAAGCAAAACAATAGATTTGTGAGAAGTTTTACTGAATTGTTTTTGGTGCATTTTTTTTGCCAGCGTTGGAGTTGCTTAGAAAGCAGTACTGAGGTAAAACAAGGCTATTTCTTGGCTTTGTACCTGCATCAGTCTGCAAGCCTAAACCCCCTCCCTTAGTGATTTTGGACACAATCCTCTACTGCAGGTGTTGAATCACAGAATCAATTAGGCAGGAAAAGACCTCTAAGATCACTGAGTCCAGCCATTAACTCAGCAGTGCCAAGGCCACCACTGAACAGTGTTCCCAAGTGTCACAAATACATATCTTTTAAATACTACCTGAATAGTACTGAACACCTACTTTTAAGCAAATAACTGAAACTTAGGTCTCCAGTGACTGTAACGGGAACTAAGACACCATCCCTATAGGAAGCTTCTTTATTTAGTTTCATTAAATCAGCTGTTTGAATGCCCCTATGAAGTCTGTGGCTGAATTCCTGAAGTTTGTAAGCTCTGCAGTCTACTCCCTATTTTTCAGACTCTCAGTCCCAACAGCCTCTTTTAAGTTTTCCAATATCAAAATATCACAGGCCCAGCTCCCAGCTGCATTCAGAGGACCACATATAGACAGTCTGTATGCCAGCCTGCTCCATTTCATTTGGGATAATGCAAAGTGAGGATCTGTGTGCTCCAGGAAAACTGATAAGCACAAAGAGCAATTGAACAGGCATTGAAGAAAGAAAGGAAACAGGAACAGCTGATAAACAAAGAGGCAGTGTAGAAATTGCACACCATGTGCACTACTTTAATTCTTGCCTTCAAACCATGGTACCTCTAAAGCAAAGCAATTTCAGAGATACTGTGCAGGAAAAGAGAGCATGTGGGTTTGTACAGAAATTGTTCCCTTTAGCCAGATGGAGGAGAGATGAAAAAGCCAGTGTTGCTGTTTTGATAAAACTGTGCCCCAGTTTTTAAGCTTACCACGATGTTGGCTGACAGCTCTATGCAGAATTCTTTTTCCTCATTTGGGCCCAAGATGCCACTGGCTGGGGAGACAGTGATGGAGCAGGAAACTGCCTGGCTTCCAATGAGCTGCCAAACACAAAGGACAGACTTTCAGACTAATGCTGATTCTCTCAGACATTGTCTCAGTCTCTTCACATCAAGACCAAGTTCTTCTCAGGTTTAGGACACTTCTAGGTAGCAACACCTACAATTTGTCAAGACTTGCTTTACAATTCCCCACAGGTGACAAGATTCTGATGCCGACATTAATTTCCAAATGACTTTCAGGTGCCAAGCTGAGGCTTCTGGGCTGGGAGCAGGGTCACTGCCCTCCCTCTCACAGCCACAAGCCTTTCCAGGGTGAAGCCAACCTATCTGATACTGGAGCAGGATCCAAGAGGTGTCCCATCTCTCTCCACTGTAGAGGTGAGAGACAATCCTGGTGTTGGCACCTTCCCTAAGGGCCCAGCTGCACATGGCATGAATCCAGGGCTTCAACTCAGTTGTTCATACACAAACATCAGATATGAGGAAAAATGCTGTAGATATTCTTCCTAGGCTCCAGATGTTCCAAAGTGTTTTCCTATAGGTCCTATAGGATCCACATGCTCTGTTAGGATCCTTGGGCACCAGAGGTCATCTTGGATGGCTCTGAGTGCTTTTATCTAGGCAACTGAGCTGAATCCTACATGCTAGAGCAGATCTGAGTGACCAAGGCACTGACAGATTTCCACTGACTGAAAAGAGAGTTCATACCACAGCTTACACACTGACACCAAACATAGGGCTCCCAATCTGTAAGCTGAATCCCACCCAGAACATGAAATTTAAGCAAAATTCAGACAATTCAAAAGCACCAGAGTTCCTTTGTTCTGCTTAATTAAATGCAAACCCTACACTGCCATGAGACTTGGCTTAATACTCTGGTAGCTTATATCCTGTGACCCCTCACATCTGCCCACCCCTTCTCCCAGGGATGATCCACAGACAGTAAGAACATATTGACATCAGTTGGTAGTTAATCTTTTCATAAAGGCTGGTGGCAAGTTGAAGTTCTGCTCCTAATCCAGCAAACAGCAATCACTGCTCAAAAGATACATCAGAAAAGCTTTTAAGAATAGTTGTTATTTCTATAAAATTGCCATTTCTACCCCTGTTGTGTGCTTCATCCATCAGAATAGCATTTACCTTTCCCCATAAGTATTTTGTTGGCAGCAGTGTCTGGTTAAAAAGTTTACTGGTTGCTTTGGCAGGAACTCCAGTATAAATTTCAGGGAATAGTAGGCGACTAGATATCAGGCACGCTTGGGGGGTCTGAACTTCAACAAAAACAGGAAGATAACTGGAAATAAACACACAGATGGTCTATTGTTATCGTTAATGAAATGTGCTAGACATACAACAGCATGCTGGGAAGAATGATGATTATGTTTATTTAGCAATATTAGCAATTTGGTAGTTCATTGACAGGTTAAACAACCCCACTCTGAGTTTATAATTTTTCTTTTTAGAAGAGAAAACTATCTAAAGTGAAGGCTCACATGTGAATCCCAGGAAAACTAAAACAGAATGCTGCTTTTCCCCCTTACCTTCCTTCTCCATTTTCTACCTCTAGTTCCAATACTGTCTGGATTCGCTGGCACTGCAGTGATGTGAACTGAACTGACACACTGCATACACCCAAAGGAGGTATTTCTCCAGCTGATGGTTGAATGGTAAAGGGAGATACCTGGGAGAAGAGAGAGGAAATTTTGGACATCTACAAAGCAAGGGTAAATGGTGAAGCCACACAATCTAATTAGGGCTTGAACATGTCTAGTTTTCCCTCAGACATGGCTTTTCTCTCTGCCCCCCAAGTCCCACCTGGGTTGGTGTCAGGAAGCA
This sequence comes from Lophotriccus pileatus, assembly GCA_035583135.1. Lineage (NCBI taxonomy): Eukaryota > Metazoa > Chordata > Aves > Passeriformes > Tyrannidae > Lophotriccus > Lophotriccus pileatus. The sequence continues at coordinate 3,527,838 of JAWWES010000081.1, read as the reverse complement.
CAGTGCCAGCTTTGTGAAAACCTGGCTGCACGAGGAGGCAGGACTTTGCTTCTGAGAGAAGGGCAGTCACAGCCAAGGGCATAACAGAGCTGGCTGTGCATGGACTGAGAGGGAAGGTGGAGGAGAAGCAGTCAGCCTCAGCTGCAGTGGCTGCTCCCAAACAGCATCAAGGTGCCACAAGTTGGAAAGACTCTTGGACAGAAGTGTGAGGAAGGAGGGTTGGAAGAGTTGAAACAGGAAGAGCACCAGGGTGGGCAGGGGGCTGAGATTCTTGTTTCAGATGCTGATGTGGGTGTGTGGGAGGAGTGTGTAGCAGCCTCAGTTCCTCTAAAGCCTTAACCTCTTAGCAGTTACTGTCGTATAGGAAATACTCTGTGTCTCTTCGGATCAGGCTGGCAGGGGATTTGTAATAAATGGAAATAGAGAAAAATTGTAAAGAACCATTTCATCTTGAAAGAACTCATGTACACATGAAACTGTGCGGGACCAATTTCAGAAGAAGTCACAAAAATTAGAATTTCTGATGGCTGGAATGAATATTACAATTCCTAAGCAGAAGAAAAAAAAACAGCTAAAGAGGGAACACAGGCAGTGTAGCAGTGACTTACCTTTTCATTCCTTTCAGCTAGACAAACCTGGCTTTCTTGCATCCTCCACTGTGCTGGCACTTGACACAGATTTTTAATCTCGAAGGTTCTTAACACGCTCTCACCCTGCTTAGTCAAACCAAACCGGAGCGATGGAACATCAATACAAAGAAGTGGACCCTGGGACAGCAGGAAACAGACATCAGAATGGCCACCTCTGCTAAGGCAGTGTAATTAAGAAGCACACATCAGCTAAGATCAACATTTGATTTCACAGAGAATATCAGGAAGCAAATGCACTGTCTGTGACGCAGAAAAATTCTGAGTGCCCATGGGAGTATCAAGGTTGCCTCAATAGTTACTAGACAGCAAAAATACCTCCTGTTCTTAACTTCTTAAGATTTCTCAAGCCTTTGAGATGCAAAACAGCTTTATGTGGACAATGGTCAAGCCCCACAGCTCATCTTCCCACAATGCTGAACTGCTCCTTACCTTAAAAGCAGCCTCAACATGCAGCACAACTGGCTCTGGGCATGGCTCAATGTTACACTGCAGGTTATGGCTGACGGCACCAGGTTTGCTTCCAGTAATTGCCAGTTCAAATTCACAGCAATTATTTACTTCTAGAAAAGAAAAAAAATCAGGGTGCTGTCTCACCTTTCCTTCAGAAATCACCTGCTGCAAATCTGTTATTGAAGCTCCTGGAACCAAATTAGGTCTCCTGGTGGCTCCAGTGGGCTGGGGATCAGGTATTTTTGCAGTTTGCATTATAGTGCTCTGTGACTGTCATAAATTGATACTGTCAATTACTGTCATTTCTGTCATTAATTGATGATTGCAAGTCACAGAATCTTTTTACCTATGACACCAGTAGGAGGAAAAACTTCCATGATCTCAGAGGTTGTGATTTTGTCCCACGTGTACTTGATCAGTGATTTGCTGTTGTTCCACAGCTGAAACAAACAAAACCAATGAGACAATTAATGCACCTTAAGCTTTCATAGCAACAAGTCAATTTGCTGAGAGCGCTGATACACTGAAAACTAGTGATTGTGAGTCATTTATTTAACACAGGTGAAGGTGTTTCCTGAAACCTGAAGGAAAGTCCATGAACCATTCTTTCCAAGAACATTATAATATTTGAAGCTTTTTTAACTTTCCCGCCATTATTCCAAAAATACAACAGACTTTCTAAACTTGAACTGCAAATCTTCCTTTTGAGTGCAGCCTTTTTTTGCCAAAGGATCTGTTTGTGAGGGAGATGGAAGCTCTTGAAAT
>JAWWES010000081.1:3513505-3525873 GCA_035583135.1 Lophotriccus pileatus | reverse complement strand
GTAGGGCTGGGTAGGGGATTTCGGTGCAGACCGTCCTGGAGTCATGGCCTCATTTAAAAACATTTCAGGAAAACTAAAATAACACAGACCATCTGATACCTACTAATAAAACCTATCACATCTGGTGACACGAAACACATGATAACAATGAAGTCAAAAGCAAACAAACCTTAAATGCTTTTCTGAAATTCACACCAATGAAGTTTTCTCCAGGGATAATAATGGCATATGGTTCCAGAAGAAAATGAAATGGTTCTGTTGATCCTTTAACTTCTATTTCCAGTGCTATTACATCCTCTGCTTTGCATTCTGGGATGTTTTGGAGCACCCCCTCTTTTTCTAAACTTTGGGAGAAATACGGCAGAATCATTAAACATCTTAAACTGGTATTAAATTGGATCCTGCCTTTTAATTACCAGATGAAAACTGAAAATAATCAGAAGTTTCTCAATTATAGACTATCAGTGTGCAATTAGCTCAGCCTGGGGACAATTAAAAACTTCATCATTCTTTAAGGTTGTCCCAGCCTGTCCATGAACAAGTATGTAAGTCACAGACTGCTGGGTCAATTAGCAATAACAGGAAAACCTGGAAAATAAGCAGATAAAATGACAGTATTATGTTTTTCCAAGGGAGGAAAAGCCAGGGGTAGGTAGGTGTTTGGGCATGAGGGAAGTTATCAGAGATGCTCTTTGTACCACAACTAGTTGTGCAGATAAAACTCTTTATACTTGTCAATCCATCATCACCAGAAAGAAGAAAAATCCCAGTAACTCGATGCAATAGCTCAGATGAATTGTGCAATAGCACATCTTACTGGGGAATGTTTCTCAGCTTACCCAGGGGGTTCTAGGATGTCCCTCAATACCATCTGAATCACACTGTGGTAACTCTTCAGCTACACAGACAAAGGAGAAAAGGATCTTAATGTCAAGTAATCAGTTATGTTGAGGACTAAAAAGAAAAGATGGAAAAGCAGTTTACATGTAAAGGATGAATGATCATCATCGGAGTACTAACCTCTGATAAACGATATTCAAACTCTAGAGTTACTAAAAGAAAACATGTTTGACTGCAAAATATTAAGCCAGATTCTGATCTCATGGTGTATGGTTCCAAGAAAAATAGTCATTTTTGACATGCTTGTTATTATTTCCCTAGTATATTGCATACCACGCACAAGCATCTGCAAAGGCTCCCCAAATTAAGCTCAGTACTGCTGTAGTAATTTAAAAGTTTCTTCTAACTGCTCCGGGATATTTTGCTTAATTGATCATCAGTCTGATCTTGAGTAAGAAACACGACTTTCCCATCATGGGAAGAGAATGCCTTCTGTCTTCTAATGGAGGGGGGGAAAAGAGGAAACACAGAAGCAGGCCTTAAATCTGTAGGGCTTTGCCAAAGCTTCACTTGTTTGTAGCCAGATATTAATTTCAGTGCATACTTTAATTAAATATATATTCTATTAACTAATTAAAGTATTTTCCAAAAGCCAGCTAGTTTCTTTTCCATACCTATTTAAGGTATTTCTTATGCCTGTCAATCATCGCAGCATGGGATATTCCCACTCTTGGGCTTAGCTTGGATCAAGTTTCTTTAAACACAGTGAGCTCATGCTCCTTATTTACAGGGACAGAGGAGCAGAAACTAAGAGAACAGTCACTGGCACAGCTGCATTCCAACATCCTTGCACCCCTCTTTACCCACAGCTGCACACCAGCATTTCTCTGCCAAAGGTTGCTACTATTCCCTTAATTTACCACTCAGCTGTTCACAGGGCCCATTTCGGGCCAAAAAAGCTACAGCTGGAAACAGTTTAAATAATCCCTGTTTGCAAACCAATTTATTTAAACTGCAGTAGGTATGGGACACATCCCCAAAGCAGAAGGGGAAGGGTCAGGAGCTGGTAGAACGGGGAGGGGATTAACTTCACCAGCCAGCACAGCTGCAGCTACAAGGATGTGCCCATAGTTTCAGTGTAAAATTAATTGTGTCCAGTCAGTCCCAAAAATGACATGAGATCAGAAACTGCCTCACATTTTGCAGTCAAAACATGTTTTCCTCTAGTAACTTTTTCTACATTTTGAACACTGTTTATCAGAGCATAGTACCAGCTAATTAAATTTAATTTAGAAAAGTTGCACAGCAAGGATTTTATGAGTTGCATAAAAATACACAGCTGGAGTTTGTAGATAGGAAGGAATCACAAGCCGTACCTCCTGTGGAGTGTAAGTGAGGATAAAGTCATGATCTGCCCAGGGAAGCAAAACTCCCTGCTCAGGATTTAGGGAGAAGGCTGACTCTGTGTCTTGATTGTATTCGACCTTCGTAAAGTCTGCAGTTCCTTCTGGTATTAGTGGTCTCAGATTAGGCTCTCTTATCTGCCAGAAGAAGGGAAGTTCTACGTGGCTGCAAAGAGGTCAATAAACAACAAAAAAAGCTATGGTCAAAAAATCAGTTATTTTTGAGTAAAATGTCAGGAGACAATTTTCAGATCCTTTTTCCATACAGGAAATTCATCTCTTTACAAATTACAGGGGTTTGATTTACCAGTCTTTGTGAGCTACAAAGCTGATGAGACAGCCTAGAGTCAGAGTACATAAATTGTACAAAGAACATGCTAATGTATGAAAGTAAATTATATAAATGTTTAAGATATGCTAATACTTTCTTGCCTTACTTGACTTGTCATATAATCCAGCTTTTAGGAAACCCTACAAGGATCTGAGATGAACAGGGCTGTTCCTGCTGATACCAGTATGTTTGCCTTGGATGACTGCTGATGATCTACATCAGATTCTGAATTTAGTCCAAGTGCAAGATGTGGTCTTTAACATGTCAACAAACACAATGACTCCAGATAAAATTATAGAGATGGCTCTGCCATACTGTTTGCAATCCAGAAAAGATTGCTTAACTGGGTTGCTTCAGCAGAAGTGTATTCCACGGAATGTCTTCACGGCTCTGAAAACCTTGACATGATAACCTCATAAACTTTGCCTTACTAGGAAGGGGAAGGACACTCGAATTTGAAAGTATCACTGACAAAACTGGACATTTACAATTTCTTGTATCACTTTCTGTAGCAGAAGAAAGCTTTCTCTTTCCTGCTTCTGTGGAGTTTACTCTCAGCCTGGCCAGCTTTGTTGAACACAAATGCTGACAGCAGATGTGCAGGGATTGCTGTAGGGATTACAACAGAGAAGATGTGGAAATTGGCACAGTCACACCTTTGTCAGTTTACAGTGTCCAGTTCACCAGATCACACTTTCTTTACCCAAACATCAGCCTGTTCTGGCATTATACACGTGATTTCCAGGCCACAAAACAAACTGGCAGATATTCACTGTAGCAAGTAGCAGTTTACATTAATGTACCTAAACCCAGCACTGACCTCCTCACTGCTTTGGTGTATGTGACCTCTAACTGCTGCCATCATGCACGAGTGTACTTCTGTTAATGTCTGACTGAGCAAAATCAGGATGCCACTATGTTCAGTACGATGTAATTATGCACAGGGACGTATTCCTTGACTTCAATTTGAGTTTATATTTCATTCTATTAGGACTCGGTAGTAGGAATCATCTGAGAGTTTTAATAAAAATTGATTACATTGGGCTCCCATATTAATTAGTGGAGATCAAGTGGACTCCAGGATGTATTATGACTTGTCCTATGGGAGATGTCTACAGTCAGAATTGCATCCTTGGAAACATCTACTTCCCTGCACTATGAAAGGAAAAGAGTCCTTAGCTCAGTAGCACAAGAATAGATAGTAGACATGCAGGGTTAGATCAATCTCACCTGGATAACCCTGTAAATATTTCCTGCAACCATTCACACTTGTGAATCTTTTGGAATTGTAGATTTATTTCTACTGAAGCAAATATATTGACCCTGGCTAATGGCTGCCACAATGTCTGATCTATGCACAACATTCCTGCCCTTACTGGAGTATCCTTGAACCTCAATTACCAAAGAACTGGAGCAAAAGGAAGCAAAGCTGCTGCCCCAAGTTTATCAAGTGCATGAAGGTTTCTGCAATACAGTCTGACAAATGAGATCCCTACCAGTATGTCCAGACTGCAGAGCATGACTGCAAGAGTTGCTACATACGTGGAGTTCCTTAAAACCAATTTCTTCTCCTTGCTGGTGTGTGGGTTTTGGGGGTCAAACCGTATGAGATGCTGTGCTGCCACATCAGTAACTTCACCCAGCTCAGGTTTGCTTTCTCCACCCGTGACGAACAAAAGCTCCAGAGCAATCAGCTCTCCAACCCCTTGAAGAAATATTTAGGTATTACTGTTTACCATCTGCCTATTAACACAGTTCATATCACTCACTGACAGCAAATGCCAGTCATGATCAGTCACTATTACTGATTATATCTGGTGTTTCCTCAAGTTTCAGAACTCCAATGTGTTAATTGTTCAATATTTTCCTGATGTTCTTTGTTTATCAGCATGTAACAACACAGGCTTTCTCTTCTTGAGCTTAACAGACTTGGATTTCAGGCCCACAAGCTCAGCTCACTTACACCAGCATTGTTTCACTGAAGTCAGCAGGATGTTTACATGGTTGACAATGTGGCTTCCAGATGTTTTGAGCAGTATATTAAAATTAAAATAAGCAGCAAATGCACTATTAAAAAGTCTATATCCAACACTTTATCACAGGTATATCCAAAGGAAATAACTGTGAGAAAGTGATTCAGTAGACTACAAGTCAAGCTTCCTGTTATAGCACTCACAGTTACATTACAGAACAAACACATTTACAAGAATTTCAACTGGTTTCATCAGCTAATCCAAAGACTACCTACATGTCCTGAATACCCTCATACAAGCCGTGCCCCAAATTTACTTCATTTTTTCCCTGTTGCAGCTGATGTTTTATAGTTTGCCATATTATCTTATTGATAGAAAAGTAAAAGAAATTAATTGCATCTGGCATTTTCTTTTTTTCCTGCTACTTGGTGACATTTTACATTGGATTTTTGGCTACAGTGGGTTAAAAGCTCAGTGCTTTCTGAATCCCATGTATTTCTTTCACTAAGGAAGGAACAATAAAAAATAAACAACAATAAAAAAAATGCTTAGCATTTAACACCATCAGGGGACACAGTATTAACCCATGACATAAAATGTTACCATCACTTTAACTCATCAGCCACCACTCACATTACCTGAGTATCTACACTGAGTATTGATTATTGAGTTATGAATGTGAGATCTGAAAGGTGCCAGAAACAAACCTGTAACTGTAACATCATTGACTGGACAATTGTCACACAAAAGGGTGTATGTTTGCTCTGAGGCCTCTGGCAAAGAAGGGAAAAACAGGACCTGAAAGAGAGAAGGGAAATAGCAACGTCTGTAACTGATTCTCTTGAGGAAGCAATACAATAAGTGTTCACTAAAGGACAGTTTTACTGATTAGTAATTAAATCTTACATTTGGCAGAAACAGTCAGTGTCATTCTTTGCTCACAAAAACCCAAATTTGCAAGGTCAAGCCAAGATGATCTAAAAAAAGCTTGCTTGCTAATGCGTTTGGTAAAGTATAAAAGCTTTCTATGGCACTTAGTACTAACCTCTACTGTTGCATTCTGCCCTGGAATCAGCTCCAAAAAGGCAGGCTGGATCCTAAAAGGATCTTGTATCGCAAAATCAACAGTGGCAACAGTCTAAGGTGTTAAAAAAAAATAATAAATTAAATTGATCAAGTTGTTGTTTTTAAAATACAGGGTTATCTGAAACAGGCAGTGTATTACATCATTATTTAACCTCTTACCATATTTTTTTTCATACACCTCAAAAGCAAGTGGCTTAATTAGAAAAGAAAATGGTTTATGCTTTATAATGAGCTTGGTGAAAGTTGGGGGAAAGGTTCTGTCTCCAAATACAAATGGCAGTGTCATATTCATGTTCACAGCAGAACAGCTCTGCCTGAGCACAGGGGCTCTGTCTGTTCCTCCATGCTTGTGTCACTTTGAGTTGGAACTGCAAAGAGTTTCAGGAGGGACAGCCTGGCCCATCAGCCCTTTCTCCAGCACCAAAAATGCCAATCTGCCTGTCACATCTTATCTTCTTTGTCCCTTTCACCTACACCCTGGTTTGTGATGGGAAGCTAAAGGCAGAGCAGGACTGGAGTGAACTGCTGTCTACAGGTGCAGCGAGGTCAGCGAGGGATATCTTTGGTGGGGAGGAAATGAGGTGAGGCAATGCTAGAACTCATTGCAGCTCTATTTGCTTTAAAGGTAAGGTTAAAATTCAAGCCACTTTTCCTTTCCCTGATCCATGCCTCAGTTTACCTCACCCCTGAGCAAGACAACTTCTTCCAGAGGCAAGCCAGAGCAGAGGGTATAGACATCCAGGGAGATTAGTCTTGAGGATAAATGTGAATTCCTGAAGGAATGGCACAATACAAATGCCTCCAGCAAAGAGTTAAATGATTTCTGTGCTACTATACCTTGACTAGCTCAAAATGCCTTCACACCAGGGCACTTGTACCACACCATGTCCACTATTTCCCTTCTAATCACTCACCCCCGGGTTAGGAGATGGCCAGGCTTCCTTTGGAATTATAGAGAACTTCCCAGTCCTAACACCCTCATTTCTGCACAAAATTGATGTTGTTTTTATTCCTCCAACAAGGCAGGGACCACAGTCTATAATGTGAGGCACTGCAAGAAGTAACACAGAAAATCAGGCTCCAGAGGCAGTAAAGGCTGCTGATTAAATAACTGTTTACAGACATTACTGCATGTGAATATGCCAGGTTTTGCAATCCTAAACCCCCTCAAATTCTTTCCATTTGAAAGTTGAACAGGGCGAAGTGTACATTTCTACATTCACTTTACATTTTAATGGTGCTTCCTGCTTAAAGATCATTGAATGATAAAAAGTAAGGTGATTTTTTTAAAAGCTCAGTATAACAGGAAAGGTGAATTTATAAAAAAATCAAAGCAAATTTTTGCAAAAGTATTCCTGGTTGCTACAGTTGAGGTCAGATATCTGAGAGGTATAGATATGGCATATCCATATATAATTAACATTACATTCAATGAATATTAATTATTAGCATCAAATAGTTATAATTAAATTATAATTCCATAATATTTAGGACTAGTAATTACAGTTGTAGTACTAATTACACAAACCCAGAAGACTGGCTTCTACTCACTCCTCTAATAGAGTGAGAAGAGCTTAATGAATAATTGAGGAAAAAAATGACAGGATTGCATTTTAATAAGTAATAAATCTAGAATGAGTGAAAATGAGATAGATATCAAAATGTAGAAAATGCACTGTCAATTTTTTCCACATTTGTTTTGTGACACAAAATTGAAGACAGTCAAATAGAAGAAAAAAACAGCTTTAGAAAAATTTAGGATTTGGACAATACTGACATGTTAATACTGGAAGTGATACTTTAGCTTGGATTGGGATCAGAAGAGGTTCTGATGATTGAGTCTCCACTAATATATGATCTTCATAATCTCCCAGATATTCAGGCATAAACTGGACTGCATACTGGCATGCCATCCCAGGAGCAATCATTCCTCCCTTCCCTGGGAATTTTCCTTGGGGGGAGAAAAAAAAAGCAAGGAATTAAAAAAAAAATGAAAACCTCCTGAAGCTGGCACGGGTATTTACAACCACATCTCCCTCTGGAAAGGTGCCTGTAAACTTCCCCCATGTATTGCCCAAGTCCAGCTGATAACAAGGGATGAGCACAAGAGGCTTGGCAGTGCAATCTGTGGCCGTGCACACCCTCCACAGAACTCAAGATGTTTTGTGCCTGAAATATGCTTCTCATAACGAGGAGAAACCTGGAGACATTACACAGTGTTCCTTTGCCACAAGATAAAAATGCCTTACATGGAGGCATCTAACTTCTTCTAAATATTTCTCCAATTCCTGGGATACCACCATCTAATACCTCCTTAGGCAAACTATCCCAGTGCTTGGCTATCCTACTGTAGGAAAGATATTTTTCTTAACTTTCCTCTAACTTATCCTTCCTTGCTACAACTGATGTGTGTTATTTCTTGCCCTGTCCCCCTAGTTTTTTCAGTGGAAACTAAGTCAGTTGCTAGATGAATTTTGGATAAGACCCCACGTAGGTATTCCATGGATACATTTCAATCTAACATCAAACACTTTAATTTAACCTTCTTGAATTCCTCATTAGACCATTTGAATCTGCTTATGACTTGCATGTGAATGTCATAAGTCAGCCTTCAGTTCCTAAAGAACTGAGCACTATGGACAACAGAACCAAACAGAGCATCTCTGAAAAATCTTTGTTTAAGCAGATAAATTAAGATTTTTATATGTGTTAACATCTTATAAGCAGAAAAAAACCCTTACCTGGACAAACGAAAAATGTTGAAGTAGAGGGGGGGATAAGTCTTACATGCTGACCTGTTGAAGTGATGTTCTGTAGCTCTAGAGTTGTCTTCATTTAAAAAGAAAATAAAAACGCTCAGTTGTATTTACCCTCACTCATTAGGTAGGAGTAACTACTTCAACCAACCCAAAAAATCTCAGTTTATTCAATAAAGGCTGAATCAGGTACTAGCAAAATGAAGCAAGACTGAAAAGGGTCCATTTAGTTTTCACTGCTTGTGTCAGTGGCATGTGAGAAGGAGTATCTTCAAGGAAGTTAAAGGGTCATACATTCAGTATCAAGAATAAACTCAGACTTTTGTTAAAATTCAGAAAGCCAAAAGATTGGGTGAAATATGTAGATCCAGACAGGACATAATACTTCTCAGTGGTAGAATTAACTCTCTACAAAGCAGTTCTCACCTCATAGACCAGCCCAGCTTCATCGTAGGAAAACAGAACAGTAGGTGGATTGGCAAGAAACACGGGAACAAATGATGTAGCACTGAAAGATAAAAAAAAGGAGACATTCTCTTACTGCCTGGTTCTGTACATACTGACAAAATCAGAAATTGCAAAATGTATCCTTTGGCTAAAACAAAATGTCATACAGACATACTTTGTTTCCTAAGGGACTATGTAAAACATTTAGCTCAAAGTATCTACGTGTAAATCCACAGTAATTCTATCGTGGAGCTGTGTGTGCTCGAGCTCAGAATCCAGACTGTAGATCCTGCATACCCTTTGGCATCTTCTGCTTCTCTCGTGGCTATGATTTGGTCCACTCTTTCTTGAGAAATGACCAGAGATTTGCCTCCATGAAGAGTATTTAGTGGGAAAAAGCGTGGGTTCTTCAAGTAATTCTGCCTTTTCTCAAGTCTGGCCAGGTCCTCGCTTACTCCCTCTGCTTGGAACTTACTCTCTTTCCAGGGTGGTTTCCCTGAGGTTTTAGTTTTCTTTGAAAAACAAAGAGACCATGGTGCAAAATTAAACATGGCAACTTTGAAGACAATGAAAAAGGTGATTTGTACATGTGCAATTAAAGCTACGCAGCAATAAAAATTAATATATAAATTAGGTATTTCTCATTGTTTTATCAGATCAAATACATCAAGGACTGGAGCCAAACCAACGACGGATTGATATTCACCCTTTGTTACAGGAACAGCAACCAGCCTTAGAGTTCTGACAGATTAAAACAAATACACTTGTAAAATGTATCTTACTTACTTTTTCAGTGTAGTGGGTGGAGTCTGGAGTTGAGGGCAGAGTTGAAGACATACTTGTCACGCTAGGAGAGAGGTACACGATGCTGTCCAGCGGGAAAGCAGCACGCTGCTTACAAATAAATGTCTCTTTCAAGTATCCAGGTTCTGATTTTCCTGCAGTTCAAAGAAAAAAACTAAGTCTATAAGAGAAAAACATGAATGATAAAGCACTTGGTCTAAGCATAGGTGTATGAATTTATTTTAAGTCTTGTTGATGGTAAAAATACACTATAAATCCTCTAGAGTTTAATTCACCTTTATAATTTATTTTGCACAAGCAAAGTTTAGTGCTTTAATAAGAAAGCTTTTGGAAATACCAATTAAACAAGCTAAATACACAGAAAAATAAATTACTCTCAGAAGGTTATGTTAACCTTACAAGCGAGTGGGACTTAGAATGCCCTGTTCAATTTACAAATAAAGATCTATATGATGGACTTATGACAGTTGGAAAACCGACAGAAATAGGATGTACCATCTAGTCCCATGTTCCTACAGTTGGACAACAAAATTGACATCTCAGAGGAAACTCTGGCATGTGAGATTTTTAGCTTTGTTTGGAATTATCATGGAAAAAAAAGAAAACTAAATCTTGGAATTTGTGATTCAGTTGATAACTCAGAAATGTTTGTTTTGACTTGATTGAAAAACCTGATGATATTAAAACCTTTCACTCACACGAATAAAAGAAGTAAAGAAATCTTGACACTGTCCAAAAGATTTTTCTTGCTGATCTTGATTAGCAAATAAAACTGATATAATTCCAGAACCGGAAAATTTTAAACCCAAAATAAAGAATAGAGTTTTATTTCACTGAAAATAGTTTTTATTTTGATGTAACCATTTTCCTTTTCTGTATACAAGATGTAGTTGCAGCTTTGTACTAATGAAATTGGACAGAGGCAGAGTACACTAATACAAGTTTTGTGTCAGATGGAAAAAACTGTAAACAAATCTACAACCACCATTAAACATCCTATTTAAGCACATTTATACTCAATAATTTGGATTGTCAATTATACTTTGAGAATGTGCCTTTAGTGGAATTTTATGCTTAAATTACTGGAGTCTCTTCTGCTTTGGCAGAAACAAAAACATAAAGTATAAAAAAATAAAAAATTTACTCAGATCTGCTACATCCTCCAATGCTTCAATTATAGAGTGTTCTAAGAAGTCTGAATTTCTTCCTGCTTTAAAAGTTACCTTTTGGTGCTTTAGTAAGAGGTAATTTCTCAGTGATGTAATCATCAGGGCAGATTAAATTATTTTTTCTGAGAAGTTCATTATCCACAATCTCCCTAAAAGAGGATGCCACTGCAACAGTAAAGCAAACAAAGAAAAGTCAATCAAAAAAAGCCAAATATTGGCCCCTTAAGATACACTACCTTGATCAGTGCAAAGTAACATTGTTTTTATAATTCATCTCTGTCAGGTAATATTTTTGGATAGAGAAATAGTCTGGTATTTTAATCTCAAGACTTGGACATGCATCTCCATGATTCTAAATTCAGTTTACACCCAGCTAAGCACCCACTGGAGAAGTATTTAATCTCTGTTTGCTGCTGCAACATACCAAGGTGTGTATGCTTGTAATATTTGGGTGATAACCCATCAATCCCAAATTTAACATCTTGAAAATGACCTGATTGTTTAGTTTCTCGGTGTTAGACAAATGTTACTGCACTTGAATCTCTGCACAAAATCCTTCAAAGCTGCTCTGTTGATGCAAAGCCAACCCCAAGTTGGTTCCCAGGTACCCTAAGCATGTACTGGGGAGAGACATTGCAGAATCCTCACCTGGTGGGAGTCCCATTTCGTGGAAATGTTCCCCTGCCTCTGCCTTCATCAGGTTTAGGATTCTTTGTTCTTCAGCTTTTGCTTGGATATAGGCCTGAATGATCTTCTTTTCAGCTTTGTCAGCTTCCATCAGTCGGCTCTTATACTCGGCAAGGAGCTGCCATGGGCATGGGTGAACACAGAGAAGTTTGAGCTGTTACAGTTAAATGTTTTCTATCTGTCTTTTGAGAGGTAAACAGAGATAGTTTGGTAAAACATCACCACTTTACAAGCATAAACTGGCCTGCTAAAACACTGTCATTCCTATCTGGGCCAGAGCATTGCCCAAGAAAAATGTGTGGAAGTTGAGGACATGCTCCCAGGACAAGAGAAATATATTTTACTTTCTGTGGGACAGCAGCTGCTGCACTGTATTTTGCCTGTAAGTGTAGGAATTAAATTAAAGTGGACGTTCTTAGTGAATATAAAGGCCAGGTTGGACAGGGCTTGGAGCCACCTGGTCTAGTGGGAGGTTTCCCTGTCTATGGCAGGGCAGTTGGAACAAGACGATCTTTAAGGTCCCAAACCAGTCTGTGATTTTATGATTCTGGGATTCCTTTCTGGTTACCAGGAAGGTTTCTAAAACTCAAGAATATCCCAACAATGATGCTTCACTCCTCATGATGTATTTTGGATCACTCTGCCCAGCATGGCAAGTGCTTTACAAGCACAACTTAAAAAGAAAAATCCTGCCTCAAAGAGGTCTTGATGTAAGTTAAAGAGAGAATTCAGCAAAGGTACAGAGACTCACAAGACCACCAGCAAGACAAACTGATAGGCACTGATCTAAAGAGCACCTGCAGCCTAACTGAGATGTAACAAGGCTTTACAACTTTGATGTGACAAGGTTTAACATTTTGGCTCATTTCATA
>JAWWES010000081.1:3442244-3472411 GCA_035583135.1 Lophotriccus pileatus | reverse complement strand
AATGGTGAAATGGCTGTTTAAAAGCAAGTTTTTCCTATTCAAGTCAGGGATTCTCCAAAGACTCATAACCAAACTCTTGACAGTGATTTGTATCTCACACACAGGATATCCCAGCATGGCACCGTGTGCATATTCTGCTTTTTTGTTAAGTAAAGAACATGGGGAAAGAGTTTTCCTTTTTAAAATCTCTTGCTCTTTCTGGTCCTTTTGATTTGAGCTTTCTTTAGTACCATAGTTTGGGGAAGGGAGGAAAGGAAAGGGAACCCTCCAGAGGCTTCAGGAAGAGGAGAAAGAGTAATTTCTTAATATCCCTCACCAAGTAGAGATAAGGCTGAGTGAACCCCTGCTGACAGCAGGCTCTGCTTTCTTTCCACAGTCTCCATTGAAGATATTCGGGATGTGAGGTCAGGCCATAAAACAGAAGGTATGGAAAAATACGCCAAGGATGTCCCAGAGTATCGCTGCTTTTCCATCATCTTCAAAGACCAGCGGAAAAACCTGGACCTCATTGCGAGTTCAGAGGATGATGCCAACCACTGGATCTCCGGCCTCGGGAAAATCATAGCCCACAGCAACTCCATGAACCAGAAACAGAAACTCCAACAGTATCCTTTGCTTTATAAAATGATTAATCACAGACAAAGATGCACTTGTCTTTCCCTGTGGGTGGAGATAGTAGACTAACCTCCTTTTTTTTCCCTGCTGGCCCTGGGCACTGAGTTTTCTCTCACACTGATTTTTTGCACCCAGGCAAGCTCCCTGGTTTCCAGTGCTTTCCCCTCCTGTTTTACGGTGATACCAGCAAGAGTGAATTCAGGCTTAATGTAGCTCCTTAAGCAAAGAATTGCCTCTTTCATGGAGCTCCAGATAAAACAATCATTATTTTTTGTGTTCTTCAGGGGTCTGTTTCACTTGCATTGCAGTGAACTCCAGGACAGGCACTTCTTGGCAAGGCATGAAAAGCCCATACTGTTTATCATGTTTCTTGGTAATACAAGGCAAGGGAACTGATTCTTCTCACTGCCAAATTTACTCTGGGGTAGCTCCACTGACTCCAGTGAAATTACTCTGCATTTGCCTCAGCATGGCAGGTTTTACCCTGAAAAAATCTGCAGTTGCTCTGGTGACAGTGCAGAGATCAGAAAGGAAAAGGAGCAGAGCAGGAAAAGAGAGTGAATTCCTTATGAAATGGGGAGAGAGTTTGTTATTGGGTGAGATCTTGGCTCTGCTGAATTCACAGGGAATCCTCCCTGGGGATGCATTTCACTCAGTAAGTTGCTTTATGACCATGGGTCTCACATGCAAAAAGAGAGAATATCTGTGTGTGGATTTGCTGCAGCCCCTCTGTGTCTGAGACCCTGACCGTAACATCTGAACCTTTTGGCTGATTTCACCCTGATTTGACAGAGACAGTCATAAAATACTAAGTTCCTTTAAGCTTCCCAAAGATAGGAATCCAGCTATCAGAGAGAAAACCAGATCTCTCTGTTGGTGAGAGAAGGCTGTGTGAGCTTTTTCAACATCAAAGCATCTGCAGAGGGGAGGGGAGATCCAAAATCCTCAGCTGGGGAAAATCCCAGAGCTCGAGTATGAGCCTAAGCAGGCAATAGGGAGTCTTGCCCTCAGTCAAGGCATCACTCCATGAGGGTTCTCTGCTGGGTAATAATGTACTGATGGTGAAGGAGATGGTGCATAAATGCTGAGCTTTCATCAAGCTTTACTCTTCTGTGGATTCTCTAGAGTCTAATAAGCACTTGCACAACCAGAGTGCTGTTTGTTTAAAGGAATCAGATTCCTTTAGTTCTGATGTGCCTGGGATGGGATGCTGTGTTTATCTCCTGCATTATGAGTGTCTTTTTGGATGGTTTTTCAAGCTCTGGGCTCTAAGGTCACTCCTCAGCCACCCCACAGTGTGTAGGGGAAAATCTGGGTAACACAAAGCTGTCCCTGGGGCACTTCAAATTGAATATATTGCTGAAAAACTTCCCCATAAGAACAGACAAGATTGCTAAGGGGGGAAAAATAACAATGACATTTGCAAGGGAAGAAGGCTGTAAATTTCCAGCATGGAAAAGTGCCTCTCTCTCTTTGGAAAGCAGAATCAAAGCTAAATAGGGTGGGTAGGCAAACCATATTTCTGGAAGAGTAATTACCGTGCAGTGCTGGCTTCCAATCTGGGATTGTCTCAGGCCATTTAACGTAACCTGGAATTACAGAACAGCATGATTTCTCATTTGAAATTTGATGGTGTTTAATTAAAGCCTGGGTTTTTAAATTTAGTCTGCCTTCACCGGGTTTGCTTGGCAGTGTGGGCTCACTCAGATCTTGCTTAAACCTCAGGAGTGTTCTTTGCATCTGTGAGCACAGAAGGGGAAGAGTCAGGAGATGAGGGGAAGTGTTTGTGTCCTCTGCCTGTCCCCCATGACTGAAGAATTGACTTGCACTGTACCTTTTCCAGCCTCCCAAAGCCTTGCAAAACAAGTAAGGAATGTGCAAGTTTTTGAAAGCAAGTATTGAAAGCAAAAACCCTGCTAGTTTCAAGTGGGGATTGTTCTGCTTATGATACAGTGGAGTTGCCTGTGGTAGAAAGGGACTTGATTGAGTGCCTTGTGTGTCTTTCCACTCCTGCTTTCCTACCCAGATAAAACCCTCCCACATGCTTGGTGAGCATTTCTGATGTCCCTATACATAGTTATGCTTTATTAAGCCTCAGATTCAACATTGCAGCAAGCTGGCATGGGTTATTTAGCAAATATTGCAGGTATGTGTGCAGGGAAGGCTTCAGAGCAGAAAATACAGAGGACTTTTCATTTGAGCAGGGTGGCACAGTCTGCTTCGGTTCTGGGACTTATGTGTGAGCTTTTCTTCTGGTTTGAAAGCACTTACCAGTAGTTTTGCAGCATTTTCTGTTCTGAGCACATTCACGGGATATCTGCCAGATAGTTTCAGTCACACCCCCCCCCCCCCCTTTGGTTTTTCATAGAAAAGTGGTAGCCCTGGAGCTGGCATATCCTTGAAAAACAAACAGGCTTGCTCTGGATGGATCCAGGAATGGGAGCAGCTCTGTCACAGGCCCACACAGGCACACAAGGTGAAAGAAAGACCCACAGCCAGGCCTGAAAAATGTTGCTTGTATCAGATGGGAAGAATTTGAGTTGAAGTGCTTAGTTGATCCAGCTCCTCCAAGCTCTCCCAAAGTTGAGGGGATCCAGGTGGATGGGTAGTTTGGGTGGTTTTGGGTCAGAATGATGCAAAAAAAATTTGCTGGCATGACAGGCTGAAGCCCCGGTTGTCTGTACTCTCCTTTTTCTCCCTTTGCTGCTTGCCCTTGCAGTGTGAGAACCCACTGTGTGTCTGGGCTCTTCCTGGGCTCTCTGATCTCCCTCCTGCATTTCTCAGCCTCCTGGGAAGGGATCTAACAGGAAAACATCCTCCATTCACAGGTGGGACCTGGGCACACTCTTCTGCAGATGCATTTACTGCCCACATACTGCCTTCCAGAGATGACTTTGGGTTTGTGCATGATCCTGGGTGCTCATGACCAGTGGAAGTGATGCAGGCTTTTTAAGTGAGGTGTTTTTTTCACAGTGGTTGGCATGAAAGGAGTAGTTTCTGTGCACAGTTACTGTTATCCCACCCTGCTGCTCCTGGGTTTCCTCTTGGCTGGCTGGAACTGGGCCTCTCTCCTGCCTGTTGTTTTTAGGGAAGGCTGTGAAAGGGAGCTGAGGTGCAGGGTTGGATGTGAATGGGTGGCACCACTGAGGGCACCACATTCCCAGTCTGAGCAGACCCTCTTTGGAGCACAGCTGGTGGAGAGGGTGTCCTGCACCCCGGGGTGGATGTGGTGTGCTCCCATCCTCTGCTCCTGGGAGCTTCATGTCTCAAACTTGGTTTTCTGGGAAGAACCAGTCCAAGCCAGAGCCTGGTTGAGGGCCCTGGAGTGTCCTTGGGAGCTGGGAAAACCTAGCCTGTCTTTATTTTGGTTTCCATGCCTAAAGAAGGGGAATATTAATATTACCAGGCTAAGACGGATGTGGGATGAGGTCATTGTTTAGCACCTGCCAAGATTTTTAAAGCCAGAAAGTTCAACTTTCCATGAGACAAACAATACTTACAAACAGATTACACATATCTCCATTGCTAGGAAATGTTTGAATGCAGTGGAAGCTGTGGTGAACACTCTGTTTCAGGTTATGTCTGCAGCCCCTAAGGCTGTTGATGCCCTTTCTTTGGGGTCGTTTTGAAAGGCCCAGTTAAAATGTTACAGGACTCTGTGCCTCAGCTGGTATTTGCTAATCCTCAGCTTTACTCTGGTTGACATTCAGGTTGGGCGTTTTTTTTGAAGCTTTTCTAGAATGGGTTTGAAGCAATGCAAGATGTGGAAGGTTACATTCACGGAGATCAAATTTTTACTTTGATCATTTTTCCTATTGAAAAGTAGATATTTTTTCTGGATGACCTTTCTTATTTGACAGTAAAGCAGATTAGACAGTCAGTTCCACGAGGAAAAAGGCATGTTTTTTGTTGTTTAAAACTGCAGTGTGTCTCGACTCTCTAACATTATTTTCCCAAGAGGCTGAAAGAAAATGTGAGACCCAGCTTAAATTATGACATCACATTAAAAAGCTCATTTTTATAGCAATTACTCCAGATCCATAGATATACTAAAGGCATTAAAACCCAAGCTCTTATGAACTATTATCACAGTATAACACAGTAATAGACACTGTACTTTCATGAGGGGAAGCCAAGACCCACAAAGTTTGGTTTAATTCTGCTCACAACAAAAGTTCTCAGGACAGATAGGTAGAAATCCCTAAAAATGCAGAGAAGCTGAAGGTCAGTTCGAAAATTAATATTAATGCTTCTTTTGGAGTTCAGTGTTCCCTTTGATATACTGAATATTGACCAAATCTGTAACAATGAGTTTACCAAGCTCCTCTTGGGACCTCTTTTCATTCTTTCCTTTCTCCCCTTTTAACTGTCTGGAGCAGAATGTACTTTCTGTCATAAAAGAGAAATCAGGCTGTTTCTGGCCATGGCCAGAAACTCCTACAGGGTAAAGAGAGCTGATCCAGCCTTGGCCAGATGGTGAAAAGCTTCTCCCAGGTCATGATTCCTTGTATCACAGCACGTTTTCCTTCTGCCAAAGCACCGTTTTGCTCTGTTGGAGCAGAAGGTGAGATGATTTCAGCTGTTCAGGGGGACTGTGCTGATTAACAGCAGCTGGAGGGGTGGTTCAGAGCCTTCAGAAGAGGATTTTCCCCCTGGCATGTGCAGCAGAAGGGTGGTATTTAGGCTAGGCACTGACCTGGAAAGATCTCCTTACATCACCCTGCAGCTGGATTCACACCTGCCTGCGGAAAGCTGATAAAAACAAAGACAACAAGATGAGCTTGAAAGAGCTCAAAGATTTCCTGAAAGAAGTGAACATTGAAGTCGATGACTATCATGCCAAGAAGATTTTCCAGGTAATGGGAGCCAGCAGATCAAGTGTTTGCTGTTGGTTGAGGTCAAGATCTCCCACAGCTTTCGGCTTGGGTTGGAGACCTACCCTAAAGTGAACTCCGGGCTTCTTTTCTTGAGCTGAGGAGGGACTCTCAGTTTCTGGTGCTCAGCAGATTCCCCCTAAGTTAGGCCAGAACAGTGCTTTTGATGAGGGTCTGTTAAGACCTTCATGATTGATGCCCAATTTTGCCACAGTGCAGGAGATGAGATGCAAACATGGATAATGCAAGAAAAAGGGAAAAGCAAAGTTCAAGTACACTTTGAGTCCCAGGTGATTCAGGAGTTCTGTGTGCCATGGCCACATGTCAGTGCCCAAGTCTGGCTGAAATTTGGTTGCATTTGTGAACCCAGATCCTCACCCCCTCAGAGGGGGCGGGTGCCAAGCAACACATATAAACAAAGTGCAAATTAAGAAAAAAAAACCTTTCCAGATTCATGATAGATATATAACATTGCACCCAAACCTGGACCAGTCTGATTGATTTAATACTCCCAAGGCATATTTAATCTGGTCGGGGAGGTTCACTTCTAAATTCTCAAGATTTGGCTTGCAGGCTGAGCCTATCAGAAGATAAGAAAGGGATGAAAAATTCTAACTTGTTAAGCCTTTGGTTTCTCTCTGAAGAATCCATCCTGCTGAGGTGAGATAAAACATCTGGATGATTTCCAAACTTCTATCCTGTCTGAAGCAGGATTTGAATTAATGGGTGTGCAGTTTGTTTCAGAAATGCTTTCTTCTGATCGCTGGTAAACACGTGGGTGGTTTCGGGCACCAGGCAGTAGTTCTTCTCCTCCTTCCTGTGAGCAAATAACCTCCCACCAAAGCAGGTTCAAGTTTCATAATCCTTCTTTTATGGAGGTGTCTCTCTCTGGTAACTCTGCAGGAACTGGGGGGAAGGTCATCAGCAGATCTTAAAGAATTTCTGTTTGCAGAATCTTCCAGCTGTACTGCCAGCTCTGGTTGGTGTATCCCATCCTTTATTCCCTGTTCAGGAAGACCCTGGAGGGATAGCAGTAAGGCTGGGAATCCTCTGATTGAGTTGTATGTCTCCAGTGCCAACATCTCCACTGGAGTTAGAACCAACACATGACACTGCCTTAGAGTCTGTGCAGGTGAAGCCAGTAGAGTCCTCATCATCTCACTTATGTGAGATGAACCACTCTCTACATCTTTAAACATAAACAATCTCAAAAAAACCCCAACAAAACAAACCTTTATTTTAGAGGCACAGTCGCCTCTCATTTATTGAACCTCTTTTGCTGTAACAGTAGTTACAAGGGAGCTTTAGGAGAGGAAACTTGATGAAGTTCAGTTCTTTCTGCTTAAGGACTCCAAGTAATTGCTAAACCTTGATTCAACTCATCGAAATGCAGGCAGGTAGCTGAGGTGCCATCATTAGGCATGTAATTGTTAAGCTTCCTGTATAGCCACTGGAAAGAGAGGCTCTTTGGAGGTTAATTCAGATCTCCTGAGGGCTGATTTGCCTCCAGGAAGAGTCTGTCTTGCTCCTAAAGCAATTACATTTTCAGTTTACATCCTGCCTCAGCTTAGATGGGCTGAGACATTAGAGCCTATTAAAAGGTTGGTCTTTTCTGCCTTGGTGAGTTTTTCTTCATTTAGTCACAGGAAGGAAGGGTGATCAGAACTTCAAGAGAGGGCTGCTGGGCAAGTTCTCACATTATTCTTGCCTTCCATCACGTAATGTGTCCACATCTGGGTTTGAAACACGCCTGAGTAAGACATTTGCAATGTATCCAGAAACTCTGCAAAGCTCCTCTCGTTGCTCACTTCATTTCAACCTGAATATTCATTCTGGTGCATCAGGAAGGTGCTTTTTGTGGCAGGCCAAGGGTCATTCAGTACTTATGGCTCATGATACAGACATGTGGGGCAAAACACGGGATTTTGGGTTGAGGTTCTCTTCCTAATTTGGAGATCTTGCAGCCAAAGCAGAGGGAACCCACTTTTATACCATCCACATAATCTGTCCTGGAATTTGATTATGATGCCAACCCTTTTCATCATAACCTTTAATGGCCACTCATGAACAAAATTCCCAAGGCAGATCACTTAAAATGCCAGTTTTGTAGAAGTGATATCCCATCATTTTCCCTGTCGTGTCTTAAAGCAAAGAACATCTTTGTGATTCACGACATCCCCACAGTCTCCACCAGTTGCTCTGCCTCTTTATATTCCTTTTGCAATTGCTGAGCATCATGCTCAGCTTAGCTTGAGAGATCAGCCAAGGCCACAGCATGGGAGCATAGACATGGAAGCAAGGAAAAGGCAGTTCCTGGATTCTCAAACCTTATTTGAAGGTGTCTGTAGTACTGAGCATGTCACAGGTTGTCCCATCCCTGAGATGAGCCCAGCAGATTCTGAAGTCAGGACAAGTTGAACTCTTTTTACTCCTGTCACTTCAGTCTGTGAAATGCTGAGCATCATGATAATTTTCTTTGGGTATATATATGCTACATAAACAGATAGTGAAAAACTGCAGTGGAGGATTTGACAAAGATGAAAGTCCCTCATCATCTTGCTTGGGGCACTGCCAAAGCCACCGTGGCCACCACTGAGATCACTGGCAGAGCTAGGTTGAGATTAGTATCATGAGTGGTTGAACTGAGACAAGCATTTTGGCCATAAAAGCCAGGAAAACAGCTCAGTCTGTCACAGGGGATCAAAGATGGAAAGCAATTTAATTCCTCTGGTTTGACAAGTTGAAGAATTCTGCTAGGCACAAACAACAAAATTAATATCAGGATTTGCCACAGAAAAAAAATTTGTCATTTTCTAATGAAAAATTGAACCTGGGAGTGTTTTAAACAAACTGGAAATACTTGTTATTGGAAAAGCTGTTGTCCTTC
Source organism: Lophotriccus pileatus (assembly GCA_035583135.1). Taxonomy (NCBI): domain Eukaryota; kingdom Metazoa; phylum Chordata; class Aves; order Passeriformes; family Tyrannidae; genus Lophotriccus; species Lophotriccus pileatus. The sequence goes on along the minus strand of JAWWES010000081.1, from coordinate 3,464,035 downwards.
ATGGAGACACTAAAATGCATATCCCAAGAGTCATTCATGACCAGTCAAGTCCTTGGCTGTGGTGCTCTGTCAGAGCTGCTATCCAGAAGAAAGTTTCAAACCACAGAGGAACATGGGGGCATGGAGAATTTGAATTACAGCTCCTTGAGGAGATGGTATCTGATTTGAAATTTTGTGGAGAGTTTGTTACTTGGGTTTTGGATGAGAATGGAAAACGCCCATGAAAAGATAGATTTTTTCATACCTAAATATTCATATTTAGTAATTTGTTGGTTTGGTTTGGTTTGGTTTGGGTGTGGTGGTTTTTTTTTTTTAATTTGGTTTTGATACCGTCTTTGCAACCAGCCCTCCTATTGACAGCCTCCTGAGCCCTGAGCTCAGACCCACTGAGGTCAAGGTCCTTTTCACTTCACTTACTGGATTTTAGGTCCCAATCTCAATCCATAGTTTAAGGGAGTTAATTGTCTCCTACATTCCTCTTGAGATCAAGAGGTACATTTCTCTTGAACCTTGATTTGTGCTTCAGTTATGTTGAGCTGTCCTTCTGACTGAAGGTTCGCGCAGCACCCCGTGCGGTGGAACTCAGGGTGCTTTTGGTCACACCGCTAATATGAGTAAATAATAATAATTTTAGCTGTTGTATGACTGTTGGCCTTGTCAGTGAGAGCCACTGTCATTGACCAAGTGCTTCTCATTCTCTGGGCAGTAACTGTCTCCAATTATTTTGTGTTCTGCGTTGTGTAGCCCTGGTGCAGATTACGGCTGGCGTATGCCAGAAGGAAAGAAGGTTTTCACTCCTTCTCCCCTCTACGTTTACAGCACTGTGACAAGTCCAAAACAGAGGCTCTGGAGGATGATGAGATAGAGGAATTTTACAAGATACTGACAGAGAGGAAGGAGATAGACAACATCTTCCAAATGTACTCAGATACAGAAGGGTTCATGTCCTGCCAGAACCTTGTGAGGTTCCTCTATGAGATGCAGCAGGAAGAAGATGCTGTTGTTGCTGCCCCTGCCTTAATTCAGAGATATGAGCCCAATGAAAGAGGTAGGTTGATAACCTTGGCTGGTTTGGTTCAAAATCTTGCTTTTTTGATGAACTATGAATGGTGTCACTATTCCTTTCTTCTGCAGTCGTGTGCATTATTTTCTCCTCACAGCTGCTTTTAAGACATCACTCTCCTAGGGGAACAACATTAGCAGTTCTAGGAGAGGAGGGCAGAGCAGTGCCTGGGAAACAGCTCTCTTCAGTTTTGGTTTGGGTACATCATGCAGCTGGAGAGGGGTTCTGGTAATTTTGTGTTTCCTCTTCAGCCAATGAATACATGATTTGCAATCTAGACAAGATTTATCTGGCTGTGTTTAGACATCTGACAAGTTCTCTGGGTTCAGAGAAACCTTGAAATGCTCGAACGGAGATTTTTATACTGTAACTCTCTAGAGACAGATGAGGTAAGGGCTGTCTTTGACACTTCTAAGGCGTTATCAAGGACAGTGTCATAAAAAGTCATGCTTGTGAATGGGCTTTAAAAGCATTTTCAGGCAGATGGAGCTGTCATCATCCTGTGAGCAGCATCTTTGCTATTAGCTGGAATGCCCAGGGAGCACATTTTGCCTTTGACTTCCCCTGGAGAGCAGCAGGAATCACCTGGAGGTGTCAGATTTTCAGCGTGGGGTTTCTGTCTGTTTGTCTGGCAGCCAAGAGGGGCAACGCCATGACCAAAGACGGCTTCTTGATGTACCTGCTGTCTGACGAGGGGAACATATTCAACTCCTCCCACCGCAAAGTGTACCAGGACATGACCCAACCTCTCAGCCACTACTTGGTGTCATCCTCACACAATACCTATCTCATGGAAGACCAGCTCACAGGCCCAAGCAGCACAGAAGCCTATATCAGGTAAAGTGTGTGTGTGTTTATGTGTGTGTAGGAGGTTGTCTCCTTTCTCTTAGAAGACATAAGGTGCATTTATACTGCTAGATGCAAGAGGATCAAGAAGCAATGGACCCACATTACCTGACCCACAGCAGGGTGAGCTGTTTCTAAACCAGGTTGGCTGTGCCCCCCCCCTTTTCGTAGCACTTTGAGCTGGGTCTCTGCTGGGCCCCACATGGCGTCCTCCTGACTGTAAGACGTACAATCACTACATTCTGAGAAGAGTTTAAAATACCTGCAGTCATGTGGAAGCTGGATTGCAGCCCTCTGGCCCAGTGTTTGCAAAGCATGGTGCTGAGGGGGTATGTTGCATTCCCCAGAATACGGCACAAGGGAGTGCAAGGAGATGCAAAGTACAAGATGCAAAGATTCCTGGGATAGAGCTGCAGGTCTGTGTAGGGACTGGAAGGAGCCAGGGAACTTATGCCTGGTCCCTCTCTAGCATCTCAGATGTTCCCATAGCATTCCTGGACAGAGCATTAGGTGTTGCCTCCTTCTGCCTTTAACAACAACTGTTATCAGATGTCTCATGGTCTGATGAGTGCAGTGACCTTCAGTAACCTGCACAGCCACCTTACATTACTTGTGCTGTGACCTGTGCTTTTATCAGGTGAGACAGTGTTTCCTTACAAGCAACTCAATTACTGCAATTCTGTCTTTGTTTATGACTTTCCCGATTCTCAGGAGCAATGACTGTCTAGACTCACAAGGCCAAAATTGTACAGAGTGAAATCTGAAAAAAAAGTTGCTTTCCAGTAGCTGTTTGAATTCCTCTTACAGCATCTTAAAATTATAGATGTATGTTTTGGTTGTAAAAAAAGGTAAAAATCCCATTATTCTGGAACTGGTTTCCCAGAGAAGCTGTGAATGCCCCATCCCTGGAAGTGTTCAAGCCGAGGTTGGATGGGGCTCCGAGCAACCTGGTTTAGTGGAAGGTGTCCCTGCTTATGACAGGGAGTTGAAACTGGATGAGGTCCCTCCTAACCCAAATCATTCTAGTATTGTATGATTGTGTTGCAAAGAGTTAAACGAGTTGTGTCATCTGAAATGTTTAGGGAGTTACTGTAAAAGAGATGAGATCACCTCCTAGACAGGTAATGGGGGAACCTGCATTTGAAAGTGAATTAAAATGAAAGTATGGATATGTAGAGGTGGGAATTTCACGTGGAAATTCAGTCTGTAGATTCAGTTTGGTCCTCAGCAGTCTTCCCAGCTGTGGTGGAGTTCCCACAGCTCCCTTCCTCCCAGCTCTGAGGATTCATCTCTCATGTTGTATCAGATCTAGATGAAGAACTCACATCATCCAGGCTTTGTGACCTGGCTTCTAAGGCTGACTGTCTTACTGTCATTCTTCCAATGCAGCTATTCTTGATTTTCTCTTCACCGTCTTTGGGGACAGACTTGGGGCACAGTCATGAGTGTTCCTTTCTCATCTGGCACTCACTTTGTCTTACCCCTTGGATATTTCTAGCTTGGACTTCCACTGCCTCCTTTCTCAGATCCTCCTGTGCTTTCCTTGCTCAACCTTGAGCTGTCTTTGCCGACACTGAGCTCTTCTGATCCAGTCCTTTCTCTCTCTGCTTTCCTGTTTTTCCAAGCTCCTTTTTTCTCCCTTGCTCCCTGAACTTCCCGTCAGTCTTCCCAGGCAGTACCTGTGCCTGATGTACCCTCATTCTGAGGCGGAGTAGAAGGTTTAGAACCCAACCAGGTCCCTTCTTTGTTTCCAGAGCCCTCACCAAAGGCTGCCGCTGTGTGGAGCTGGATTGCTGGGATGGCCCCAACTCAGAGCCCGTCATTTATCACGGCTACACCCTCACCTCCAAGATCCTCTTCAGCGATGTCATTAAGGCCATCAAGAACTATGCTTTCAAAGTAAGGATGAGGCACCCTCTAAGATTTCTCATGCTGCATAGTCCAGGACTGACAGTAGGTCCCTTCCCTCCCAGCAGAGAGCAGAAACAATTAGTTTCTTATTTCTCATGTCCTGTCTGGGCATCCATGCTCTACTTCCTGCAGAGATCCATTCCTAGGAGTTTCTGGTCAGGCAGAGCACCATCCAAGGATGAGTATGAGTGTGTACCAGCATAGCTGCATCCTGGACCCCACTGCAATGAAAGTGATACCCAGTATCTTGAGCCTACCTGGTGGGACATGCAAACAAGACCATGATTTATGTGGCTTTGATGTCTTAGGGTCTGTTTCTAGTTTAGAGGAACCCACGCTTTAGATGTGAAGGACTGCTTCTACTCTGCAGGTCTGGAGTCCTGTAAGGCAGTGCTGGGCCAGCAGCCTTCAAAAAACCTTGGGTCTGTCCAGACCCACTGGGCTTTCTGCTATTTTCCTGCAGTGCACTTGGGAGCTGGCATCAAGTTTCCTTGGGGGCTATAAAGGAGTGACAGTGACAATAATGACAACGCCTTCAGCACACAGAATGGCTTGGGGGGGGCACAGGGAACCAGGTCAGGCCTATGCAGGAATGGAGGAAGGATTCGTGTCACCTCAGGATTTGAGCAAACCCAGTGATTTCAAAGCCCCTTTCCCCAGTCCTTCCTCTGAGGAAGGAAGGTGCTCGGACCCACGGTGCAAGTGGAGAATGGAGGCAAAGGGAGCTTCACCAGAGTGCCCCAGAAAGTCTGGGGGAGGCATCCTGACCCATCCTGGTGCCTTGTCCATTGGATCATTGGCCCTGGAAGGCATCAGCAGAGATCTGAGTAGCTACTGCATAGTTAAATTTGTCCATTTTTAACAAGTGTTTGTTTTAGCAGAAATTAGACCCTACTGTTGGCACTCATTTCCCGAGTAAACAGCACTGAGGTTTACACCAATTGCTACAGACTGGTGGCATTGCAGAGTTCCCTGATGGTGTGTGTTGCTGCCTTGTCCTAGACCTCACCATACCCTGTCATCATCTCCCTGGAGAACCACTGCAGCGTCGACCAGCAGAAGGTCATGGCTCAGCACATGACGACAATCTTCCAGGACATGCTCTTGGTTGCCCCAGTGGATGGGAACAAATCCCAGTTCCCCTCCCCAGAGGTAAGAGAGGCTGCTCTAGCACTGCCTGCTGGAGGTGGGACAAGGAGCAGGTTTGTGTTCTCAAAACTCAAGGGGAAAACCAGTACAAGTAGCCTAAAACTGTATCAAGTACGAAATGTCCCCCCACTGAGAGTGGCCTGGGTTGGTGGGGATGGAGATGTCCATGAAGGACAAGGGAAAGCAGGAGGCTGCCTAGAGATGCCCCTTTGATTCCCATGAATCCGGGCAGCTGTCAAGCTGGGAGCTGAGCTCTGACCTTGCAGGGGGAAGGAGATACACAGCCCTCAACAGTGGACTACCACTTTAAAATCATTAGCTGACAATTAGGAAGAAACAGAAATGAAATCTTGATATGGAAAAAAAAAACCTTTCCAAAACAGAAGCCAAATTAAATACTCATCTGCCCTTTGGTTTCTGTTTTCTTTCCTTGTTTCCTTGTTTCTTTGTTTCCTTCTTTCCTTCCTCCTTTCCTCCTTTTCTCTCAAGCACTTTGCAGAAACAGGCAAAGTTTGTGTGGGTAGCTGCAGTTCCCTTTAAATTGCATTTCTTTGCTAAAAGAAATCATTTGCCAGAAGTTGGATGAGCTTGCCTACCCAGAGCTGGAAGGAGCTTGTGGGTGGGATAAAGCTGGCAGTCAGCAGGGGAGAAAGGAGAGGAAAACTATCCACCCAAAATATCTTCTTTATTTGTTCTCCATCTTCCTTTATCTGTTTTCCTTTTCCAACTTTCCCCTTTTGTTTGGGAGTGTCATGCCTCATTTGATACAATGCCTAGCACAGAGGGAAGCTGATCTGGGTTGGTCCCTAAGCACCAGGGCAATAAATTAGGATGAATCATGATTTTTAATGCTGCTGCAGCAGGACCTCAACTCTGGCACAGACAAGGTGACTCCATTGAGGGAAGTGACTGCCAAGGGTGAGGGTACACCCAGCGTGGAGACAGGTCTCTGCAGGCTGTTACTGACTTGGACAAATAAGTGTCTTCAGTGTCCCCTCCTGACTCGCTGTTTATCCTGGTGCAGGATCAGGAAAGCTGCTGATGGCTTTTCACAACTCTTGCCTTGTGACCAGGGCAATGATACGATAAAAGAAAGGAGAAACACCCGGGAAAGAAAACCGTGATTTGTGCGTGTAAGGGGACGACCCCAGCTTCCCAAAGATGTTTTTCCCATTCCTGTGCTCATCCAACCTCCTGCTCTGATTGCCCAAACAGACACATGGCCCCAGCTGGAACACCGTGGCCCAGATCTACCTTAGTGCATGGCTTTGGGCCGATATGCTCCATTGGAGGGATTGATCCGTTTAGTTTAATTGGAAAAAAATTGCCAATGTCCTTTTCCCTCAGATACTTTTCCTCTGCCTTCCTGCTATGTGAACTAGGAGAGTGCAAAGGGCTGAAGTGCTGATTTTTTTGGTGAAAAGTACATTGAAGCTGAAACATCAGGGACAAAAACCTAACCCAACAAACCAGAAACCTCTTGGCTGTTCCACTCCCTTGTGAAAGTTGACGTGAGGAAGCCTGGGACGAGGTGGTATTTTTTACATCAGAAAAAGGGTGGGATCTGCCACTGGGAAAAGGGCTGAAAGGCTGTAAATACAAACAGTGGAAGGATTGCTGCCGATTGTGTTAGCAGGGCAATGTCAGTAATTAAAGAAAGATCGACGGGGTTTGGATTTGTGCTAACGATTCATTCCACAGCCCGAGGCAGGAATCTGATTTATTAGGCTCCGTTCAGGAACAGTGTTGGGCTACACAGCCTGTCTAAATATCTCCCTCAAGCTGCTGTCTTTAGGTCCCAATAGTAAATTAAAGGCTGCAGGATGAAAGGCCGAGAGCCACATGAAAGCTCCAGGCAGTGCCAGGGAGGAGCTGATCCAGTCTGTGTTCCTTGTTGCCTTTCTGATGGCTTGTTGCCTTTCTGCCCCATCCCTGATCTGCACATGGATCTGCCCAGCCCCTTCCCTTTATCCCGACATCCCAGCTAGAAATGCTGCAAGGCTCCACTCCTGGAATGAGGCTAAACCAGCTCCCAGCGTTGCAGGCAAGAGCTCCTGAGTAGAGTTTCCTTCAACCCTTCAAAACCTCCTCTGATTATGTGTTTCTTCCCCTTTTTTGGAGACTCTCTTCATCCTCTGGGACTCCTCATTGCTAAACCCTGCAACACTTTGGTTTGCCTCTGGGCTGAAGGACACACACAGATGGAGATGTGATATCAATTAGTGCATCTGATCTGCACATCTCCTCATGACTGTGAACATGTTATTCCTGACAGCTTCTCGGAAGTCTGGAGGGATGAGTATCCTCACCCTGAGAATGGCATGTAAGGCAGCAGTGCTCAGACCCTGCATATCCACCTATGTGAGCACTTTACTTAGGGCTCCTTTGAGAAACAGTTAATACAGTCAGAGGGAGCTGGAGGTGTGGTCCACCTCCTCCTAAGTGTTTGTCCAAACAGATGAGAAGAATCACACCCTGGGAGTGTTTAGTTCTCTCTGTTGACTCTGAAGGAGGTGTTGAAAGCCCAGAGAGTTTGATGAGGTGGATCACCTTACAAATCCTCCATTCCCACTGAGATGAAAACTGGAACTCAGACCTTGCTCTGGCTTTCAGGTTGCTTATTAGGGGGTAGGAAACTTTCAGGTAGGCTAAACACGTGTATGTGGATCTTTTAAAATCCTGTGCTCATTATAACAGCTCTGCTGCTGCTGATAAAATCAGCAGTGCTTCCCTGGCTGCCGTGTGCCAATCCACAGACTCCCAAAAGGAAGCAAGGCCACGTGTCAGAACCATTTCACTTGCAGAGCTGAGCTTGTTCAGTGTGCAGTGGGAGAGCAGGGGAGCTCCACCTGTGGAGAAATAAGACAATGCCATTTACAGGGAATGTGAAAAAGGGGCAAGAGTTGCATTTATTCAAGCAACTGCTCCACTGCACGTTCTCAGTGGAACCCAGTGTCCTTGTAGCCTTTTCTTCGGTTGTACTCAACCTTGGCCTTGCCAGACACAGTTGGAACAGCTTTATGGTCTACTTGGAGAATATTTATTGAGTATTTCAGCTAATGCTTCCTCCTAAGACAAGGGATCTGCTCAACAGAGCTGAACTGATGAGCTGAGTGTCTTTTGCCTCAGGCTAGAAATACTTAATATCACATGGAGGGGGACCAGGAGAAATGAAGCAAGGGCATGTGTGTGTTTGTGTCTGTGTGTACCAGCTTATTCAAAACCTTATTAAAGAAGAGAAACTCAGATTTGGGACTTTGCTTCATAGCACCCATATTAATTGAAGGGAGACTGGCAGCTTCTGTAGGATGGATTCCGTGCAGTGCTGCCATAAAATAGCACCTTTTTCAGGAAATGGGAATGAAAATGCTCCATTTTGGCGTGAATCTCACCTCTCATTGTGGACCAACAACTCCTCTGAGTTAGGTGGCACGTGGGCTGCTCTCCCCTGTAGGCACAGTGGAAATTACCTGCCTGGGGGATACAATGGGCACAGGAGCAGTGTCCCTGTGCCCATGGGGAGCATCTGCAGCATATCCAAGGTTTCCCAGAATAACCCACAGGCTAGACAGGATAACAGCAGCCCTGGCACAGGGTGTGTTGAGGAGACATGGTGAAGGCTGTGTTGCTGTGCCTTTGCTCTGATGTTATTCAGCCTTGTAGGATGAGTCTGTTCCAGAAATTGCACCTCCCATTTGCTGTCCTGAGTGGCAGAAGCTTAAAAAGCTTAATTACCTACTGATAATTAAGAATCAAGCAATCTGCCCCAAATACCTTATCCCTGGTTGTGAGATAAGGTGGTAGTGTTTTTTATGGGATATTTGAAAGCAGAGGCAAATAATATATAAGAAATGTCAGGATGGTATCTGCAGCCTGCAAAGGACGAGAGGGACTGCCCTCAGACCCTCCTTACTGTCCCCAGTGCAATCCTTCCAGAATTGTCCATTCCAAGTGTTGACTTAGAGCTAAAAATTCACACAGAACTGGGTTTTGTTGTGGAAGAAGAGTGTAGAGCTGGATGTTGAGGTAGGAGGGTGGGAAGAGTCATGGGAGCAGCAGACTGAAGTGAGAGTCTGAAGATGAGCCGACTCATCTCCCAGCTGTGGATGCAAAGAAGCAGGTCCCAGCCCTGCCTGGAAGAGGGATGAGGGCTGGGAGGATGGTCTGGGGATGGGAAGGACAATACTACCATGCTCTGATTGCTCCTTTGGACCTTTATTTCAAATAACTGGTACATTCCTTTCATCTGCTTTTGAGTGTAGCTTTTGAGTGACAGGGAAAGTGCCCCAGTGTAAACAGAACATTTGTGGTAGCTGAATAAAAATGCTCCTGGCTGCTGCCTCAGGTGCCAGTGTCAAATTTCTGCTCCAACCAAGCTTCATCCAGGGCTTCACTGAGTGGTGAGGAGTCAGGCTGGTCTCTGTAAAGATGTGATGTGATTTGCTTGCACCCACAAAGGGTGCAGAGGGGGAAATCATGTCCTTTGAAAACGCCTGTCTTGCTTTATAAAAGGTCTTTGGTTTTCCAGAGCCCTGTCATTTGAGTGTGGTGGGGTTTGTTGCTTTTGCTGTTGTGGAAAAGGGAGAATGTGCTGCACAGACTGAGGGGTTGTACTGGCTAATTCCAAGACTGAAATTTTTCTGGAATAACTAGCACACTCCAAAGCCAGGAGTGTGCCAAACACATCCAGGTGGCAGCAAATCTCCTGCTGACTCCTCTGGAAGCTGCAGGGTCTTGTGGTGCTCCTGATTTTCAGGCGTAACCTGCTCACTTAGAGATTGCCCTCGGTACTTCTCCCTGCTGCCAGCATTGCTGCTGCCTCATTTGGGCTCAAATTCATCCCTCTCCAGGCTCCAGCCTTCCTCCCACAACAGATCTGTCAGTGGTGTGGTGGTCTGTGAGCAAATACGACCTGTTGGTGTGTTCATTCACCTGAGCGTTTTATGTGAACCTTGAAGGAGGGTGGAGAGAATTGATCAGCACAAGGGATGTGCTCCTTGGATTCAGTGAGCAGCCAGCTGTGTTACACTGGCACATGCTGCTGGTTGTGATCAGTGTTGTACCATGGCAGCTGTCACAGGAGAAGCTGCTTCCAGAGGAGGAGGTGCCATTGGAAAGGGTGTGGGAACTCTTCCTTAGGCTGTCAGCACCCTAAGGCTTCACCCACAAAATCCTTACCTATTAAAATTCTGTGCCTGCTGTGCAGGAAGCACCTGTCCAGGATTTAATGGACCTCCCTCCCCATTAAAATATCTGCTGGAACAGAGGGTGGGACTGCTTCAGTCCCTGCTTGGATCTCATACAGTTTCCCAAGTTGTGCTTGTGAACATACATTGTGTTTATAACCATACATTGCAGACTGTGGGGTAGTTTGGCCCTGTTTGCTGAGCCACATTCAGTCTTGAAAAGAAAAAAAAAGTAGTGTATTTTAACTGCCTTTAATAGCACAACTGTTTCAGTTGTCTAGTTGAGGGGATGGTCAGCTCTATTTCAGAGTGGGCATTCTGGGGTATTCAGACTCAAGGCTTGAGGTCTCAGAGGCTGGGAAGAGCCTCAGTGAAAAAGCAGATTTATTTTTACCTGTATCTATGGATAATAACCACTGATTGATGCAGCTCTAAAAGGTCCTGGGTGCAGCTGAGGAACTTCTTCAGGGTGGACTAGAACCTTTCCTCCTCACCAGCTGTTTTGTCCCCTTTTCCTTGTGCAGCAACTGAAAGGGAAGATCCTTGTGAAAGGCAAGAAGCTGAGCAGGCAGGAGGACCCCACAAATGGGAACAACAACCTGGAGGCTGAGGATGTCTCTGATGAAGATGAAGCAGCTGAAATTGAAGATGAGTCTGTGAAGACTGAAGTGCAGCAGAAGGGGAAGGTAAGTAAGAGAAGTAGCAGTGCTGGAAAGGGGCAGATCTGGAGAGACAGAAAACCTTTAAACAGGATCTTTGCCTATTGCAGAGGGCTCTGAAGTCCTGCATCAGGAACTCCCACCTTGTTCGGCTGTCCCATGACTCATGCTGGGAAGCCGCTTTTTAGATGGATTTTGTACCGTGCCTAAAGAAATAAAAGAGGAAAAGCCACTGAAATATACTTTTAATACGTCCCCAGCTAAGACAGTTCTCAGTGTGGTTTCAGCTGCTCAGCTGGGGATTTGAACGGGTGAATTGTTGAAGCTGCTGGAGCTGAGGATCCTGGTGCTTGCTCAGCTTAATGATCTCTGTCCCAAGCACAAACAGAGATTGCAGAGCCAGCCAAGCATGAAGGTTGGTTTCTGCCTCTAAAATGAGGCTGGAGGCCCCTGCAGCTGGTACAGACCATGTAGCATTCACGGAGGCAGTGGAAGGGCACATGTTCAATCTGTCTGCCAGATTTCCAGAAATCTGTCTGTCAAGAGACCATCATGACTTTGTTTGGTGCCTTTTTAGTCATGTTTTGGGATGTACCTGCAACCCTCATGGTCTGTGTGTTTCTGACCAGGAGGAGGGAGGGAGGGAGGGAAGAACTATGGATCTGTGGGGAAGGGGTGTCCAGTTCCTAAAGCAATTTGTATGACCTTTTCTGGGAAGAAAATTCTGGCCTTTACAGCAGTGTTTTGCTCCCTCCTGTGAGGACATTCAGTTTCCAGACTGCAGGTCCTTGTGAAGGCCATATCCCTTATGGAGCAGGTTCAGAGGTGACACAGATACATTCAGTCCCCACTGATGGCAAAGCTGCCTCTGGATCTGCTCTGATCTGTGCATCCCCTGGCTAATTTGCTCACTCTTCAAGGGTCTTACTTCCTTCTCCAAACTGTGTAAAATAATGTGAGTGATTTTGAAGTCTGTCCCTTTCTTTTCTTGCCTCTGATGGGAGCTGGTGGCTCTCACTTCACCCTTACACTAAGGAACATGGATGTGGAGTAGGAGGCATCAAAGCACTGTGAGGGCAAAAAAAGCCCAAGCTCTTTGGAGGCCAAAACATCTTTCTCTTCCCCTTATTCCTAGGTTTGCATACTTGGGACCAGGACAGTGTGGACAAGTCATTGCTAAGGCTCTATCACAAAGTTTAGCACCTGGAGACAGACATTGGTGCTGAAATACAAGTGATCATGCAGAGAGCAGCAGGGAGGGTATCCCACCAACAGAGGCAGAACCCTTTTCCACCCTCTCTGTCCATAGGGATGCCACAGAGTGTTGGTAGTGAGTGTGCATCCTTTCCCTGTGAGGATGGTGGAGAAGGGAAGCCCCAGGGGTCCCAGAGAAAACACGATTATTACTTTTGGCTGCAGAAACTCCCCGCAAACCCCTTGCTCTCCTGTTTTTCAGAGTGACACTTTGAAGCTGGCCAAGGAGCTGTCAGACACAGTTGTCTACTGCAAGAGTGTCCATTTTGAAGGCTTTGATGACCCCAGCCACCCTCGGGCTTTCTACGAGATGTCCTCGTTCTCAGAGAGCAAAGCTCTGAAACTGGCCCAGGAGTCTGGTATGTGTGTTCTGCCCTGACAAAAGGCCATCCTCTGTCCCAGTCCCCCAAAAAGGGACAGCCAGGGGTGGTTAAGCAGGAGGAAAAGGTGTTTTGGAAGACATAGGTTATCATCTCTGTGGTCATGCACATCACTGAGAAGCAGAGGGAAAAACTTAATATCATGGAGGCAGTTACCAAGAAAGGCATTTATACAAGTAGTTCCCATTCAACCAGACTTGCTAGGAGGAGGAGGAGAATACACAGCAGCACCAAGAAGAGATGAAAGTAGCCCCCATCACTGAAAAGGCTGTTTTCTTTTTTTTTTCCTCTCTAGGAACCAGTTTTATTCATCACAACATCAGGCACCTGAGCCGGATCTACCCTGCAGGCTGGAGGACAGATTCTTCCAACTACAACCCCGTGGACTTGTGGAATGTTGGCTGCCAGATTGGTGGGTGCAGCTGGGAGGTTGGACTGGAGTCAGGCTGACTAGGTCACAGATGAACTGTCTGTGGAGGGGCTTCAGTTGGGGTAGATGTGCAGTCTCAAGCCTTTTGCAGCCAGAGGCTCAGTGGTCACTGAGAGAAATCAGCTTTTCAGCCAATGCTCAGTGACTTTCCATTGACATTTTCTGGCTCGCCATAAGTCCATCAGGAGAGTCATTCCTGCACATTAGTGTGCACATCCCTGCAATTTCACTGTCAGCAGAGTTACTGCCATTTCACAAAGGAAGAGGGAGCCAGGAGTGAAGAGTCACTTGCTGAAAAGTGTGCTGAAAATCTCTGGCAGAGCTGTAAACCAAACTCAGCTCTCTTGAGCCCTTCAGCAAGGCTGTAACCATAAGGCCCAAGCCTGAGCTCTTCCCTGTAGTCAGAGCAGCTCATCCAGGGGGTTGAGGCCTCTGACAGTGTATTTATAACTCAGAGGTTTGATGAAAACGAAAGACCCAGTGCCAGTTAAATGAATCCTGTTGCAGCTCTCACCCAGGAAAGCCGGTGCAGTGGTAACTGGGCAGGCTGGTGATGACATGCTTGGCTCTCTTGGATGTTGGAGGTGTCCCAGTGGTGGCCCAGCCAGACAAGAGGAGTTGCAGGTGCAGGGCACCCTGTCCCCCAGCTGTGCAGACCCCCATGGGCTGGATGTGCCTGGTGGGTCCTGCAGCCCCCTATGGGGGCACAGGTAGCACCCATTGCCCTGTCTGACCTTCAGGGGAGTCTCTGGGAGGCAGCATCAGCTCCCTTGGGGTACAGCAAGGCCAGACCTGCATGCCTTATCTGACCTGAATGCAGTATTTGGGCACCCTAAATTAGATTTTCCAGAAGACCTGAGTGCTTGCAGCTCCCATTAAAACAGTACACTGCAGTTACCAAAGTCTTGCTGCAGGTGGAAAAATAGGGGAGTGCCTTAAAATGCTTTTGGCCTTCAAGTATGACAGGGTGTGAAGGGCCCAGGACCAGGATAAATTGCTGTGTCCTAAGAGCTGTCTTAGCTGTTGCTAAAGAGGTTGAAACCATCCCTAAGAAATCAACAGAGCACTGAGGAGCTGCTGGTTCTTAGTGGTGTTAGTGAGACTGCTCACAGAGACTGTTCCAGATTTGACATCAATGCTTTTAAAAAAGATATCGACAAATTGGGAAGAATACAAGGAATCTGGCTGGTGTTAGGACACCAGTGAGGCTTGATCTATTTTGGGCAGGAGACAATAAAGGGGTGATTTGATCACAGCTGCTGTACTCCTGCCGGAGGAGTTCAGAGAGTGAGGAGCTCTCTGGTCTAACCAACAGAGGCATCGATGCCCCTTGGGATGGCAAATGAAAACAGGCAGATCTGGGCTGGAAAGGAGGTTTTATAATGAGGCTGAGTAGCCAGAGAAATGATCTGAGAAGGATTTTCTGGCTTCACTGCAGGAGAGAACTCCTTCAGCATAGAAATGAGTAGGTTTATCTAAAAGATGCAGTTGCTCAGCTAGGTGGCATAAATTCCATGCAGGACACTTTCTGATCCTGCGAAAAGCAGAATGGCTGTAATGGCTCCTCTCCTCTCTGTCATCTCTGACTGCAAGAAGTCCTCAGGGGCAGCAGGCTGTGAGGGTGAGAGTTTATCACTGTTCTTTGAAGCATGGAAAATCCAATGTTTATGTCCATGAAGTGCAATTTCATGTGAACAGCATTAGTATGAAAAGTTTCCCATTGATTCGTCTGAGAGTCGCTGAGTTTATTTATTTATGTTGCAGTTGCCCTGAATTTCCAGACAGCAGGCACAGAAATGGATGTCTACCAGGGTCGGTTCCAGGACAATGGGTTTTCTGGGTATGTCTTAAAGCCGGAATTCCTCCGGGATGAGCAAACCAAATTCAATCCAAAATCCATCACAGAAGGAACATGGGGGACAAAGAAGAAGCTCCTGCTTAAAGTAAGAATAGAAGTCGGGAAACGTCTCCGTAGCATCCACCTTCGGGGGGGCGTGTAGGTTGTACCTTCTCCTTCTTCTGGTCCCACCTGGGCAGTGTTGTCCTAACCCTACTGATTTCCCACCTCTGGGGTCTCTCATGGTCTTTGATCCTCCAGGGAGCCACTCACATGTTTAATGTTGGGCAGTAGAAGAGGTTAATGACAATATTCACTGTCGTTACAGAGACGTACAGGCAGACGTGCAACCAACAGTCACCTCTGCTGTTCCCAAGTGTCATCTGATCACTGTGGGGACAGTTAGAAAAGTTGCCTGTCCCCCAGCCAGCTGGCTGGGCTGGAGCAGTGCTCCTTAGGTGCTTTGGCTCATGACAGCTTCCTCTGAAGGATGTCACAGCACCGGCTCTGAAAAAGCAGCACCGGCTCTGAAAGAGCAGCACCGGCTTGTCACAGCAGATCCTGCCCCGGAGAAGGAGAGGGAATTTTGCCAGGGAGCCCCCTCTCCTGATGAGGTCCTAACCTCTTTCTCTGGTTCCTCCCCAGATCATCTCTGGCCAGCAGCTGCCCAAGGTGAACAAAAGCAAAAACTCCATTGTTGATCCCAAGGTGACGATAGAGATCCACGGTGTCCAACAGGACAACAACAAGAAGCAGACCAAAGTCGTTGAAAACAATGGTAAGGGGGTTTCTTCCAGGCTGTGCTCCCATGGGGCAGTAACCCTTCCATGTCAGGTAGCACAGTGTTCCTTGCCAAGGCTGCTGCCTTGTGACCAGACCTGCCCAGGTTGCACCCAAGCCAGCCCACACTAAGCAGATACATGAGGTGCTGTCGGACTTTGAGGGGTTCTTTCCTCTCTTCTCTCTCTAACACATTTGGAGACAGAAATTCCCTGCAAAACAACATCAGCCACATTGAGTTGTTTGAGGCTGGCTGCCAGATTTGCAGAGCTAGAGCTTTGGAAGTGCCCTTTACCTCCACGCAGTTGGGTTTGGCCTGGGCTGCAGAGGTTCCCACCCATATTCCCACGATATTCCCAGAGAAGGCTTCTTGTGGGGCTGATTTTATCCTGACAGTGTCACAACCTCATGAAAGATTGAGGTTGCATTGGACTTTGGAGATGCCTGTTCCAACCCCTGCCTAAAGCAGGTCCATACTCAAACTTTACTCAAGTTGCTCAGGATATTGCCTGGATGAATTTTGAATATCTCAAAAGATGAAGGACCATTTCTCATCAGTCAAACATGGCTGTGACTTCTCTCTGTGCAGGAAGGGTCTGAAATTGTGGCCTCCTGCACAAACACACACACTCTGATTTTCTGCCTGGAGTAAGAACCAAATGCTAGAAAGCTGATGCAGATTTTCCTCCCTGCTAACAATGTTTCCCTTTTCCTCTTTCCTGTTTGAGTAAATCTGGCCTGGCTCCTAAAGCTCACGGCCATTTCCGTCACCTACAATAATTTTTATAGTCTGACAAGTGAAAGCTGTGTAGGGAACATGTCAGACCTGCCAGGCCTTTTCCTCAAGGCTGCTCAGCACTCCCAGTCCTGTGGCCAGCCCTTGGCTGGCTGGAGTGATAGTGGAATGATGGTGGAGTGATACTGGAAGGAGTGTTGCCCAGTGGAAAGTGAGTCAAACAGTGGAAACACCCACAATGGAAAAGGGGCAGCTGCAGAGAGGGGGTTGCATTTCGTGGGCTGAGGTTTCAGATGTGTGACCACACTTCAGCAACTCACCTGGTTTGATGTTTTACAGCTGGACTTGATAGTCTTAAGGATCTTGTCCAACCTAAATGATTCTGTGATTCTGTGCTGTTGGGACTGAAGCAGGGGCTGTGGGTGCAGATCAGGACACAGCATGACCAGGGCACAGACCATAGAGCTCAAGAGGCTGTAGGAACCTGCTGGCTCAGCATCTCTATCTCACTGTGGCTCTGAGATGGGTTGAGAATCCCTCACAGATCCCACTAGAGTGAAACCTACTGTCCCAGGGCCAGTGACCCTCCCTCAGCTTCCACGATTTCTGCTCCCATGGGATGAGCAACACTTTGTTCAGCAGCAGGTTTTTTCCCCCCAAGGATGAAGAGTTGGGAGCAGACGTGTGTTATCTGAACAGTCCAGCTGATTTAATCATAGAAAGGTCCAAATAAAGTACACCAATGCAACACAGGTGTTGTATTATGGCGCAGTCCCCAGGCCCATCTCAGCATCTCCAGGGCCAGCTGAAAGATCCCTGTTTCCTTCTGAATTCCCCACAAACCCTTCATGACCAGCAGGGACGTTTTGCTGTCCTTGGTCTCTGCTCTGCACAGACTCTGCCATGGCAGCAGGGTTTTCAACAGGATGTTCTCTCCCCCTGTTTGCTTCTGGGGAGTGGTTTATTGGAACTGCACCTTCTGTGACCTTGCTCTCCACCTCTTACCTGATGTGATGGTCTTGGTTTTGTTTGCTTTGAGTCTGGACCACATGAGCCTTATCAGACTCGATGATGGTTTCTGTAATCAGACACTCCTCATTAACCTTTCTTGCAGACAGGGAAACTGAGGCACAGAGTGTTGATTAGATGGGTGTATCTCAAGAAGCTGGAGAGGCTTAAGGCCCCAGGAGTCTGTCACAACACAAAGACAGAGCTCTCCTCTCTGCTCTCCCGTGATTTAGGGCTGTAAAATTGATTTGCAACACCTCTGACCACCATCCTTACCTGCCAGCATCTCTGATGTCCTTGTCTGTGTTGTCCAGGCTTTAACCCGAACTGGGACGAAGAGTTTACATTTGACATAGAGATCCCTGCACTCGCCCTGGTCCGGTTTGTGGTGGAGGACTTTGACATGTCGACCAAGAACGATTTCATCGGGCAGTACACCCTTCCCTTCACGAGCCTGAAGCAAGGTAAGGCCCTGTTCCTCACAACCATGAACCCTTTGGGAAGTTTCCAGTGTCCTGAGTGTCCCAGATCCACCACACCTCAGGTCAGAACAGTGTTTTTGGGCAGCTGAGGGAAGGGGCCCGTCTTGTCCCCATGGCTGGCCTTGGGCACGATACATTATCCATGTCAAAGCCTCTTGGATCTGCCTGTTCTGTGGGATACTGGGAGCAGAACACTCTGAGACAGGGAGATGTTTTTTGCAGGGTCTTGGCAAACGTTAGCACAAACTTTTCCAACTGGACTAAAGGCCACTTTCCATCTGTGCCTCTGCTTCCAGGTTATCGCCACATCCATCTTCTAACCAAGAACGGAGACCCGTACTCCTCCTCCACCCTCTTTGTGTACATCAATATCCAGGACTGTGATTAGCAGCTCAGCTCCTTCAGGGCACAGTGAACCTCGTTACAGACCTGGAAGGAATTCAGTGTGTGAACTCTGCCAATGTCAGGGTCCTGTCAATCCCCAGCACCTTCCCTGGAGCAGCACATGGTGCTCCGTCGGACCCCGATGTGAAATAGCCACGGACCTTCTCCTTTCTGTGTGCTGGAAACATCCCAACGCTGCTGTTGACATGAATCCTTTTGTACCTGTTCAACCAACCCAGCTGTGTTTAATTCACTTTATTTAGATTTTTTTTTAACGCTGCTTTTAGCGAGAGGATAGAGACTCCTTTTTTTTTAGTGAAGTACAGCTCTTGGGTTGGGTTCAGTCAGACATCTGGACAAAACACCCAACATCTGTGCAAGAAGAAAAGTCCACCTCAGCACTGCAGTCAGTGGCCAGCTGCCAGGTGACTTCTTGCAGCTGCGGGTTGCCAGCCATCTTTCACCACATGAAATCTTAAATGGGGGGGACATGATTTCCCCCCTTCCCTGTTACAGATTAAAAAAGAAAGCTGCACTACAAAGGCCCGTGTTTATGTAACTCGGCTTCCCTTTTGTGCTGCAATGAAAAATGCATGAACGCCGCCCCGCCCTGTGCTCTGCATCCAAAGCCCGGCTGGAACCCCACCAAGGAGAAAGGAGCTGCTGAGTGGCACATTTCCCTCCGACCCAGAGTGAAACCCCACTCAGAGGGACCTCGGAGAACGTCTTTTTCTGGTGACAAGCAGAAACCTGCTCGACTGACAGTAGTTTTTTTAATGCAGTAAGACTTCGTGTTTTTATAGAAAAATGTCGGGTTTTTTTTAAACACAGAGGAAGTGGCAGTGGATGTTGTAAATGTTAGCCGGTCCCAGTTGCACTGTGGAGGTAACCCAGCACAAACACACAGGAGTGTTTTGAACAGCAGCTCAGTATTTATGGCAACGAGTGATTTTTTTTTTTTCCTTCCAGCAGAACTACAGAGTTAAGGGAATGTTGTTGAAATAAAATAATATATATTTTGAAATGCCAACCGTGTTACAACTAATAATGCGTTAGACTATTAAAAGTTGAAACAAATCCTGGCAGAGTCCAATTAGTTATCACTATTTGCCTCTTTGTCCTAATTGAATGCCACACACACGAACTTGGAGATAGACCTGCTTAATTTCCAAAGTTATCAGACTTTCTGGGGTTTTCAATCCCTGATGGTGGGGAGGACAGGCTGATACCAAAGATGTTGACGTCTTTTTAAATACACTCCACTCAACTTATTTTTTGAGTCCAAAATAGCCTGGATTTAGTGATCCTTGGGCCTGCTGTGAAGCTGGGTTCCTTTTACTCCTCTGTGGAGTTTGTTATGCTTTGGTAATCATTGCTGGACACACTGATTTTTCCTCTTCACTACAGTATTGTGAGATGTTGTAAACTGTTGCCAAATTAAATGTGAATTATATCCACACCTCGAAGGCTCGATTGCGTTAACAACCAGTGGGTGGAAGAGTCCAGGAGTGGAGAGGCCAGCGAGGCAGAGCAGGGTGTCCTGCAGTGACATGGGCTCTCTCAGCTCTCCTCTGGGATGGGGGCATGTTGTTGGAGACACATTTGAAGGCCAGGGCTGGAGCATCCTTGACTCCCACCCAGGGACAGCCGGTGTTCAGTCCCTGCTCTCAGTGTGCTCTCAGCACTTCGTTTTAAGGAGCAGTGGGATAAAAAAGCATGGACAAAGGACATCCAGGACTGCCCTGCACCACACAGGGAGCTTGCACCATGCAGTGGGAGAGCAGGTGTGGTCAGAAATGTTCCCATGCTCTTCTGGGGCAAGTTAAAAGAAATTCTTCCCTGTGAGGATGGTGAGGGACTTGAACAGGTTGTCCAGAGAAGCTGTGGCTGTCCCATCCCTGAAAATGTTTAAGGCCAGGGTGGATGGGGCTTGGAAAAAATTGGTCTAGTGGAAGATGTCTCTGCCTATGGCAGGGGGGTTGGAATGGATGATCTTTAAGGCACCTCCCAACCCAAACCATTCTGTGATTGTTATTCTGTGAAGTCACATCATCCCATTGGGTTGGCTGCAAACACATTATTTGCATTTTTTTTGGGTTGCAGGAGTAAATTTCAGTTGGATTATTGAGTTAAAGCCCTCACCTGCCTGCTCTGGTACAGCAGTAGAAAAGTGGGGGACAGGGTGTTGGGAGAAATGTGGGGGCAGGACCACACCATCCAGGGCCAGGGTGGGTAGATGTGGGTGAGGATCTTTCCTTTAGAAATCAGAGGCAGAGAATAAAAACCACTCTGCCATGAGAAGAGGAGAGCAACAGCAGTTTCCATCAGGCCCCAGTGTCAGATGGATCTGTGGTCTGTAAAATCCCATGCAGGTTTCCTACTGCTGTCAGGAACACTCCAGTTGGGTTGGTGAGCATCGTTGCTGCAGGAATGAAAGCAATTTGCAGCCCACTGGCCTAATCTCCCTAATCTGACTATATTTTGGCTGCTCTTCATTTGATTGTGTGAAGCTCGTTAGGCCCACAGTCAGGGCTGGTAGGTGGCATTCCTGCATCTTATTGAGGAGCACATGCAATTCCTTAATTTAGGAGCTGGCAGGAGCGTGCCACAGCGGGGTGAGGCAAATATTGCTGCTTCCAGCAGTGGCAGCGGAGGCTGAAACACGGATAATGTGCACTGATTGCACCTCATGTGAGCACAACAGGAGCAATCACACAGGTAATTCGGCTGATTTGTGTCTCTGCTTGGTGTTCAACTTACTCTGCACAGGGAGTTTCAATGGGTTTTGGGCTGAACCCTCAAGCAGAAATGGGCAGAAGGGGTGACAGGAACAGAGATGTAATGATGGGGTTGGGGCTTATATGAAGTAACTGCCAATTCTTAAACACAGAGACCTGTCCAGAAGACCCCATCACGTGGGGGGTCCCTGCTCCAGCCCCGCCAGATGGTGACACTTCAGTGCAGTGGTCCTGGGTTTTCAGTAAGAGCTCTTTGCTCCTCCTCAGTGAGGAGCCTGCAGCTCCTCAGCTCCATCCCCACAGCAGGGTTGGGCAGTCAGGCCAACTGCTGAACAGCCAGGCACTGCTGCTCACGGGCAGTGGGAGGCTTCAGGAGCAGGGACAGGCGTGGGGAGGCAAACTGTCCTGGCTGTGGTGTCTGGGAACAGAAGGGGCCCCACCTCCTCAGTTCCTTTCTTTTCAAAAAAAAAAATCCAAAATTCCATTGATGACCAGGTGTTTGAAGGATCTGTGGCCCTGCAGAGCTTTTATCTACTGCCATCCTACCCCACACGCTGATGATCGAGGACACTTACAGTGCTGCTGCTGGATGTTTATTTGGAATCACTGGTCAGGCTGGAAATGGAGTAAAGCTGCAAAACCACATCATCTGAGTTTTTAAGCAGGTGTTTCTTCCTTTAGCTTACAGCTGTATCCCTTAATCACTGATCACTCTCACATTTCCTGCTGCCCCTCCCTAGTCAGAGCCCACAGTGTGGAACAGGCACCCCTCAGCCCCACGGACATCACAGGGATGGAGCCCTGATAAAACCTTCAGCAGGACGTGCTGTGCCTCAGGACACACCCAAAACCCTTCTGGCTTCCTCAAGCCTCTGCTCTGTGGGCAGGTGGACTCTCACATTCACCTGGTTGTGCTCAGGGAGGCCAGGTGAGATTGCAGATACTGTC